>MU172288.1:73833-134546 GCA_016695485.1 Suillus hirtellus
GCTTGAAAAGAGTACAAAGCACTCTTTTTTGGCAATCTGTGTCAAAGGCAGAACAGGTGTGTGTTTATACCAAAGTTGCATCATTGAAACTCAATTGAAACTGATTCGTAATATTGCCTTGGTCTACCTTTTCTTTTAACTCAGTGTAGAACAGTTCAACCTGGTTGGGAAGTCCTAGTATTATCCGCATCCCTCAACTAGGGAATATCATACCTCACCCCTTCTATTATCCAACCCTTTCACCTCAGTCTCATCCAGTCCTTTTGTCAGCCTATTTTCAGGTGTTGATGACCAAGTACATTTGCTAAACCAGTCCCTATTTTAATAGGTCCTGATATTGATGCCGGACCTAGACCTTGATGATACATCAATTACAACACTGTAGCCAACTGTCAATTCAGATGCTGCACCAACCTCTCAACACCCCTTCATCAACAACTTTAGCCCTTGTTAGTATCTTCTGCTCTACTTGTTACAGTTCTAATTTGTTGACAGATCTGTGCCTTTTAAATGTTACTGGTCTGCTGATTCACTTACATATTTCAGATTCTGCAAGCTTTATATACCTAACTTCATCCTCCAGCACTTCTCCATCAAAATGCCACACCCCCTGCTTTGTCCCTGTTTCAATATAGATGCCTACTGATTTGCAACGATCCTGTGATTATTGTGGTGGATCCTTTCATCGCCAAGGATTCTGAGCACATGCAAAAGCTTGCCAGAGGTGCTCTGAACAAAGAAGAGAGAATTTAGAGCTTGCTAGGGCCATTCATCAAGGGATATCTATACTAGCATCATTTTGATTTTACACTAATGTTAATTAATTGTAGAGCGAGAACAGGCACATCAGGGTAGTGTGTTTGTTGGCAGACATCCACCCATCAGTAGCTCAACACTTTGTAAGCCATCACTTTCATTTGTCCTCGATCACTAATACTGACTTGTCAGGGATTGATGCAAGCTATCAACAATCACTCAGAGGATGATGATTTTTATCCCAATAATCAAATGGACTACCAACATGATGTTGATATGGGATGAACTGATTCAAATGGTATGTCTTTGTCATTTTTTTGTATCATCATGTTTTCAACTTACGTCAATACAGGTGACCCACCATCATCTGGAACAGCATTGCCTGCACCCCAGCACAACATTGACAATATCAAAGTGGAATACCACTCCAATAGTGGTAGATCCACCAAAGTGTACCACTTTTAGGACTATGGACATGGTCCTGGTGCCCCACCAGCAGTTCCAGAAGCAGATCCTACACCCTGGCAGCCATTTTGCACTTGTATTGACTTTGAGGTTGTGGAACTTGCTCATGATGCTGGACTCTCTCATGAGCAGCTGAATGGGCTCATTCACCTCATCCATTGCAACAGGATTGAGCTCTTTACCCTCAAGAATTGCAAAGATGTGAGAGACACATGGGACACAGTGTCATTCAAGATGACACCTGTGTGTACTATTCACTAACTTTGTATATACTATGCTTATTTTTGCTTCTGTCATATAATAGTTTACAAAGGAGGAAGTGATTGTGCCCTTCTGAGGTGTTGATCAAACATTTTCACTATTTCATCATTCACTGTGGGACTGGGTCACCAATTTACTTCAAGATCCACAAGTAGGTCCAAACTTTGTCTTCGATGTGCAAAGGCTGTCAAAGTTCAATGGCAAGAAGTTTGTTCAATTCATTCATGAACCATGGACCACTAATGCAATCTGGGAGTATCAGGTAGGTCACACTCTTATTAATATTACGTTAAGCATCTGCACTATATATACCAACTGAATATCATCATAGTCAAAAATCCCACCAGATGCAAAACCTCTTGCTTTCATTTTATATACCAACAAAGCAAAAGTGTCATCATTTGGTCACACAAAAGGCTACCCTGTAGTCACTTGCTGTGCTAATCTTCCTATTGCAATTCACAATGGAGAAGGCTTGGGTGGGGGGCATGTTATTGGTTGGCTGCCTATTGTTTGTTCTACTTTTTCTTACTACTGATGGTCTCATTATTAACACTCAGAACAGGTAAAGGAAGATAAGAAACATTCAGGAAAGCCCACCTTTGTCAACTTCAAGAATGTGGTATGGCATGCCTCGTTTATGAAGATTCTTGACTGTCTGGTGCCACTATCGAGGTTTGGTTCTTCCATAAAATGCTGGGATGATCTTATTCATGTCTTCTATCCAATTGTACTAATACTATCTGCAGACTATGAAGAATAGTACATGTATTTCTAGCTCCTGAGGTACTATTAGATATCTCTGACATCTGAATGTGTCCACTGTTGTAGGGCTGTCATGGTTTGATGGGCAAATTTCCTTGTCCTATCTGTCTAGTACCTTGTGATGAGCTTTCAAATACTCTCAAGGTATATCCTCTCTGCACATGCACAGGAACCAAGGAATTACTTGCTTGAGTGTGAGAATCTACTACATTGGAGGCAAGAGAGCAGATCTTGAGTTCTCAGAGCCTCCATGATGTCAATGTAAGTCTTGCTCTTATCCTTAAGGTAGCAGTTGTGCGGATTCTACCTACCTCACATGATTGTGACTGACTGTGACACCGCACAGGATAAGTGTATAAGCAGGTGCGAGAATTTCTGATATTTCAAATAACAAATGTTCTACTCCATTTCTGTTAATTCTGAGTAACAGAAAATGTCCACAGTATTACTACAAATGTAACTGTGTAGCCGTTCAATGCATAAGGCTTTTGATCAATTGATATTACAATTTTGTCTTCAGTCACTTTTTCATCACACTTGTCATGTGAGGTAGGTAGAATCCGCATGACTGCTACCTTATTTTTATCTCACTCAGTCTATTATTACTCTTTTTATTTTTATTTTCAGTGTTCATTTGGCATTCTGGAGCACACCGACAGTTACAGGGCTCTATTGCATGATAAACTCCACTTCAATGACAAGAGATTGTTCAGTGATCACAAGTGACCTGAATTGCAAAAATAGGTTAAATGTTTGGGTCGACAGGCTGCTGTCCAGATTGACAGCTTGTGAGTCATTTTTCTGCTGTACTTATGTAGGTTTTCAATTATATTGTCAGCTTTCAATCAATTCCACATTGGCAAAACCTGAATCACTTTGATCAGGTTATACTAGTATCGTTCTCTGATGGAACAAAATATGAAGACATCTCTAAGGTGAGTCTCCTAGATTGTTTACTTTGATATATCATTCACATTTTTTTAGCTTATTGTAGTTGCAGCGCATAATGTATTTGACCATGATATGGATCCAGAGGCATATCTCCTGCTCTGCTGTATCTGAAACTATGTAGAGTTTAATATATATGCTTCGTTAGAAGTCCATACTGAAGATACCATCAAAAATGGCCGGGAAGCATTGTCAAAGCTCACTGAATTGATGGATGTACATATCCCTAGTCTAGTTTTAATTCATTGTGTTGAATCCAATTGCATGATCAGAAATACATTGAGGATACAGCAGAGATTTCCAAGAAGTCCTGGAATTTCCTCAAGAAACATCTTTCTGCCCATCTCTTTGATGATATTGAGGCAAAAGGTGTTTCTCAAAACTACAGCACCAAGCCGAACAAGAAAATGCATGGCCCATTGAAAGATGGCTATCAAGATCGTACAAATTCCAAAAACTTTGCTGAACAGGTAAGTGACTTCTGAATCTGAGTCTGCATATACACAAAGTGAGCTCTGATATATGACTAACAATTAAAAATTTAAGATCCTCCGATACAACCATGACAGCTTGATTGTGGAATACATTTGCAACAAGTTGGATCACCTTGACACTCAGAATCTCAGCAAATCCAACTCAGAAGACTGACCTGATACTGCACCCCAGGAGACTGATAATATTGATGTTGACTTGATGGAACCAACTGATGCACAACATTTCAGTCTTGGCATAAAGCAGGTGGCAATGTCATTCACACACATCGAGGCAGGTAGTCAGGGTAATCCAGCATTTGAGAGATTTTGGATCAAGCTAAACGACTTTCTGAACTGTGTGTTTTCTGCCAACAGCATACTGGATGACAGATTCAACTCACTGTGAGTGACATGGTGAGCTGATGATGTTTGCAGCTCCAAAATGATATGATATGTCTTACTCTGAGTCCTTTTGAATTAGATTGTGGAATATTGATTCCTTAAAGTCAATTTTGAGTTGCTTGTTGACTGGCAAGTATCCACAGACTACCTTTGATACACTCCAATGTTTCATGGCTCACTGTGCTATGATTGCATCATCTTGCAGACTGACACTAGCATCATCTTTGGCAAACTAGTGTTGATTTTCACCTGCACAGTAGGGGATGTTCAATATCCTGTCACACTTGTTCTCCCATATGATCGACCAGTTGGCATTTGTCCATGAAAGGACAAAGACTTTCAGTTTTGCACGTTAAGAGAAAGTCTAGGGTTTCTACAGAGTTTTTCTCAGTTCACTCAATTGTTCAGGGTTGTATGATAGTAGAGGATGTCAGCAGACCTGACGAGGTTTTAATTGTTGACACTATTGATACAGATATGTTCCTTCAAATGCAGGACATCCACAGCCAGTGACTCTTACTTTTGACCTCCTTATTTCCCTGCATCTGCCTTTGACTATTAGCAATGTTGGTCCTCATTATTAGGACAATTTCATTTATTTCTTATTACTATTACAATCTTCTTCTATCTTATGATGTGCAGCACCTGTTACTAACTCATTGATTCAGATTCAGAGGGTCCATGCTATGTCACAATGGCCTGCCTCATGTCAGGTAATAAAGCAGCCCTCTGATCCCAGCTCGTCCCAGCCATGATTGTGCTGTTGGACCATCTGCATGATCATGCTTATGCTTCTGAATCCTGGACCTAGGAGCAAAAATGATGATCATGGCTAGTGGGCTCTCAAACCCATTGGTGGACATATTTTATCGCACTCCTCAGCTACTCAGATGTTCCTTTGCAAAGGCAAGTCACTAGCACCTACCATGGGTTACAGTGTCATCCAAAAGGAGTCCAAAGCCAAATGCAAACTGTACCAATATTATCCACCTAACTTTCAGGATGGGCTGAAGAACATGTCGCAAAGCTGGTGGACAGCCCCAACTGCCCTGAGAGCAAGGCCTCTTACAAGCTGGACGAAAGTGGATAGACTGACATATGATCTTCTTCGTGCTCATTGGACTTTTTCTCGACTCTGGACCTATTAGTCGATCCTTAAGATGGATCATGTTTTAATCTGCTTTGTACTTCTAGTGTTGTACATGTGTTGCTGCAGACATCTCAAAATAAGTTAAATTTGGACCAAGGGCCAGGATACTGCGACTTGAGCTTAGCCACAATTAAAAGCTGCAGCTTGAAGTCAGCCCAAACTTAGCCGACATCTAGCTCAAAATCTTTGAAATGTGTTGATCCCAACTTACAAGTGCTTAGGGCACAAAACCTTATTCATCGTCATTCATGGTTCATGAGCACTTCAAGTATCAAATGCTAGTCAAATACTGGTCAATGTTGACTAGGTTTTCTGGGCCTTGTAGTGACCATGTGATTCTACAAAGACATCAATCCTTACCCCATGCAAAGGAGGATGAAGCTTGTGAGATATGCTTTTTTTGAGAGAAATTAGGCATGTTACTAATGAAAGCGATGCACCAAACTTGGATATAAATAAACTCTTTGCTTGGTCAGCTAGCACCATCCTCCTCTTGAGGACAGCAGAGAGAATAATGGCACCTATTCTCTCTCAGTGATTATTTAGACAAAAGTCAGGGAACCAACCTATAGCAAAAAGATAAGAGAGTTCGTGTCCCTCGAGCTGAAAATAAAGTTAAGATGGAGGTGTCTCACTGAACTAGCCAAATCCATATAAATCAAGTCAAACGGCCTTTTGTCGATATTGACAACAGGAACAGCTTAGCAAATATCATCAGTGGAATAGAAGAACATCAAGATAGAAGAGACATACGGAGTGCATGCTGTATGTGTGTTGATGAAGGGATGGAAACAGACTGGTAAAATACCTTCAGATATTTTGCTGTCAGGGTATTGTTCAAAGAACACATCTAGCTTGTGGTATTCATCAGCCATCAGTGTGCAAGATGTTGATTGGGTTGTGGATCCCTGTGATGCATGACAACAGATATTGTTGCTTCGGCACTGAGAGTCTCCAGTACTTTGCAGTGTGAAACATCCATTACCACTACCTCCTCAACATCTTAAGTGCACTTCACAAGTCTGGCTGCACAATCATACACTCTGTCCATGGATGCATTAGTGTAAGGGTTGTCATCCATATTTGCACCATTCTGGTCGATCTCAAGGCACTCTCAACTAAATTGCTCCATCTGAGATGCAGTGAGTGAACATACAGTGGATGCTACTGTGGCAGACAATGCTCATGGAGGTCTGTATTTTGTCTTGTATGCGCAGTGAGTTCATGGGGAAAAGTATAACAGCTAACCTAGCTCACTTTATCATGCTACAATTCCATCTCACGCATCACAGCAGCCTAGAGCTTGTGTTAACAGAATGAGGAGGGTTAAATTATAACCCAAGTACCGCAAATTCCTTCAGAGTGTGTCATTGATGTGGGGCAAAATCCTGCCAGGGTGAATCATCAATCAAAGAAAGACTGAGGTAGGTGGTATGTCAACTGAGCATGTCGTGTAGATAGCGACTCATATTACCTGCCAATGTTGAATCCATCAGAGGTTCTCAAAGGAGCCACAGCATAAAAGCAAACATTTGGATATCTGGTAACAGAGGCTATACCATTTAGTATATTTGTCAGATGAACTTTCACATCAAGGTGCACTGACATTCTTGGCAAACTGCTAATCTAACTTTGTGTCCAGGATGACAGTTGGTTCATCACCCCTGCAGACAGTAAGACTAAAGTTCTCAGGGGAAAAATATCCACACCTTTGCAATATAGTGTGTGCACAGAATGATGTCAATCTTGCACTGCACTTTAGAGTCATCCCACCTGCAAAAGACTGGAGATATATGGGAGTGTCAGGAATTAAGCACCATATACTGTGATTTTAACCATCTGTAGTGATGATTACCAACAACTTTGCGTTCTCCAACTCATACTCACTGCTCTGTGCCATCAATGAGGGATATGTAAACACATTTCATGTTGAAAGCAAATTTGACCAGATGTGCAATGCAATCAAAAGTTGATGTCAGGACTGGTGTTCCAGAGGTAAAACCTATTTTACACACTCTCTGAGATGACCTTCAAATGTAAAAAATGGACATACTTGTATAGAGTGCGCCTTTGCTCAAGCTTGTCTGGAGGGTTCAGCAGTGCTACATATCAGGGAAACGGAAATTCTAAGGAGTGATACCACCACCCATGCAGCCTATGTCAAGATAGCTGTGCTTCCGCAGTGGTGGTATAGGGTGCGATGGCTGAGGGTGGTAAAGTGACTGGATGTCGACTCCATTGGAATCCATATAGGCCAAATATGGCCAGAGGTCTTGTATCTGAGTGATTGTGGAGGACTATAGCATAGCATGCACCCAGTAAACAGATCCCTCTGGCATTATACAGTAGCTTTTGGCAGTCTGTGGGCTAAAAAAAAATGTTGAGAGCAAATGAAACGGATGGGCAACAAAGTAAAATTTACTAGACAACAGTCATGACCCAACTGACTCCTTGAGTAAAGACAACAAGTTCATTGGTAGCGTGCTGTGCAGCAATGCAGGGGTGAAATGAAAAAGTCCAATGAGCACGAAGAAGATCATATGTCAGTCTATCCACTTTCATCCAGCTTGTAAGAGGCCTTGCTCTCAGGGCAGTTGGGGCTGTCCACCAGCTTTGCGACATGTTCTTCAGCCCATCCTGAAAGTTAGGTGGATAATATTGGTACAGTTTGCATTTGGCTTTGGACTCCTTTTGGATGACACTGTAACCCATGGTAGGTGCTAGTGACTTGCCTTTGCAAAGGAACATCTGAGTAGCTGAGGAGTGCGATAAAATATGTCCACCAATGGGTTTGAGAGCCCACTAGCCATGATCATCATTTTTGCTCCTATCAATAGGTTAGGTACACATGTGCAGAAGTCACTTCTACATGAAGGTCAAATTGGTAGGGGACCAAATTGACAACTCAGATAGATGAATACCTGCACAGGTTGCAGGGATCCTTACATATCATGATCTACACTACTCATAGCAAGAGTCATGCTTGGTTTGTTGTATACACAGGCAGAACAGGCAGGGTGAGTGGGTTAGTTGTGGATGACACCATCCTGCAGGTTTGAACGGTCATCAGCCTTTTGGCTAGTGTTGGTTTATCTTGCACAATCAAATGATAGTAATATGATCAAATTGCAAAATCAGCAATCAAAAGTATTTGCCTAGTCCCAGTTTCATGAGCCAGGGTGGGTCAAAAACTGAAGATCCCTCTTGTGTGGCAGATGCAGAGTGCCTCATAAAATTTAAACTTGCTGACAAAGTAATCTGCATGCCTACAGGCACCTGAACAGAAACATAGTTGGATGAGGTTGCATGTGGTCATGACTGGATGCTACAAGTGAAGTCGTCAGTTTGTCTCAAAAATGCTTTAAGGTTGTTGAACTTTGTTTCAGTTCAAATTTGAGCTTGGGTGTGAAGTTTTTGGCCATGGAGTAATCTTCGATGAACCAGAAGCACTTGAGAGCATGCTGAACTATTTGTCTGATGCTACTCTGCACTGATGGGATTATGCCAAGAGTCTTCTGTTGCCTCATGAAATCATAAGCTTGACCCAACTTCTCAAGAAGCTGGAGTATCCCTTGGTTACAATCTGTTTGAGCGAGAACTACCTGCACGATGACAGTTGAGTAGCAGATAAGACTCGGAGTGGAACAATATGAACTTTGGATGCAGGAGACAGTAGGCCCAGTACTACCTTTGCATATGGTATGGTGTACCTGTACAAAGTGATCAGTTTGGTTCCAGCCAAGAGGAATGGCCCATTGTCATATCCCATAATATCCACGCTTCTCTTCCGGACTTCAGACCTTAGATCCGATCCAGTCCAATGCATAGATCCGCTTCTGTTCCAATATAGATAAGCTTCCTATTTCATTTCCTGTTCATTTAACATTAAACACAGCCTATTCGGTATTTCCTTCTTTCCATTGTTTCGGCTATATCTATTACCAGTATGATTACTGATCCGTCTACCTATGTTCATTTCCAACTCATGATTATTAACCTTTGCATATGCTTTCTACATAGCCTCGGATACTGCTTACTGATCCTTTCGTTATGCCTACTAGTATATAAACTTGTGTAAATGCCCTGTAGTACCTCAGTTCAAATATCATCTTAGTTTGTCCTCTTTCTGTCCTCCGGACTTGAGTCCTTATTACTCTTGTCATCCTCTGAGACTTCGGATAGATTCCGATAGTCTATATCTTCGGCTCTACCTTTGGGTAGTCTATACTCTGTTAGTTTCTAGTTTGGATACGTCCAGATTAGCCTTATATGCATTTCTGATATCCAGAAGACATCCGGATATACTACGATACTTGTCTGGACCTTCAGATGCGTCATCATTAGTACTTTGAAATAAGGGACAGTACTTGGGAAAGGGGCACAGTGTATGAGCTGAGGCCAAAGTCCTTTGGATCCAATCCTACGATCCTACGAACTTAACACCCATACATCGACAAGTTTCCAATAACACTATTGAATATCTTCAGAGGTCAAAGATGTGTCCCCAAAATTACATCCATCTTTGAAATCAACAATAGAATCATACTTTTGACAGCCTCTTTGGTGGTCTGGAATGCTGATTGAGGATCAGTGCATTTCCTCTTCCTTGATTCACCAAGCTTTGGCAACAAGAATGAGGATCAAACATGTAAGGAGACAGGCAAAGAATGAGAACTCACATTATCTGCTACTTGTTTGTTCAGAGCATCCTGCCATAATGCATCCTTGAAGAAAATGAGATGATGAAAGGATAGATGGTAGATCTTTTGCGCTCATCCAATTTATCGACCAGTGCAATGGCGCTTCTCCTCGTCTCAATGATATGCTTGACTTGGCTACTCTGTGTGGCATGACAAGGATGTTTGTAGCGAATCTTGGCTTGGATCTCTGATTTAGGCTTTGCAGGTATTCTTGTAAAGCAGGTCAACCAACTGAGTGACCTGAACAGCGGAAAACTTACAGTTTGGCAGAATCAGTTGGTTGTTCAACGAGGTTACCATCGAACACCCATCACTCAAGTGGTAGTCTGGCATCTTTTGATATAATTGCAAGTATGACCCAGTAAGTAGCCATTCTGAGATTCAGTCGAGTTAGAGCATAAAAAATTGTGTGGCACCTACTATTGACTTGTTTCAGAATCCTTGAATGAAAGCAAGCAAGTGCACAAAAATAAATATCAAACGAGACACACCTGTCAAGGTAGCTCTCTAGTGCCAAGTCCTGAGTGACAAGGACAGTTTGCCCATACTTCTTTACTGTGTGAAGGTCATCCGACAGGTACACTCCACATCTAAAGAGAATTCTGTATCAATGTATGAAATCATGGGTTGTTGAGTTGGAAAGTGGCTCGAAGTAATGCACATGTTGGCTGCATACTTGAAAAACTCTGTGATAAGATTTGTGGAGCCTTTCAAAGTGATGGCCTGGCATGTTGGTGCTTGAGATGTTGCCATGCTGGCAGATGCTGCTGAACAATGTGGGGTGGAGAGACTAATTCAGTGGCTTGCTAAGTTAAACTCGATCAACAAAATGTCACACTCCCTCGTGTGTTTTGACGCGAATAGATCATGTGGAAGTGTTTGTTTCCAAGCCTTTCTTGGCAGGTACAAATATTTGTATTTGTGCAATGTTCCATTTTCATTTGAAATGGATACATTTTTGCTCCCAATGGGACTTCAGCACTCAGTGGTCTGCACTGAGAAAACTGATACAGACATTGAATCTTCGTTGATTAAGCCAGTTCCCAGTGAAACCTTCAAATCATGATTCCACAGCAACATCATACTGCGACTCCCTTCATCAAAGCCTGCACCACTTTCCGCAGTGTGAAGAGCAGTGCACCACCTATGTAATCATCTGATAGTAAGTGATCATACCACTCACAAACCAACACATCCTCTTTGACATCACTTGCTTGCATTGTTACTCCACTGGCAGGCTTTCATTTTATCAACCGAGCTATGTCCTTCAAGCTTCAAGTTGTATTATCATGATCAGACCGGTGATCTATGTGTGTACTTGATATGTGTTATGGTGACATGGATACTACATTTCACCAATAACAGATACTCATTGAATAATGTTTTCACTGGTAGGTACCTTTACTTGGATATCCTTGGGTAGTAATCATCCTCACCATTTAATGATTGCATGCGCACAGCTTTGCTTCAAAAGCCCAATAGATCATAGCAGTTTCTTCAGCACTATCATTGTATGTGTTCTCGCATGACAACTGATCCCCAGCTAATCAGACCCGTCACTGCAGCTTTACAAAATGATACAGCAATACCTGTGACTCCATGCATGTTTGTGCACTGAGCACAGTGTCCATATCTTTAGGCCAAACATTTCATCTGTTGCAGCTCATCTCTTCTTAGTAGCCAATGTTGACACAGGCTCAAATACTCAACTTTGTCAATGTTTCAAAAGATCAGGCCCTGACTTTGACAACATTAATGTCCCTCTGAGTTGGAGTGTCTGCCTCTTTCCTCAGTCATCGACTGGAATTTCATCATCCTGCCACAGCCAAGTGCTCATGCTGTATTACAATATTCATGTCTTACAGCATCGGTCATTGCCTAGCACTAGACACACAATGCAACCTGAATCCTCACAGGAAGCAAACAAACAAAATTTGATTAGTCAACACTTACCAATATTCAAAACAGTCACCCAAGAAGAACAAGTGTTTCTTGCTTCATGCAAATTGAATATGAGAGGACCAAGTGATTTATCCTGTTCTGCAACTGCTATCAAACATTTCAAGTTCTCCTTTTTAAACCTAGCAAGCAGATGCTGAAGTTCACTGCTAGGATAGGCCAAAGACAGATGTGCACCCCACCAAAAATGTGCATACTGGTGCACATTGCATGCCACTGCTCCATATGCTGGTTCTGTTCATGTGAGAAAGTCAATGCAGCGACATGCAAAGTACTTGTGAGCATGAGCATCACTCATGCAGTGTTCTCCCAAGTGAAGGGGATCCTTCATAAAGTTGTGGAGCGATGCATAATAAATCTCAATGTTTCCAACTCCATCAGGTGAATTTGAGATCACAGATGTAAATGCTTCCAGCATTACACCCAAGCTCTCTTTGTTTGGATGGAGAAGTTCTTGAAGGTCTGTAAGAGGGAGTGGTTGCATTACTGAGGGAGCCAACACTGTCATGATCACCATACATAACAACTTTTGTTGTAGGTCAACAGACTAAATAAAATAACCAAATGAGTGAAATATATGGTCAAATGCTTTGGGGATGAGTATGATTTAGGGAATGTACAGATGTTATCTGCACAGGATTGTGCCTTTATATGGTGGTTTGATACAAGAGTGATACAAGGGCCAGATAGATGGTGCTGACTGCTGAAATGGGTTTTTGATCACTGCAATTGCACAGCTGCCTGCCTCTGTTGGGTCAAGTGTTATGGTATGACACCATGATTGGAATTTGAATTTGATGCCTCTTCATTTCAGCATGTGGAAATTACCAGGCAATGAACAAAACATGCTCTGTGAAAGCCAAGACAGGTCACCACAATGGTTGCCTGTCAACAATCACAGCACCTATGACACACATAACTTGTCAGATGCTGACCCAAAGTTCTTTTGCATCACAATTTACTACACATTGAGGGAGAGAGATTTTCCGCAGCCTATATAATTTGTAGATTAGAGAATCAGAAATGAAGATGTAGTACTGTCAAGACTGATTATCATTAAGTCTATCTGTTGCAGGCAGTGAAGTACACCACAAGCACGGGTACTCATCAGTCGAGTGTGCAGATATCACCAAACTCTTTGCATGCAAGGATAGACTTTTGTGCACCTGGTTGATGTGAGTTACTGTTGGTGGCGGCAGTCAAAGGGGTAGATGATAAAGAATATGAGTGAACCATGCTTGGTCTGACTCATGATCTTTGATCTGATTCTTCAGTGCCTTACAAAAGTTGTTCAAACACAACAGCTCCGTTTCATCGACCATCAGGGCTATAGCCATAGTGAGTCATGCAGGACTACCAATCACAAGTGAGAATTCCAGCAACTGCATACAAGGAGCCACACAGTAGCAATGATGATTGAAGGCATCATTGATTAGAGACAAGATATGACCAAAATAGGCACCTCCAAATGCCTACAACCCATGAGCATCCAGATGACTGCAGAGGATCTTCTAGAACTGTGGGGCATACTCAAATCACTACAGCTCCAGCACATCATGGCTTGAACTGGTCATGGAGCCAGTTAACATTGGAAGGGACTGGTGTAGAACACCCATGGAGCAGGTACATGGATAAGTGGTTCTGAAATGAGAAAGCGAATGACTTACAAACTGAGCATGTTGTGGTTAGTCTACTCCACAATTGATAAGAGACATGGCAATATTTGTCCATTTGTCAAGCTTCTCAAGTGTCAGCCAGAGCTTGATAACACGTTCAGGAGGTGACAATGTCCATACAAACTTGAGTTGTTGCTGCCTTGTGAGCAAGCTTGTGGAAGGAAGCAGATCATCAGCATCATATCTTGACACTCGATCAAGGAAGGCCGACAAGTTGAGTGAGGTGGCCATCCAATTGAATTCACACATGCAGTCAGAGATATTAGGAGGGATATTGATGGAGGAGAAGAATTTCACTTCTTTGCCCATAGCCTCAAGCTGCTTGGCAATTTCAAATGTGACAACACCACCATAACTGTAGCCTGTGATAGTGTATAATACCATCGCCTAAATCCTCTTGGCTGCTGCAACATAGTAGGAAACCATCTCATCCATGGAGGAGAAGGGCAGGTGGCCGGAATTGAAGCCATGAGCACAGGAAGCATAGAAGGGACGCTCATTCTGGAAATATTTGACAAGATTGACGAAAAGAAGACCTCTACAACACCAGGGTGAACAAAGAATATCAATGTCTTATATCCGGTCACTGAAAAGGGAACAATAGGGGTGTCCTTAGAGAGGAGAAGGAATCGATGTAGTGGGCCAGGCTTGAGAGAATGAGGTACCTCAGGATTTGGATGGCAGGGATGTCAGGCAAGTTGAACTATTTCTCTCCTTCGCACTTGAGCTTGAGCCTAGGGATCATGTGTTAGTGAAGGTGGCTTGAAACCTGAAACAGACATACCCACCAGATAGCATCGAGAGAAGTACTGCCAATCTCAAAGAAGTTATCGCTCATTGACACCTCACTGTCTACAAGTTGAAGATGCTGGCATAAGTTGGCCTTGCTTATGTGACAGGCTCATGAGACGCACACAAAATAGTTTTCTGAGAGCAGTTATCTCCATCAGGTTCGCAGGGATGGAAACAACAAAGTGAGGTGGCAGAGTGATCATCTTCACATAGACATTGGAGTGGTGTATCCATGACTGTGAGCCTGCATGTCACAAGCAAGGCAAAGTGGTGAACACTACAACAAAGCCTGAAGGGACACTGAGTGGCTGACTAAGCTATGGTGCTACCTAGCTGTTACTACCCCACTCCAACATTCTGTACATAGGGCCTGGTAACTAAAACAAAATTTTACATGTGCGGCATAGTCCTCATTGTATGCCTGTTAGACACTAGGTGCAGGATATAAGCAGGGAAGACAACCAGCAAGTAGACATGCCCAGACAGCACCCATATTATATTCATGATCCATCAGACATATTGAGCCTGTCGGTTTGCCCCACTCAAGCATGGCCCATCCAAGGTTATGAACTTATTGGTTGAACACACTGAAGGCCTTCATCCGAAAGGAGGAGTCATGTGCCAAGATTATGAAACCAAGCTCATATAATGGATACCAGTAGGCAGCTTGGGCAATGACATTGTAGAGAGTACAGGGTGCAGTAATAAGGTCGCCAGTCATAATAGAAGAGGTGCCATAAGTTGTGTCTCAGGCTAGAGTCAAAATTTTCACTGGGACTCAACAGAGGACCCAGCTGATTTGAATGATTTTGATCTTCTGTCTCATTGGGATAAAAAATATACTCCTAAAGGATAATTATAAGAAGTGCACCCCATATCTCAAAGCATTTACAAAGGCCATAGTTTTAAATTTGATATGGAATCATGTATTTCCAAAAGTGTGATAAATACACAGGACAAGCATTAGAACTGTAAGTTTGGTGACAAGTGAATAGAGCTCTCCATATACTAAATATTGTTCCACATGCTTATTTATTTCAAATTTCAAGAGCAAACAAGGAGAAAGATATAGTGCAAATATAGTTCACTTTTGAAGTGGGATGACTCAGACATCGCCAATGTGCAAGCAATGACTCAGACCGAAGTCACTGTTTGTATTATTATGCAAAGCATTATGCCATTAATCCTCCTGGCTCACATTCTAACTGGGCATGCCAGTGGAATGTTCCAGTAGACTCAATCAGGCAGGAGCAGTAGCAGGATGCTGGAGTTAGGAGCAAGCAGAGTAGCAGAGTGCTGGAGTTAGGAGCAGGCAGAGTAGCAGAGTGCTGGAGTTAGGAGCAGGGAAAGAGGTGGCAGAGGCCCAGCAGTATCCGGGGTCACAGCAGTAGTCATTCAGCTTAGCACATGTAGCAGACATGACAGCGGGGTTCCCCTCCTTCTCTTGAGTGCAGTGCTGGCCAATCCAGCATCTACATGCATAGCTCCTCAACAGAATCCATGTAAGTGCCATGAATAAGCATGATATGAATATCAAGCTGTGGCGTCTTTCTCTTTTCTCCATGCTGTTGAGTGTTGTTGCTGTTGTATCTTACACTGCTTTGAAGTTGGTAGGCTCTCTGTTCTGTTCTCCTATGTGCATTGGCTTATCCTTTCCTGCAGTGTGCAATATTCATCTACAAATTCACGTGCCACATTGCTCATGTGATTGACAAAACATTGTTGTCCACCACAGGCAGTTGCCTATACCCCATTTACTATGATGCACTTTATTAGTACCCTGAATTCCATCTGTTTTGCTTCAAATCTCCTGAAGACTTATGTTCTGGGCTTTCATGAGCACCGAGGCCATTGTTTGTCCATGCACTTAGCTGTTTGCAGATTGCATGTAGTTAGACAGTGAGTCAATTGCAGTGACTCACAACAAGGTGTCTGTGTTATTGTCTCTTGTCTTGCAGGCATCAAATTATATTGGTTGACTTTTTCTGACCAATGTTATGATGTATTGGTGTCTGTGAGCATTTTGATGGTCACCTTACAGCTCTCTGCACTGCCTGTAGTACTGCTTAGAAGAAGGCTGTCTCATTGTCTGTCCTCATTCTAGTGCTAAGACCGGTCATGGATCTGTATTTGGCATTCAGGAATGCCTTTTGTTTTCACAGTCAGCCAGCTCTCAAGTCCTTTCCAAAATGAAGACAAGATAATGGTGGAAGAAAAGGGGCTTGCTATACATGTACAGTTTTGAAATCACATGATGGTCGGTTCTCATAAATTTGTAGAGCTGCTGACAGAACCCTCTTAGGTGAATCTAGAACTTGGGCTTAAAGAGATCCAGAAACTCACAAGGGATTCAGAGGGTAGCCTACCTATCAGGTCTAGGCTATAGTGATAGAGTTGCAAAATTTGAATGTACAATGTTGTCATCTTGCGACACCAGTATGCATATGTGCTGGGCAATGAAACATAGTATGTACGAAGTTTGGGCTTAGTCTGAGTCATGTGTAGATGAAGATAAGTCATCACTCTTGTCTATCAATCTCTTACAGTTTTAGTCTCAGCAAAGTCTTGAGCACTACAACAAGGTCCCTAAGTCAGTGGAGAGGGAGTCTGTCTGTCCAGGCCTGGGGTGGGTAGGGCGCAGAAAATGCAGATCCACTGTCCCAGATCTGCTGTCACTTAGATTTCATGATGGCTCTATGCAAGAAGATGTGAGACATCCTGGGCCACCATCAGCCCATCTTTCTGGTCATGAGTTGCCCTTCTTTGGTACCTCTACCTTCCACTTTAGAAGGAACACAGGGTCAGTCTGAGCGATGTGTAGATGAAAGTCATTTGTAGCCCTTGTTAATCACCTCCTTACAGCTTCAATATATGTCTTTGAAGGCCTTGCACTTGCTTTGACAATATCATGTTGCCTGTTCCTTTTGCAGAAAGATAGACATGCCATCATTGACAAGTCACAACGGTGATACTAAGGACAGCTGTACCAGGGGGATCAAGGCCATATCTGAATGCTGGTCGTTATTTTTACACACCTGACTTTGTGCATCTTCAGATGCCGGGAAATGCAGCCTGCCAGAATGTCCAGCTTGACATGATATGTCAAATTGTCATATCTTATATCTTACATCATGTCCTTGCTTGGATTGGCAGTGTTTCTTTATCCACCCCCTTTTTATTTTCAAATTGCAGTTGGTCGAGATGTTATGATCAACCCGACCAAACAACTTTCTCTCTGTATATAATATACAGTGTTTGAATGACTCATTTCAATCCAACCACAGCCAACAAATCATCTCTCCTGTTGAATATACAATCATGGTTTTCTACGCATATGTGAAACAGGTACCAAAATCCATTCTTTGTTGTCTGCGATGTTGTGCTAAATCGCTGTTCAGATCATGGACAATATGACTTATTGATATGTGATTACCTTTGCTAGCCTCAAAGTTGCAGATAAGTGGTGGCATGCTGTGTCTACTTCTGCCATCACTAGTTTCATTGCCAGTGTTCAGCATGTTAACACCCAGTTCTACACTTATAATGTGAATGTGGCAAACTCCACCAACTCCCTCATCACGACTGGGGTTGTGACCCAATTCCTTGGCAAGGTATTTTTCAACTTGCTGAACGACTTGGATGGTCATGGCTTGAGCATCATCCCATGGCTCAAACATTTTATGGACCACATCAGTGGCAACTTGTAAGTCAGTTCCTTGCAGGATGTTTTGCATTTTTTCTGATAGTGGGCCTACCAAAAATTTCTTCATTTGCTCCAAAGTAGCTCCTTGCAACTATTGGTACTATCCCCCATCTTCTAATGTGACAAACACGGCCTGTGTTTCATGCACCAAATGCACTCACTTCACTGTTAGTTGCACTGACAGTGGTACTGCAGGGACCATCATAATTGAGTCTGACAGTGTCATTATCACATTGACCACTGTTTATCTGTCCATCAATGTCAATGCCACCACTGGTCAGGTGATCCTCTCACTTGTCCCTCTGTGGGAGTTGACTTTCAGTACCCTTTTGACATACTTCACCATTGGGCCTTCCTTGTCTGTGGATGATGACACCATGAAGGAACTCCTCTACATGGAGAAAGAATGGGAAGCAGTGGGAACTCACTTGAATAGCTATCATTTGATCCAAAGTTGTCTTATACTGGTACTGCTATAGTTTCCTGTTATCATTTATGAAGGAAGAAAGGAAGAAATTTGTTCTCATACTGTTAGTAACACTAGGAAGCAATCACATTTTTTGTTGAAAGCCTGCCATCATGTATGACTTTGAGATGCTAGCTCCTTCTATCATCAACAGGCCTCTCTACCAACCTACAACAACAGTATTCAAAGTTGCCTATTCACTGACAGCTGGATGATTGTGAGTGCATCGATAAGTGTTGATCATTATATACTATGAGTGCTCTGATCAATGTGCCCAGCTCAACCTAAATGGGTCAATCAAACTTCTGGTTGGGAATGATATGAGCATCTGAAACAAGCAAGTATCATGTCATGTCAGCAAGGCCAGGTCCTACTAATAGTGTACTGTGACTGTTACTAGAAACATTACCTTGGTTTCATCATTCAATAAATTTGTCCCATGTCTTAGGTGGGTGCCTGCACCTGGCCAGTGGCTGCACTCAGGTATATACCACCAGTTGCCACATGTGTGGCTCAACTTAGAGGAGTTAGGCCACCAACCAAGTAGTTTTCTGTTGCAGCAACTTTAACATGGCGGTGAATCATTATGCATCCAAATGTGGCATGACTCACTGGACAAACTTGAACACATAAAGATCTAATTGCTGCAATAAAGTTTGCAACTAATCCTCCTGCCTGCATCTGTTGGTATACTCCATAGGACATGCATGGCTTCTTGACAGAATCCGTGTTGGTTCCCATAAATAGATATTTGCACGCCTGGCTAGCTGTTACACTGAACTAGCATGATCTGAGGGTCTGCAGCTAATGTGACTAATGCACTAAGAGACTGTTGAAGTTACATGCCTGATGGACAGGTTTATGAGTAACGTTGGGCAACCTATGTATGAGTGCTTGCTCTAAAAACTCCATGAGAACTGAAACAAGGTCGAACCTAATCTGCTGCACCAGAAGTGCAGCTGCCCTGTAGAGTCCCAATCTCTGCAATGAAGTTGATGTTAGGCCTGCATCTTGCTGTAGCAATCCTCTAAAAGAATACAAGTGCCCCAAATTTGCCACGTAGTACACCACATGACTTTCCCCTCGTTCTGTGTCATGGAGTTTGCAACATTCAGAGGACTTGGATATATGGATGGTGGGGCAGCAGGCTCAGGCTGGTGCCAGGACAAATCATGATGACATAATACAGCAAGCTTTTGATGAACTTCTTGGCACTTTCTGGACAACCACTAGCAGTTGTCCCCAGACTCAACATGCAGTCTGTGACTTGTCTATAAAAACCTCATGCAGACTGGCCAAATCCCACACTTTCTGAGGACTTGAATCTCCACATGATCAGTCAGAGATTTGACTGTCACTTATTTGAGCAAAACCAACTGCTGCCATGGCCTGGAATGCCAGAATTGATACATATGGATGTACTTTCACATAGCCCAACATGGCCTTACATACTAGTATTGCTTCACCAAGAATGGCATTGACAGAAAATGTGTTGAAATTGTCTCACAAGTCATCACGCTACTTTAGCCACAACTACCATCCAAATTCATAACAATGGGACCAGCAAATATCAATGCAGCAACAGTCAGTGACTTTCTAGGAGACTGGGTTCATGAGGACTTACATGGAAGACCAGAGGAACAAGAAGTCTAAGAGTGACAAGATCATACCAGAGACTCCTCAAACAGCTGACAGGAAAGATGGAAAGAAGACTCTACCGCCTCAGAAGGTTGACCCTCAGAAATATGTGAAAGCTTGAAGGTGCACTTAGACCCTTATCTTATGGGTCAAAGATCTCACCCAGATGAAGACGAGTGTGATAATTGATAACTTGCTTCATGTGGGGAAGGAGTGGTATAACACCATACTTAAACCAGAGTGGCACAAGGACAATCAGAGAGTTGAGACACACTGAGCACTGCCAGTGATGGTCAGTGGGACGATTCTAAGAGCCTTGGATTGAGTCAGAGCTGATTGAGTGGTTGAACATTACAATTACAATTACATAGGCCTGTTTTACAATTTCACTCTATAGTAGTACTGGTTCTTTACATATTGCACGATCATTAATCAGTACTCAGTACCCAGTGCTATATCACATCTATGTTATCTACACTGCAGTCTGTAGATCAATCAATCAATCATCCATCATCCATCACCGGCACCCTCAAAGGCACTGCACATCTGCACCACCTCATCAATCTTCAGTGCAGAGGCTCATGAGGGGAGTCTCGAGGCACTTCTACAAAGTGCGAGTTGCAGTACCAGAGACCAGGGATAACAATCAGTGTTTTGAAGGTGGTGAGAATACTGAATCAAATTCTAGACCTTTCAATACCTTGAAGTCTTACTCAATTATACAACAAATGTATGTACATAACCCATAAGTCATCAAGTATGCTGCCAGCTATATGGATAAAGCTAGTTGTTCATGAAGCCAACTGAAAACATGATAGTCTCTCATACTCCAAATTGGCCACAAGATGAGCAGGATGATGATCAACAAACCACAACCAACATTCCTTGAAGTATGACCGAGATAGATTTGAACACCAGGGAGGAAAATGCAACGACAAAGAATATTATCCTGGCTTGAGGTCAGCATGAGTATCAGCAGGCATGGCTGAGTGGAGAATAATTACCCCCACATAAGCAGTGTGAATGGAAGACCATGCAAGATTGTGAAGGCTTTCTCACCAAACATTGAATTTGTCAATCTGGTAAGGAATATGACTTGCACAAGGGTTATTAGTGCGAGCGCAGTCCATGGTAGAAGTATCTCATACAGTGGTATCAGCAGAGACATTGCCATATTTGTGGTTTTGTCTGGCAAGTAAAATGGACATAATTCAGGATCCAATTACACAGAACGATGACAGATAAGCTGTGATAATTGTGACAGATTGCGACTTGTCGACATTCACATGAGTACCATGAGAAAACTGAGATCCACAGTTAGCATTACCATCGACTGTGAACAAATCAGTTTAGAACAGCAGAGATAGTGAGTAAGGTGAATGCCATCGCACATAGATTGTGATAGAAACTCATTCCCTGCCGAGCTTGTCATTGAAATCTTTCCAAGTCACAATTCACCCCACTACTTTGCAACACATCAGATACTCCAGAACACAAAGGTGGTGACTTACTGTGATGAATGACGGATGCAGTGAGATCAGAGTGCATGATTATGCTGACTTACACTTATACAAACATGAATTGAACACCTGTGGCATGCATGGATAAATCAGACCTGTGCATGTTGAATTTGCGGAAGAGACTAGAGTAGCAATGGTTAGACAGATTTAGATAGTAGATAAACTCATACCTGATGTCCAGATGTCCACGGAAGTCTGTAACAGACAATTTGAATCCCTAAAGTAAGGATACATTGATATTGTAAAAGGTGGGCATTGAACTTGTGAACATCAACAAAAGCTGCATGTCCAAGTGGTATACCTCTATTCAGGTGCAACATGGTGTCCTGAGAAGAGCCTTCTCTAGTATTGGTAGCCAGCACAATGTGGACACTCAAATGTGTACCATAGATTTATTCTACAAATACTAGAGCCTTAGTGGGTCCATAGTGGGGCGTGCTTCTGAGGAATGGATGGGAAATGGGTCCAGGAGGCAGTGTGGGATATAAAGTACTCTGTGCCGAAAAAGGAAATCAACAACATACTCTACGTCAAAATTAGTTCCTCTACATTGAATCATTATCAAAAACATATACCTTGTGCGATGGGCCCCCAAGATGAGATAAGTGGGTCACAGTAGTGTCCAATGGTGGGGTGCTGACCTTTGAATGCTGGATCAGCGCTTCTGCACCATTGATTGTGCGAAAAAGATAATGGTGGAGAGGAGGGAGAGGGAGAGGGAGAGGGAGAGGGAGAGGGAGAGGGAGAGGAAAAGGCAGGAGGTGGAAAGCTGGCGGTCAGGGAAAACAGAAAGGAGAAAGTTGGGCATTATGTCAAGATGCTGGTGTGGACTGTCGGGGGTGTACATTCAGCTTGCTCAATTTCGGAACACCCATTCTGTTGAATTTTCATGTGGAAGAGTTGTATTAGTTTTGGAAATGTTCATAGAGAATAAGACTCAGGCAAACCTAACATTTATTGTGCTTGTTGTGTCTCTGTCATATCCTGTATTCTGGACCTACATCCAATAATATTCCCACACCTCATCCGGACCTTTGGATGTCCTATCCATGTCTTCAGTCCATCCGGATCCCTGCACCTTTGCATATCCACATCCACATCCACACATCCAGATCCCTTTACCTGTGCAGCTAGCCTGCATCATTTATCCTTTGTCCTACCACCCTAATAATATATATCGCATATCCATGCATCTGATCTGGACCACATCTGATCTGGTCTGATCCAATCCTATCCAACATATAGATACATTTCCTGTGCATATAACGTTTACACAGCCTATCTGGTATTCCTTGTTTCCATTACCTCAGTTATACTATTACTGGTATGCTTACTGATCCATCAACCTATGTTCATTTCCGACTCACATTTGTTGACCTTTGCATATGCTTCATACATAGCCTTGGACTCTGCTTATTGATCCTTCTGTTATTTCTCTTAGTATATAAACTTGTGTATATGTCTTGTAGTACCTCAGTCTGAATATCATATTAGTCCTCGCACTATATTTCACTCTAAGTCCTTATATCAAGTCTAGTCCTTTAACCTAGTCAATATCCATCTCAGGCCTAGGGAGGAATTCCCTAGGCCGGAGTTCTAATCCTCTGATCCTCCACTCATCCACCCATCCAAACCTCTGAAGTTTCTGGAAGTCTGTCTGGATCTTTCCTGCAGTCCTCCGGACCTATTCTGCTTCAGACTCTGTCCTTGCAGCCATTCCTCTGTTTACTTCTACTCAGGACAAGTCCTGAGTAGCCATTACACATATCTGTATTAGGACAAAACCTCATTGTAATTTCTGGAAGTTCCTCCAGAACTTTCCTGCACTCATCCAGAAGTTACTTGCACCATCCGGAAAGTCCTTCTGAAGTTTCCCGTGCCTTTGGATGTCCTTCAGACATCTTTGGATGCCTTTGGACTTTCTTTGGACACCAATCTGAAATTAAGGGCACATACTTGGATAAGGGGCACAGTGCATGAGCTGAAGCCAAGCCCCACAGAATCAGTCCTACCCTTTGTGCATGGTCTTAACAGTCTCACATCCTTCACTTAGTCCATGCCGTCCATAATCTGGCCATATGATACTGGAGAGTGGATACCTTACCTTTCCTCTTGAAGTTGTCGATGAAAGTATAAACTTTCATTTGGGTGAGGGCACCTGTATATACATCACCATACCAGAAGTCTAATGCTCTGTCTGTCCACACTTAAAACATACATTATTGGATGCCTATCCCTTCATGTTTGATGCAGACATCGAGCAGCTAGTTGTTTAGACACACATGTATTTAGTAAATATAAAACAGTTCAATTCATTCAAGTACTCAATGTACACATCTCAAGCTCATCCAGACGAGTCACTGAAGCCAGTAATGATGTCTTTTCTAGGATAGAAATGGTCTTCTTGTGGTTTTCATCCTGCTCATTCCAATGTTTAGTGGACTCCACCTCTTTGAAACAACAGTCTTGAATTTTAACGCCCACTGCACCAAGCCGTTTTGAAAGCTTCTTAACCTCCTCCTTGTATGGATTCGCTACACTCTAGACAGAGACTCAATCCAGTTTGTGTCTGAATCTGCTGGTGTGGATCTAAGAAATAATGAAATCAGTTTGAGTGTGATAAACGGCTCAGGGATTGCAGAGATGCAGGTCAGCAGTATCATTCTTGGTGTCCTCAGTGGAGGATGCACAATCATAGCAATGTCCGACATCTGAAATGAAAACACTGGTCAGCCTAAGTCTCACTACAAGGGTGGCAAATAACTGCAGCAAATGCTTGCCTTCTCATGGGAGTGAACCAGTGGACATTGAGTTCCATATTGACAAGGCTAGGGCCGACATATTCGTGCAAGATGTGTTTTTCTTCAATATGAAAGTAAGGATTCTGTGTGCAGTCGACGATAGTCAACATGCAATGTTAACTTCATGATCAGCAGTCTTGACGTCAAACACTAAGCATTTGATGATGGTGAGCAGATCCATTAAGTTGAATGCTAGGCATTCAACCAGGGAGTTGCCAATAAGTGACCATATTGTTTGGAAAGCCCCTTTATTTGCTCAAGCAGTCATTCCTGTCAGCTAGCCCACCTACATGTTCAATAATATAATCATGATGGATGTGCAGTCGACATGCAACATTAACTTCATTTTTGGTCTCGACATCAAATGCTAAGCATTCAATGACATTGAGCAGATCCTTTATATGTGTTCAACCAGGCAAAAATCAAATGCTAAGTATTTGTCAGTGGCACTCCTAACATTGACACCAAATGCTAAGTGTTCAACAACACATTGATGGAAGTTAGGAAATGAAGATGAAGATTATGTAATCTGCATGCAGCATTACAATTGCTGCACATGGTTGTGGACTTTGAAATATAATTTGTCAGCTCAGACTGCTTCGCAGCTTTGGGGATGTTCCCCTTTCCTCGGATCCCAATGCTTGAGGCCATTTATCAATAAGCATCAGCATCCTTTAGCTCACTTTGTGTCCTCCTCTGAGTCTATGGCTGATTTTGAACCTTGATTTGCCCATAGGATCCTGAGTATCTGACATCGTGCTCGTGTGAAACCACAGGGCCATCCCGCATTCAAAAGATATCTTGTCAACTGCACATGACATGCAGTAGTCTATGGCGGCACCAGTTTACACAGCACTTCACATCTTTATGTATCAGCACTGTCATTTGCATACTGACTCCATGTGAGTATCTAGAACATTTCTAGACAACTTCTAAATACTCTTTGTGTAGCATTCAGATGTTGACATGATATGAATTTGAAACTCACCACTTGTCAGTATATAATTCATGATGGACAGTTTGATCTACACATACATCTAATCTATGTATATATGTATGTGACTGAACTACTTACCATTGCAACATTTGTGATGCTCATGTCTAGGCTGTCCAAGCTTGATTTATGCAGCCTGCTACAGATGTTTTTACTGGATATGCTCCCAACTGAGCTGGAAGTCCAAAGTCTAGGCTCTCAGTGACGAATCATTCATGATCGTTCAACATGGAATTTGCGGATATGATATTGAACATCAATATCAAGGTATCATATGCAGATTCTGGAACTGCTGGGTTAATGCTCATTGCTCATGATATCTGCTGGCTGCCTTTCTAGATGTTCTTCTGTCTGATCGATGTCAGCACCATATCCAACTCCACAGCAGCATTACCACAATAATTGAATTCATGTGGCAACACCAGACCAACACATTCTTTGACAGCAAGCCGAGAAGAAAGTCTTCAAATGTGCACATGAACTCCCATATCAGGGAAACATAATTCATCACAGAGTGCTACAGAATGCTTCATAGCATTCTGTAGCATTCTGTAGCACAATCCAACCCACTGATGCCATGATGCCTTTCCTGCAGTTCTGATCACACCAAGGATCATGCTCATCAGAGAACCAATGAGTCCTTGATATTGTACCTGTGAGAACTATAGAAGGATACAATTCTGCTCCTGCTAAATAATATCATATATACTGTGAGAAATTGGAGTTGTAGATACATAGCCATTGACACCTATGAATGTAGAGTGACATGAGCATTCCACAACAATGTCATCCCATTCCTCCTATGCAACAGATGGGGGGTGATAGCTTACTTATGCCAATTATTTTGAGCATTGTCTACAACATTATTCAAGACATTATTGTGAAAAGGAGCATTGGCACTGCTCAACAGATGTATAATGCTATTAAAGTCCACCATGAAGTTGTGACATGGTGCCATCACAACACACAAGGTAGATGAGCACACTTCTCTCAACATCATGTACTTTTTACTTTTTTCTTCCAGGTTAAGATACTATTCAAGGTTGTCCAAGACCTTCTCATGAAAAGTAACTTTGGCACTGCTAAACATATGTATAATGTCATTAAAGTCCACCATGAAGTCGCAATAAGGTCCATCACAACATGACAGGTATGGTAGCACACTCTTCTCAAAGTTGCCAATTATTCTCACTCTTCCTTGTTCTGATAAGCCTTTTATGGCTTTGTAGAATCTAGACACAATGCCAATAAACTGTTTGCAGTCAGTGTGAGTCACTACAGCTCCTTCTGGCTGTCACTTCAATGGCTTACTCAGTGATTTTGCGAACATGTGGTCAAAGCCATATATAGTATGCATCCAATGCACATCACATGCATTGTCCACCTTGATGTATCTCATACTGTCCCTCTTTGGTGCATATTAACTCATGGATTCATTACAATAAATTGTGTTCTCCTATCTGTTGTTCTTTGTTTACTATAGGTACTAGAGCATCAATGGGAAGTAAATCATACAATGTCTGCAGTATTTTGCTGGTTGGAATTAGAGGCTACATGTTTGCTCACTAGACTACCACCATGACGACTAGGACTTCAAGTTAGAGTGGGGAGTATTGGTAGCAGTCAATTTAACTGAATCATGAAGTATCAGCATACACAGGTTTGAAGTCATATTGCTCTAAGTCAGTATCACTCTGCATGCCACAATAAGCCAGTTGCAGGATGAACAGGAATCTCTAACCACACAACATCTTGTCTTTTCCCCAGAAGCCACTTTGAGCCCTTTGGTGCCTTGTAGGTGTAGGTGGATGCAGGAAAAGATCATCTGCCATCAGCCCCTTTTCCACAGCCTTTGAATGAACACTGAAAGGTCGCAGACATCTCCGAGATGTTGGCCTTGATTCATTTCCACACAGTAGGACACCCACACTAGGCACACTGCATGGGAAGTGTACATCCCCATGGATGGGTCTTCAGATGGGCAAAGGAGAAACAAGTGCACTCTGGGTTGTTGTCCAAAGACAGGATCATTGGCATGGTCATTAGAATGACCTTGGTGTGCATCCCCAGTCCTGATTGTTTGAGGATACTAGGAAAAGCTTTGTGCAGGGTAAAACACTCAATAAGTATGAGCTGAGCAAATATCATCAGGAAGTGGCAGGTGATGGATAGATGGAAGTGCTTGGTGGTGAATGCCATTATGGACGTAAGCTTGTGATGGCCAGCATATGAACTCAAACCACCAAAACTCTTGGGGTAACTAACAAGGGCTCCACATCTGAAGAAAAACAGTGTAGTGTTCTTTGCAGACTGAATGTTAAGACCATGCACAAAGGGTAGGACTGATTCTGAGGGGCTTAGCTTCAGCTTGTGCACTGTGCTCCTTACCCGAGTATGTGCCCTTAATTTCAGATTGGTGTCCAAAGAAAGTCCAAAGGCATCCAAAGATGTCTGAAGGACATCCAAAGGCACGGGAAACTTCAGAAGGACTTTCTGGATAGATGCAAGTAACTTCCAGAAATTACAATGAGGTTTTGTCCTAATACAGATATGTGTAATGGCTACTCAGGACTTGTCCTGAGTAGAAGCAGATAGAGGAATGGCTGCAAGGACGGAGTCCGAAGCAGAATAGGTCTGGAGGACCATGGGAAAGATCCAGATAGACTTCCGGAAACTTCAGAGGATCAGATGGGTGGATAAGTGGATAAGCAGATGAGCAAAGGATCAGAGGATCAGAGGATCAGAGGATTGGAGGAAGACTAGAACTGATATGAGGACTTAGAGTGAGATCTAGTGCAAGGACTAATATGATATTCAGACTGAGGTACTACAAGACATATACAAGAGTTTATATACTAAGTGACTACTGGAAAGATCAATAAGCAAAGGTCTGAGGCTATGTACAAAGCATAAGCAAAGTTAACAAATGCGAGTCGGAAATGAAGCATAGGTTAAAGGATCAGTAAGCATACTGGTATAGGGATTCATTTCTGGCTTGGCTTGTAGAGACTGTTTTTACCTTACCTTATGTTGGCACTTTTGTAGCTTACATAAGCAACCAATCTTTTCACCAGTCACCAGTATGAGTCAGAGTGCTCAGCAGTTTTTTATGATATTTCCTCTCCTCTGAGCCTTTAGCCTAGTACAGAAACCCTTTAGGGTCAGGCTGTGTAAATGTTACATGCACAGGAAATGTATCTATACATTGGATAGGATCAGATCGGACCAGATCGGATGTGGTCCAGATGAGATGTGTGGATATATGAGATATAATATTGGGGTGATAGGAAAAAGGATGAATGATGCAGGCTAGCTGCAAAGGTAAAGGGATCTGGATGGATAGGGGACTGGAGACATGGATAGGACATCTGAAGGTCCGGATGAGGTGTGGGAATATTATTGGATGTAGGTCCAGAATATGGGATATGACACTGAAGCACCTTGCTCCATGGGTCGAGCAGAGTATTGCTGAACTGCAAGAGACCAGATTAGGATCTAACAAAGATACAACTAGATATATGCATGTCAGGAACAGTGGTGGCAATATAGCTGCCTTTGGTTTCTTTGTTGTATCTGAGAAAGGGGTCACCATTTTCATCATTTGTATGATTAGTGATCACAATACACATAATTTGGTAGCTGCAGTCCCCCATTACCTGTTTCATGAGTGTCTCACACTTCTCAGAGTATGCATCCCTTTTTCACACAGTATCAAGGTCAAACTCTACATCAATGAGGCGGAGACCACCATTCGAGAAGTATGGCAAAAGGTATGAGTGGACTGTATTGATGGGGGTCGTGGTAGTTTCAGAGCCAACAATTTTAAAATGAATTATTAGGACAGGGATTGAAGATATTTCGGAACATTTGGAAAATTCCAAGTGGCCAATGATGGGCAAGAATGATGGGAGGATGGGTTTGCCATTAGAATAGAATCCCTTAATAAGTGGGATTGAGGAGAATACCAAATTCATACAAATAAATTAATGTATGTAGTACTGTTAAGACCATGCACAAAGGGTAGGACTGATTCTGAGGGGCTTGGCTTCAGCTCGTGTGCTGCGCCCCTTACCCGAGTATGTACCCTTAATTTCAGATGGGTGTCCGAGGAAAGTCCGAAGGCATCCGAAGATGTCCGAAGGACATCTGAAGGCGTGGGAAACTTCAGAAGGACTTTCCGGATGGGTGCAATTAACTTCCGGATGAGTGCGGGAAAGTTCCGGAGGAACTTCCAGAAATTACGATGAGGTTGCGTCCTAATACAGATACGTATAATGGCTACTCAGGACTTGTCCTGAGTAGAAGCAAACAGAGGAATGGCTGCAAGGACAAAGTCCAAAGCAGAATAGGTCCGGAGGACCGCGGGAAAGATCCGGATAGACTTCCGGAAACTTTGGAGGATCGGATGGGTGGATGAGCGGAGGAGCGGAGGAGTGGAGGAGCAGAGGAGCAGAGGAGCAGAGGATCGGAGGATCGGAACTCCGGCCTAGGGAATTCCTCCCTAGGCCTGAGATGGATATTGACTAAGTTGAAGGACTAGAACTGATAAGAGAATTTAGAGTGAAGACTAGTGCAAGGACTAATATGATATTCAGACTGAGGTACTACAAGACATATACAAGAGTTTATATACTAAGTGAAATAACAGAAGGATCAGTAAGCAGAGTCCAAGGCTATGTATGAAGCATATGCAAAGGTTAACAAATGTGAGTCGGAAATGAATATAGGTAAATGGATCAGTAATCATACTGGTAATAGATATAGCCGAAACCACGGAATAGAGAAAATACCGAATAGGCTGTGTTAACATTATATGCACAGGAAATAAATTAAGAAGCTTATCGTATCTCGGATAGGAAACAGATCTATACATCGGATTGGACCAGATCGGATATGGACCGGATGAGATGTGTGGATATATAGGATGTACAGAGGTGCAGGGATCCGGATGGGTACTGGAGACATGGATAGGACATCCAAAGGTCTAGATGAGGCGTGGGAATATTATCGGACGTAGGTCCGGAATACGGGATATAACAAGTACGGTGTAACCTCCCCCAATGTTTTATTGCAGGCCATATGACAATGGTTATAGTGGAATACAACAGCGGGCTGCATTACCTCTTTCAGGGAGCTACCCAGGATCAATATGCAGCCAGTGCAGATGCCACAAGGGCAGCCATCCTCATCACATTTGTAGATGCAATGTCCATTGTGTGCACCATCTTGGCAAAGCATACAGAACTGTTGAAATATGATATCTGTCTGTCTGTCATAGAGCTGACTATAACTCACCTCATTTCTGAATAGTTCTGGCTGGACAACTGTGACTGAGTAAGAACGCACCACTTCTTGAACTTGAGGTGGTACTGCGCCACCAGTAGCAGCCTTCGCAACTTGAAGGCTGCCATGAGGCAGGTTCTCTGTCTCAGGCTGCCGCACTAGTGGTGAAATTTTGGCTGGAAACCCCTTACAAGGGGCAAGCCTACCAGTAGCTCTTGGAGCCATCATTTTGGTGCATGGCATGGTGCAAACTTGGTGAGTTCAATTCATCAATGATTTTGATTAAAGTATTTGGGTGTGGCATACAAGCATAGATAAACAAAAAATGACTAAATAATACCGAAGACTTAGCTCAGACTTACTAGTCTCATCACCAATGGCTTGCCTCATCTTGCATGAGAGTTATGGTGGAATGTAGCTCAAGCAAGGTGTCTCTTCCTGCAGAGCCAACAGAGAAGGCTTTCAAACTCTGACTACAACCAAATTAGGCAACTGCTGCAAGTATTGGTGAGGAGGTGACTCCAGCATCACAAAAATTGCTCAGCCTGGACACTATCATACATATAGTGTACAACCAATTACCGTCTGAGGTAGGTGATGCCATCAGTGACATGTGGCTAAGAAAGGAAGCATCACCCATTCAGTACACCATTCACCTGCCACTTTCAGATGTGCCATTCAGTCACTTGTTTTGGTAAGTCCATTCCCTCTCACTGTCATTGTCATTGTTGTCCTTAATACTTATTGTCCCTCAACAACAACAGGACATGCCAGCACCAGTGAGCCCTGCTGAACAAGCCTTCCCTGTCACCTGCAATTCAACAAACAAAATGATGCAGGACCGTGATGGCCTAGCATCTTCAAAAACCCATCTGTTCTTCATGCTACCGGTGTTCTTAGTCACTCCACTAGTACTCTATCCCTCACCAATAATTTGTAATCTTTATCATACATATGCAACTCTAATCTCCATCTCCTGTGTGTCAGACTCAAGCCCACACTGTCAGATCCCCGCCATGCTCAATATCATGCATCCGCACGTGGGACTTGGGACTTGGGAAGTACAAAAATGTGACTTGCTCAGCATGTAAGTACCCACCTGCACTTGACCTCCTGGTAAGTCTCCCTCCTTTTTTCCTGCAGCTGATGTTGATGTTCTCTTTGTTTCATTTCAGGTACGTTAGCCATGAGTTCTGACACAAGTCATGCGACTGTGAAGATACATCAAGATTACCCATTCAACCTCTCCAATGAATGCCCTCAAAAGCACCCATGTGTTCAACTGCGAGTTGGTCCAGACCCACATCGCACTCCTGCCCTCTCTTCAAGTGAGCACCTTGCTTCCAGGGCAAGACAGAAGTGCCGCGGTATTGGCACCTCTTTCTCTGTGTCCGCTGCACCAGGTGTGTGTCTCTCTTGCGATGCTTGCATGTTTGCTGGCAGTTGCTGACCCTTCACTGCTGAATGCTAGGACTACTACTAGGTGCCAAGCCTGTTGCATCATGCCCTGCCGCTGCTCCTACTCACCTTCCCATCCCTGATGGACTTATCGCCATGGACCCTGGCAAGATATGCATCAAGAAACACCAGCTCCCTGTGCAGCCACGCTTTTTGAGCCTGCTGCTGCCATCTCCAATGGCATGCAGTGCTTCCTTGATGCACTGGATGTGACCTCCTACAAAATTTGTCTCCACCTCGCAGTGGAGGAGCATGCTGACAAGGGTATGAACGATGCATATGCACACCATGTCCACAATTATGTTGCCTACTGGGACCAATACCAGGCCAAGATGATTGCCAACAACTCAACATGGACCTTTGTGCCTGCACTGCCAATCTCAGCAGCTAAGGTGCTTATATTTCTCAACCATGAGCAAACCTGAGAGAAGGTGTGTTCCTGAGCCTGATGGCTCATTAAATATGCTTATGGCTCCTTTTTTTCTCCATCCAGCAGAAACTGGGGTCAAGTGACACCATCCCTAGATTGAACATTGATAAGTCTGTCATTCAGCAGGCCATTAGTGCCCTTGAGGACTGGTGGATGAGCACCAACCATATAAGGTTATTGCACTTGGTCAGCTTTCAAATGCCTTATCATCACTAGGGGTGAACAAGGTGAAGAGGATCCATCTATGGATTGGACAGGTTACTTTTCTGTACCATAGAGTAACATTCACAACTGACATGTAAAGACCATCATACACGCGACTTCCCAATTACTTACAATGCACACCCCTGGTAATTTGATATCTAATATATAACAGCTGATTCCACGGAAGCAATTTGTGTCAACCCCGGATCATGCATGATGCATGATGATCAGTGCGTGTTCCACTTGAGTGCTCGAGCACCACTGCAATGAAAGTTTACAGACAATCTCCTATTATGATTCACAGTGCTAAATGTCTGTGAACGGAACACTTCAAAGTAATATAATGTAATATTTGGTTTGGAATCTAGTTCTCGATTCCTAATCAACTAGAATATTTCATCAACACATGTCTTACCTAAATGATAACCAAAAATGGGTAAGCATACTCATCACGCGCTCACTCCATTGCATCCTTCGTGCTCGCTGTTACATACAGCGAGCTCGATTATTTTTGTAGTTCTTCAACTTTACCATATTATATGTGATTCAATATGATTTATTGCGCGTTTTCAGACCTAATTGAGTTGAGAAAAAGTGTACATAATTGAATACATACTGCAGAGGTAACACAAATCCTCCACTTTATGATACTGCTTGGCTTCAAGGTCTCCCAAGTGTCAAAAATGGGTCAGGAGAGTACTGACTGCAAGTACTGGCTGCATGGTGTCAGCCTTTGCTTGCTGTGGGTCATGTGGTATGTTGTGACCGTGAGATTAGTCAAATTCAGATCTATATTATCCAATCGACAGGCTTTGAGAATTCCAATAAGTCAATTTTGAAGTGAGAAATTCTCCAAACTAGGGATTGAATTTGATAATATCATCAAGTGGAGTCAAGAGTTCTGAAAGGCTACTAATACACATATGGTTGTGAAGTCACTGAGTACATGGTCGGCGACTGGATATCTGGAGCAGACAAATATTCAAGGTACTGTTCTTCGCCAAATCATGACCACACCTGGGTGAGACTTACCTCCAAGAGTCAAGATCAGGGAGTCAAATACAATTGGAATTGCTCAACAGACCCAATTCATTCGGATGAGCCAGCTCGAATGTGCGTGTGACTTGTGGAAGGGTTGTGTTTCAAAGTTTCAGCCACCAGTGGCTTCGTCCTTTGTACAGCCTTGCCTTAATGCCTGTGTGTGACATTGCATGATCAGGGGAATGCACAGCTATCATGTCACTAGATCACGAAACTCGAATTTTCCTTATACTCGGTTCCTTTCCTTTATGTCAGCTGCATACTACCAGTAACTTGGCATCAAAGTGTCCCAGACACGAGGACTTTGCGATAGATGGTAACATTAGCAGCGAACTCGGAGGACGATGCAAGATTCTGCTCACGGCTTGGCTGACCGCTACTTAAGGGATCTGATTCAAACAGAATTGTCACTGGCAAGCCCATGTACAAGTGCATATCCTCCGTCGATATTGATGTCCTTTCACTTGGTCTCCTCTCAAAACGAGAACAGCCATCATGATGCACTATTAGATGGCATCATGTCCTCTCATTCAGTTCCCTGTGGTAGTGATGCACTCCAGAATGAAGTGGAACCCACCACTCATGTAAGTATCTGTACCGAATGAAGGTTCCTGTTCCAAGCATTCTGATGCTCAAGTGACAGGACCAATTTGAACCCAATGGTTCTAATTTGAGGTCTAGAAGTGGACATCCTGCACCCTCAGAAGACACCATGTCCATTCGTTCAATCTCTTCTCAATGTGGAAACCACCAAGGTGATTGCAAAGTCCACGATGAAGTAGAATGCACCAGCGCATATCCCCCATCCTCGCATATTCACACAGCGTCCCTGAGCAGTTGCGATGCGCTCCTGAAACGCACTGTTTTCATTCTGGAACACACTACATCCTTTTGCTCATTCCCTCATTTCGACTCAGAGGACCATGGTCACAGTGCATTCTGTGACAAAGCGGAAGAAGAAACTGGACGTCTAGCTCTGGTAAGCCCTATATACATATGTGATTCGACTACATCTGAAACATGAGATGAACAGTGGTTCCAGGCTGTCTTTATAAGTACTACACGAAAGATAGTCTTGACTGCTCTCCTTTTGATTGTTGGTTTCTCGGTCAAGGACAGTCATCTTCTTCAGCTGACCAACCACCTCATTCTTGTGGTCGAATCAGGAGCACATGTTCTTATGGGTGCGTACTTGAGACAGCAAGGTATAGAGGAATGCAAAGTGCTCCACTGCATGGGGACTGGTGGAACAATATTCTGCACACTGGTGTTCTTGGTACTGATAATGATTCCTTTGTAACTAATTATCAGACTGGTGGAATAATATTCTTCACGCTGGTGTTCTTGGTACCGATAATGATTCCTTTGTAACTGATTATACAAGACAACGATTTCATTTTGGCTGACTACACTGCATAGTGAATCACGATCATTTCAGTTTTCAGTACATCAATGATCACATTATCGATCAAAACCCCACATATATTTTTTGCTAGACAAAATTATATAAACTGCGATGACAGACTATGTACAGATAAGGCAGATGATTTTTGATGTTCTATGATAAAGTTACAATATATTATCTAACTGTCACAAATGAGTGTATCAATGATGTGACAAGTCCAAGCTTTATATGACATCGCATTGTACGTAGGACTGGGGAGAAGACGATTAGTCTGAGGGAGGTGGGAAGGGCTAGTAATCATATCGAATGGGCTCCCAGTGTTATCAGATGGTCACGGTGAGGCTCATGAGAGTCGCTTACTAGTGTGTTATGCACACATGAAAATCACACAAATGCATGGTGGTGAAGTGAGTTCAAATGCACTTGTACATTAAACAGACATGTACAAATGAGTGTGATTGATATGCAAATGAATGGAATGGTACATAGGATCACCAGTTGGGGGGTTGGGGTTTTGGCTGTGGTCTGCATCAGCGTCTGTGCACATCAGAAAACGAAATATATCCGCCATGTCAATGGGTGAAACAAGGTACTGAATCACATTGAACGTGAGTGCAAAGATGAAGCTTCACAAAACCTTGAGTGCGAAGATATGCGACCGGCGGGCAAAACACAACCTAAAACCCACATGTGTGAGGTAGGAAAAATGGGAGGTTTTCAGAAGCAGAAGCACGACTCAACTGACAAGCACAGTATTACTGATAATGATGGGTATATGAGTCCATGGACGAGCTGAAAAGTGAAACACGTGACTTGTTGAAAGAACCAGAGATGAAGACTTAGTAAGCACTTGTTTGAGCTTGTTGTTCGCAGGCTCACTCTAAGCTCAAATGGCACTGTGAGTCTGTGATGAAGAACTTGGATCGGAAACAGTTACAAACATCACATCAGCTGCAGACGCCTCTTGTTGCATACAACAGTTATCATTCTTATCAGCCCCAGATACCTAAGTTTCACCTTGTGCTTAAAGACCAAATGACAGTGACCCATCCCTGCAAGTATTTTGTCTCAGTCTCATTCACCTTTTTCTACTGACAGGTGAAGGGCAGTCTGCAGAGGACCATAAATGGGCTATCGAGGTGAGAGCATTAGTATATTTAACACACTGAATATATATAAAACCTTCGATTGTAGAGGTCACTATGGGTGGAGGACAGCAGCATGCTGAGGATCAGAACATCTGACTTGGATGCCAAGGAGTCCAGCTCCGATCACAACTTGTTTTGGTATTGCCCAACTCCAATCCCCCTAAAGTCAATACACCCATCATTCCAAAGACTGTCCAGTCTGCTATGCTGACATTGAAGATCCGCTTACTGCAACTATGGCAGGGCAGACTACAATCACCATCCGTTTCAGTCGTACTCACTTCCCACTGCCAGTCTCGCAGAAAGCCCTCCTTTGGACCAAGAGGATGAGGATGACACTGCAGTTGGGCAGTCCTTCTCTTCTCCAACCTAGATGAGCGGATAAGACAAATCATCAAAGAATACAGCGCCATCTTCCCCAAACTCAATTTTTATTCACCAAAGGTCAGCTCGTTCCATCGAAATCAATCACCACTCACATCGAACACAGGACGCATCATGGGTGCTGCCACCATCCTCGCCTCTCAAATGCACATCTCCATCAGACATCTACATCCTGCTGAAATCCTCAGACTTCATATCACATGATCTAAGTATTGACGTGATCTTTGAGGTATGCCAATGCAATCCCTCGAATCCGCCATCCTACCAACTCGAGCTTGTCCTGAGGAAATGGTATTCTATAGACCAGAGTTGCGAGTTCAGGTGTTTTGTTTGTGGAGGCCATCTCATAGGTATGTCCCCTTTTCTAACTCTTGTTCCAGCAAGCCACGAACAACACTCGTACAGGGATATCACAATGCGATACAAATCTCTATGACTCCATGAACGAGCCGAAAACACAAAATAAGATCTTAGAGACACTTTGGCATTTTGGGGAGGAGAAGATCGAGTCTGAATGGCATGGACAACAAGACTGTATGTGTCACATCATTTTTGTGGTAGTCCATGCACTCATCACACTTATAAAGACAGTTTCAATGTGTTGATGATGCATGATCTGTCTTGGGGCCCATTCGTGTTGTCACAAAAGTTCTTGAGGATTAGATGGTTGTGGCCAGTAATCTCATGCCAATGACTGCTGACACTGCGAAATTTTCTTTACTTTGCACTCTGATGCTCTGACAATCCATTTCAATGTTGCATCCCGGTTTTTCTTTTTAAAACTTTCTTTTATGCTGTTTCTACTCTCGCATCTCCCCTCGTGCTTCCAACAGATGTCCAAAGCTTGAAATCACTCTGGGCTTTCCTATGGATGTGTATCCTATCCTCAGCTTGACAAAGCCCAGAACTCATTCTTAGTATAAAGGTACAAATATATGTATGTAGCCAGAAAAAAAGAACGTTCAATGTGTTACACCACAAAGTGTTCAAATTTCAGATGTTGAATTGACATTTATTTGTCCTTGTGTTATCTTCTTTCTCACAGTAAGCACACATTTGGAAGAACTACATCGAAGGTGAGCTGTCTGTATATGATGTAGGCTAAGTTTGACATGAGCCCTTAGAAGATTTATTCCCAAAAACAGTGGCTTGTAGCTTTTGAATGCACATCAAATTGGGCAGGGCTGGTTTAATATAATCGACTTCTGCTTCAAGTCATCATGGTTTCCATTATGATCTTTGTAGCTATCCCAAGCCTCATGCAGGCAGACTTGGCTATCTGTGAGGCTTCTTAGGTTAGTTCGGACTTGTAATTGGCAGATTGCACACTGGAAGAAAACAAGGTGGGCCTACTCCACATGTACGTTTGATGGGTCTAATTTGACCCTTATGCTAGGCTAGAGAAGAGGCTGAAGAGATCGACAGGTAACATCGTAGTGCACCTACTAGACCTTATGTGGGAGAAGGTGGCTGTCCTGCATTTCTCTATCTTTACATGATGAGTCTGCCAATTCGCTGCTGTTCACTGAACTCCACTAGATACTTTATCTTTCCTGGAAATAACACACTCCCCAAACCTCGGATCAAATGGCGCTCTTGATCTCCTATTGCTATTCTCCACCAATATGTCATCACTGGGCACTATTGCACTTGCATATTTTCTCCCTGAATCAAACTCCTTGTTGATCTTATGGACAACAGTAACTTTGGACATTGCTGTATTCAATAATTTCTGAATGACCTACAGATATCATGTTTTCCTGGTGGATCACTCCAAAGATGTGACCTGCTAACTTCTCTGTTGAGGTCATTGATTAAGATGAATGCCTCAGTACGACATCTAGTCATCTCATTTTATTGCTGAAACAACCAGTTGATCTATTATTATATCAGAAATCGGAGTTTGAAGGAAGATATAAACTGCCTCATGGCAGTCATGATGTGACTTGGTAAGAGGGTAAGACTTTAAAGGGAATAATTCACACAATCTTTGTCCATCAGGAATTCTCAGTCCTTTGTGACATTTAAATTCCTGCAAGCATTCAAGGTCTATCCAATGCCTCCCTCTCATGGTGAAACAGACCGCCAGAGCATCCATAAATCTTATCATCTTTGTTCCTCAAAGTGGAACCCTTCAATATTCAGTTCCGAGTTATCATCAATTCGCAAGGTACACTTTGTATGTTGTGAAATTGTGGAACTCACCACTAATTTTGGTTCTTTTCAGACAGCATGCCAAGCTGGAGCCCTTAGCATCGACATAAAGCAGTTAAGAAGGGTAAGTGCGCACCATTAATCACCATCTCGTATTCCCCCATCATGACTCAAGGAGTTAGCTGTGGTGAAGCGAGAGCAAACAAAGGTGTTCACAGAGTGAGACAACGTGACTGCTGCTCACCAAGGAGTATGCATTCAATACTTGACAAGCCATCTAAAAATAGGTTTTATTCTTTCGTCATTGTTGCAAGCTGTCAAAGCTGCATTGCAATGCCCAGTCTGCAAAAAGGAAATTGAGAAGCCTTTCACATAAGTCGCCATCAAGTCTGATTCTTGGATATTACTGAGGAGCCCATTCAACAGGCTGAGTTGTCACCATACATTTTGTTATGAGTGCCTAGTCAGCTGCTTTCATCAATGTATAAGGGCACGTTTGTCCTACCATCCCGAAGCGATACTTCCGGAAAATCTCAGGAATCATGACACACCCTTCACGGATGCTGAAATCAAAACATTGTGCAATGGCCAAGACTCTGTTCTTCCTGGCTGCTACTATCACTGTCTGACTTGTCAGGCGTTCATAAATGTCCCTCCTGCTGAAATTCCATTGCTCTGCGACATGACTGCAAAGATAGTTGACCTACTCACTCCTGATGTAAGACGTGTGAATCAGGGGGTACCTGCAGATCCAGCTGGACTGTGGGGAGTTGTCTTCAAGAGTTAAATGGTAGTAGAATGATGGGATTTGATGAACCACGTAGACTGTACTCTCATTACCTCCAAAGTCCTGTTCATTTGTAGACTTCAGTGCTATGTAGCTACCGACTTCCTTGTTTGAATTCTGCATATATGTTCTAATATATCGAAGGGGACCTCAATTCATCCGCTGATGCCCTCATCAAAACCCTGCCAACACACAGAAACGCCAAAATAGTGAGACTTATCATGCAAGGAGTGCATTGGCATGGAGAGGGTTGGCAAGATTGTTCGTAGACTGACATACCATGAGACCGTTGTTTAACTGGGCAGTCTGTTCTCAATTAGGAGAGTAAGTATCAATCCTTTCTCAGCTCCAACAATGGGCAGTAGAGCAGTATCTGTACCTATAACACATGGACAAGAAGGAATAGTATTGCATGTAGGTGGGGATGAAATGCCACTTTCAATCAGTCTCAGTCCTACTACTACACTTACTAACTGAAAAGTCAGAACTGCGCCTTTAATCATCGGAGGTTATCTCCTCTATGTGAGGTTGATCGGGAGAGTAGAAAGGTCATATGTGCAGTTAAGTAGCTGATTATCTTTCATTTTTGGTTGATCATGCTGATATACCTGCGTGGTGTGTGTAGCACAACAAAGGCTACCCCTTTGATTCTGGGCCAAGCACCACGGTGAGCCTTATCTTTGCCTTTGACATCTGACAACAGCCAGAGAAAGCATTCACGACTCGCAAATATACAATGTTTTGATGCCATTGCACTGGATCATCCTGACGCAAACCCCACAGGCGTACACTGTAGATGAGGAATCTTGACTATACGTAAAAACACTTAAAACAAAAGGGAGTGCTCAATAGCAAGACTGGGATATGAGACAACAACTCGACCCAAAGGACAACCACTGAGAGAAGTTCCTCGAAATAAAAGTTGAGGGAAACTCTATGAACTAGGCGGGCGCTAATAGGTGCGAGAAGATAACGCGCACAAAGGCATGTGTACGTGAGGCGAAGGCGTGTGAGCGGAAGGTCCAAGAATGCGCGTGCACGAAGCGAAGGTGCGCCTAAAGCATTAGAGGCAAGATCTTATTGAGGAGCAAGTGCACAGATGGATGATTGACCAGAGGATGAGATCAGATAACAAGTGAGGAGGTGATCTATTCACTTTCCAGTATACATAGATGAGGGAAAGGTAAGTACCAGAACCCAAAGGAAACCCTTCTGTATTTAAGAATGGAGATGGCGCGCTTCCGAGCGCACTCCCGAACCAAGTAACCATATCAACTCTAATTATAACTAAGTTTAAATAAACTTTCTATAAGTAGCACGGATGTCGGACCAAAGATTTTATTAGTTCAATGGATGAGATAGGAATAACGCACCAGTAAATCAGTAAGGACATGGGACGGATGGATGGACGATAGTGCGAAGACCTATGAGGAGGCGCGCGTGAATGCGCGCATAGCGCGTGCGTAGGTAAGGTGCGCCTAAGTGCACGCAAGTTCGGATAAGGCACGCGCAAGTGCACACGAGAGTGGTCCTTAGGAGTAGAGCTGTAACATATAGGAATGTATGGGTAAAGGCCGGATATTTGGCATTGAGATGCACGAGTCTCTACAACGCGCTTCATCTAATATTGTCAGGACGTATTTGTCGAATCCTTCAGGTGTGTTTGTCGTCATGATACATTTGGTGTTGCAAATCTCCATCTTCTTTAGTTACACTCCCTCAACTTAATCCATTGCTATCTTACCTGAGGCCCACCTCACTAAGTCAACGTTCGTACTAATAGTATGGTCAAGAACATAGCACTCAGAGTCACACAGATCTTCCAGACGAGGGAAGTCAGCAACCATCATTCCATGAACGACCCTTTCCAAAGGGTGCTGGTATGGGAAGAACAAGATGGTTCTGCTCATCCAGTACGCATCAACTTCTCTGTCCGAACAAGGATATTGCTGGTGTGGTGGGGGACCTCTATATCCACACGAACACTCACTCCAGCACAACATATTTGTGGGTCCTGCATCCTGTCGATGGTTGGATTCCAATTGAAGCAGGGGGCGATCACCTGACTTTGTCCAAGAGGCACTTACGAATTCACAAAGATGGTGACCCAAGCTGGGTCCAGATTCAATCATTAATTTCAATGGAGTCGAGAGAACGTCACCGCTGATATTTTACAAGAAGGAACATTAAAAATGTCAATTCTCACACAGATTGTATCATCAATTCTGACAAATTGGGTACATTGAATCTAGAATCAACCAGAATCATTGATTCACCTATCAAGGGAAGATCTGGCAGTGCCGTCAACGTAGAATCTGAGGAATCCTATCACTTGTTACCTAATACTACCAGTATTATTAGTACTACTTTTACTTGCTTTCGCCATGAGATTTCAGGCATCAATATGCATTCGCCCGTGCATGGCAGAGTGAGCATCGAGCCCTTTCCTTGGTATGAATTGAAGGCCTAGGAACAAGTGAGACAACAAGTGAAAAACATCTAGTCACGAATGTACCTTGATCAAAGTCAGGTCTACTTCCATCCCTGAAATAACATATATATAGCGATGGTGGTGGAAAAGAAGGAATATACGCATGCTCAGTTACAAGATGCCACCAGGTCACATTCAGTGGGTCAGCTGCTCCCCAGGTGATGTTTCCTCCATATGCATCACGAGTGCTATACTCAAACTCAAAAGTAGGGCCAAATTGAGTCTGCGAACACAGCGCAGGATAATCATTGATGTAACTCTTGCAGCTGCAGGGTACTTGTAAGTAAGCAAAAGACTAGCTGATAACAGCAATCCAGAGAAAAAATTGACGTATAAGCATCGATCACTCCAAAAGTCTGCGTGGATGTATAAGCTGGGTGTAGCAGACATAAGTAATAAAACATACAGCACAGTCAACTTCGTAAATGCAGAACCCAGAATTTAGATTGGTGAGGGGTGTTACAGAGAGCCCAGTATGGAAGCCAAGTTAGATTGATCATCACTATAGATCTGTCTACAAATAACCAATCCTCATGTGTGACCCCAGAAGATGTCTAATTATACCAGTCGTCAAACTGGTTCGGGCATCATAGAGGAATAACATGCTAGCAATAACGTGGGGGAAAAGCGATCAATACTGGGTATATTAGTTCCATGCAATGATTTCAACATCCAGCGAACTTACATTTGGTAAACTAGCGCAGATGCTGCTCAGCATATTGCACGATAATGGTGAGGTTAAACTGACAGAGATTGGCTGGGTTCAGCAGCGGATTCGAACCATCCCAACTACTGATGACGTAGCCAATGATCCAGACTGAGCACTGTCAAATCGATTAGAATGTAGCATCCATCAGCACACCTCAGTCTCCCATGTCTTCTGCATCCAGAAGTTCATCAGTGAGGAACCTTAATATTACAGAAACATCTGGTTCAGAAGAGTTGATGTAATTGAAGTAGTTTGGCCTTTGCACAGTTTATATCATGGAGTTTTCGACTGTGTCTGGATATGATTGATTATGTACCTGTATCCTACAAGTTTGTGAGGGCTCATGCCAGTTAAACATTTTGCCTCACATAGTAAGTTGGTGTCCAAGCTGATTACTCTCAGGCCACCTGCACACTTAACCATGTATGCTGCATAGTGAGCATGCGAAAACTCAATGGAAACCTCTGGAAGCCATCCCAGAGCCAATTCAACGATTCAGGGTGATTCACGATTCCACTCAATTCTCATGTGACATCAAAATCAATGTCTGAGTTGGTGCATGAATCGACGTGGTGTTTGACTTCCACTACATAGGCTGGGAAGTAGCATGGGAATGTGAGTCATGACTCACATGCTTTTTCGAACCTTGTCGCTAAAGGCTCAACAGAGCTGTCTGGTTGCTGAGATTCGTGTGATCTCTCAAATAAGAGAGAGTTCTTTAGACTTAGATGAAGGAGTGCTTCGACTAAGAGATCGATTCAGATGACTTAAGATTGGAGGTCTTAAGCAAAGGAAGTTCCAGGTAAAACCTAGTAAGATTGAAGTAAAGAATCTAGTAGTAATACACATGCTTAAGTAGGAGTTATATATGCGCACGGACCAAGACGATGGTGAGAAGAAAGTACAGCAGAGCATATCAGAAAGGAAAGTGAGAAAGAATCAAGAAGGAGATGATTTAGTACATCCAAGAAAGGTAATGCATAAGTATAAGTATCGTGATTGTAACATTACCCCCTTACTAGGGCTAAAATCACTGAGTTTAGTCATCCTGGTTGGCCCAGTAAATAGGGTCGTCAACATAGTCCAAGTCTTCATCGACAGCCCCAGCTCTCATGCGTTCAATCCCATAAAGCGCTTCTTCCTCCCTGCACTGGATGATATATGCCTCGTCTCTAGCCATCTCCCAAGCAGCGAGTTCAGCATAAAAACCTTCGTCCTTCCACGTTAACGTAGTAGGGGATTTACCAGAGTACTGTGGGCAGTAGAACGAGAGGTGCCCGGGGGATAACTCCCGGCAAATGCAGCAGTAGTAGTCAGGGCAGTTTACTTGCCTATGTCCGAGCATTTTGCAGTACCTGCACACTCGGTTCTCATCAGGGTTGGAGGAAGAGGCACGAAGTGGGGATGGAGCCGGTTTAGGGCTTAGGGCTTCGTCTGCGCTAGTAGCGCGTTTCTTTCCCTTATCTGCGCGTGCCTTTAATCCTCGCGCTCTCCTTCTAGTGGTAGCATGGGTTCTCCGCATAGGGTGCTCGACGCTGACTTGTTCCGCCTCCGCGATTAGCTCAGCAGGAGTGGACGGCTGGGTCTCCCCTAGCGCTTGCATAGGGACAATCCCATCTGTGAAAGAATGGGAAGAAAGTGAGTCGGGAATAGCCAATGGAGGATGTATGTGAAGCGCGGCTAGCGCATTGGCAAGGTCCTGGACTTCATAGTGCGACAGGTATTGGTTGTTCGGGTTGGCCACTATTTCTTCATGAGTGGCGGAGAAAGCAGAGTAGAGATGGGGAGGATGCTCGATGGTTTCGATAACGGGTTCTTCTGTTGGTGCAGTAGGAGGGGGAACGGGGATTGCGAGTCGTTCCTCGTTCAGTTGTTCCTGGGACCGCCTTTCTTCTCTAAGGGAGGCGATGATTGCTTCTGTAGTCTGCGTGAGATTATTGACCGCAGCCAGTAGCTCATTAGGAGCGTTAGAGGGCAGAGTAGGTACGGTGTCTTGATAAGAAGGTGGAGGGACTCCGTCTGTGGAGATGGGTTCCGAAGGAGAAGGTGGGCGAGCAACCCCTGCTGTTCGCTCGGCGACGATGTGGATAACTGTTCTAATGTCGTCTTTAACCTCTTCAGGAATAAGACACAGAGCAAAGTTGCGTATGCGCCTCTGCATGTGCATAAGGCTGTGATGAACCGTGTCGTCTTCGATGAGACAGGTAACCTGTTCGATGAGTTCTGTGGCTCTGATGATGTTGATAAGGAGGTTGATGGCATGTGCGTCTCATTGGAAGAGGACACGGGTGAGTTCGATGGCATGTCCTGGGCAAAGGATAGCAGCCTCGATGAGAGTGAGATCTTTGGCCTGAGTGATGAAGGCCTCGTAGATGTCGTTGTTGTTGTTTGATGGGGGGTCAGCGAAGGCGGATTGGTAGGGAAGGGTATAGGTGGATGCGGGGAAGGGCATCCTGGTTGTAAGAGTGTGATCCGAGAGAAAACGATATCGTCAATGTACTGGGTGACCTCAAAGCGAGTTTCTGGCTTTATAGGCTCTAAGCGTCTCCTCGGCATTTTCCAGGTTTTCTTCGGGGATCCACTCGTTGCTAGCAGAAGAATACCCTTTCCAGGACACCAGGTATCTTCTTCACTTCACTGTGCCTTTATGAGCAAGGATGGCTTCTATTTCATATTCTTCTTCTTCTTCGAGAATATCAGGAGGTGGTTCGGGGAAGTTCGGACCATGTGTCTCATTTTCGCGATAGGAGGATAACTGTGATGCGTGGAAAGTGGGGTGGATTTTCCATTGGGATGGCAATTGGAGTGTGAAAGTGATCAGAGAAAGTATGGCGATGATAGGGAAGGGACCATATCTTTTCGGGGCGAGTTTCCGGGAAGGGAGTTTTATTTGAAGATTATTGGCAGATAACCAAACCTTATCTCCGACTTTCCACGGTTGATACTTCTGACCGTAGGATCTTTCCGCCATTCATTGCATAGCGATGTTATGACAGGACACGGCTTCTTCTCTGATCTTTTGTAAGATTCTCACATGTTCTTCCGCCGCAGGAACACTAGATTCAGGGATGATATAGGGAAGACCTCTCGGTTCGTACCCCATCATTATGAAGAACAGGGAGGCGTCTTTAGCGGAGTGCTTTCGGTGATTATGGACGAATTTGGCCATTGGTAGATGTTCTACCCATTCGGAGGGGTTGTTCTGGCAGTACATCCTGAGATACGTCTCCAGTTCTTGATTTAGTCGTTCGGTTTGTCCATCAGTCTGAGGGTGATAGGTGGTGGATGGTGCGAGTGAGTAATTAAGAAGTTTCGCAAGTTCAATGGAAAACTTGGATAGAAACTGGGGTCCTCGATCAGAGATAACCTTGTCATGGAGACCGAATCGTTTGAAAACGTGTTTCAGGAAAAGTTTGGCTACTCCTTCAGAAGAGATCATCTTGTGGCATGGAATGATAATCACCCCCTTACTGAGACCATGGTCTACCACGACCATGATACTATCGAAGCCGGAGGAAACGGGAAGATCGGTAATAAGATCGATGGAGATTTGTGAGAAAGGGCGGGTGGCTGTGGTGGCGATGGGAGTCAGAGGCGGAGTAGTGGGGTGCGTATCCGTCTTCATTTGCTGGCAGAGAGTGCAACCATCGACATAATTCCTGATATAGGTACCCATCCCTGGCCACCATGCTTCTCGTTTGACTAGTTCTTCCATTTTAAAACGGCCAGGGTGTCCGGCAGAGGGGTGATCGTGGTGCTTCTGAAGTATCTGCGATTGGCACGACGGGGGAATATAGGCGCGGCCTTTATAGGATAAGATGCCATTATCAATATGCCAATCAGAGAGAGAGGATTTCATTGGTGGGAGGCAAAGACCGTTTAGGGCATCTTGCACAGCAGAGAAGATGGGATCAAGGAGAGGATCGGGAGAGGCAATCGCTGTTTGAAGATCATCATCGATCATTCGCACAAACCAGGAGTCAGGGAGGAGGACGGAGTCAGTATTATCGTCAGCCCCATTGCCGTGATCGGGTCTGCGCGAAAGGGCATCAGGGGCGGCTAGCTTAGTGCCAGGGACATGGTGCAATTCTAGATCGTAGGAGGAGAGAAGAAGTTGCCATTGTGCCTGTTGTCTGGACAACCTCTCTGCTTTGCGGAAATAGAGCAGATTCATATGATTGGTGAACACAATTACCGGAAAGGGATGTCCTTCCAAGTAGTGGCGCCAATGAGTAAGGGCACGGATAATGGCAAGGAGTTCTTGATCATGGATAGGGTAGTTACGTTCTGGCGGGGTAAATGACTGGGAGAGATAGGCACATGGATGATAGATGCCGTTAGCATCTGTCTGTAGAAGGACTGCTCCTGATGCTACCAGGGAGGCGTCGGTAGCAATAGTGAACTGCCGAAGAGGATCAGGGTTCTGGAGTACCGGGTGAGGTAAAGCAGTTCTTCAGCTTCTGGAAGGTGGTCTCGCAAAGTGGGGTCCAAGAAAATGAAGCATCCTTTTTTGTAAGGTCAATTAAGGGTCGAGCAATATCGGAGTAGTGAGACATGAATGTCCGATAAAAGTTGCAGAAACCCAAAAAGGATCTAACTTCCTTGACTGTCTTTGGAGTGGGCCATTCCAGAATTCCGGCTGTTTTTCCCTTGTCCATTTCAACACTTCCGGGACGAATGATCATACCAAGATATTCCACTTCTTCAGCGTCAAAAGTACATTTTTCTGGTTTGATGAATAGCTTTTCTCATTGAAGTTTATCCAAGACGGTGCAGGTTCGCTTCTGATGTTCTTTGAAAGATACTGAGAAAATAAGTAGGTCGTCCATATAGATGACGAGCCATCCCTTGTTGATCTCGGTGTGGAAGGTGTCATTCATGTATGCTTGGAATGTTGCCGGGGAGTTACATAATCCAAAGAACATGACCGTGGGTTCGAAGAGTCCTTCTTCGGTGATGAACGCCGCCTTCCACCTATCATCAGGGTGGATGCGGATGTTGTTATATCCGGACCGAATGTCTATTTTAGTAAAGATCTTCGCACCGTATAACCGTTCGACCAGTGAGGAGGGAAGAGGGAGAGGATAAGCATTTTTGATGGTTTGTTCATTCAGGAATCGGTAGTCTTGGCATGGTCTTAGTTCTCCGCTCTTCTTTCCAACAAAAAAGAATCCGCTCGCTTGTGGGGATTTTGATTTAACGATAAATCCTTTAGCGAGGTTTTCTTCAATGAATTTTTTTTTACAGCGATTCTTTCATTGTGCGAGAGCGGATAGATCTTGGACGTTTTTGGGGAAAAACCGGGTTTTGTTTCTATACAATGGTCGATACCGGGTCTTTCTGGAGGGAGTTCTTTTAAGCTGTCTTTTGCAAATACGTCGGAAAAGTTGTGGAGGTAGGCTGGTACCAGTTCTTCGAATGTTTTCTTCTTCTTTTCTTTTTCTTCAGAAGCAAATTCTTGCGCCTTATTGCTGAACTTCTGTACTTCTTCGGTCTGTCGAAGGTATCCTCCTTCGTCAGTAAGTTCAGTAAGGGAGTCTGGCGATGTGCTCCATACATCTTCCTTAGTATTGAACTTTTCTGGGTGAGGGATTCTTTTCGGGCCGTTCCGTATGTATCGTTCAATGATGTCGGATTTAGGAGTGGAGGGGAGTGATATGGTTTGCTTTGTCCAGTCAATGGTGGGGTTCATAGCCCGTAACCAAGGAATTCCAAGAAGGATCTGGTCCTTTTTTCCAAGTCGGGTGATATTGAATTTTCCGACCATAAGTCTTTGGTCAATCTTGATGATGAGTACACAATACCATTTGACCGGTCCGCTAGAGAAGTAGCTTCCATCCGCCGTTCTGATATGGAAGGGTTTTTCGAGTTTCTTTGTTCTGATGCGGTGTTCTTTTATGAAGTCTTTGGAAATGTAAGTTCCTGCAGCTCCTGAGTCAATGACTGCTGTGGTTTCGATATTTTTCTGTTTCCTTGATACGAGAGTTACGGGGACACGGAGTTCTTTTCTTTCTCCTACTGCTCGTATTAGTCATACATGTTCTTCCGGAGATACTACTGTCGATGTAGCTCTCCTGTTCAAAAATCCTTGTCAATTCTCCTTGCTTCTTCTTCTTCCTCTTCTTCTTCTTTTACCCTCCTAATTGCGGGTTTCTGGGTTTTCTTCTTTGGGCATTCTCATGCATGGTGTCCGATTTGGTGGCAGTTGAAACACTTGCCCACATGCATGTATTCTGCTTTAGCTTCATCCGTCAACCTGTCAATTACCATGGCATCCTTATCTCTGGCGGGGATGAATCTTTGATCGCCACGGGTATTCTTTTTGACGATCTGTTTCTGGGGAATCCTTCCCCTGCGCGCTTGGAGTCTGGTGTAGCAATTGTCTAGATCGACGATTGCAGAGATGAAGTCGTCGAGGTTCTTTGGTACTCCTCCAGCGTTGTACACCTTTGTCAACAGTCTGTCGTTTAGACCATTTTCGAAGTGGTAGATCTTCATGTGCTCTTCCTTGATTTTTGCTTGAGCGAGCAATCTTTGGAAATCAGCGATGTACGTCTGAAGTCCTTCTGGTCCTTGTTTCAGTTCAAGGAGTCTTGCCAGTGCTGTTCCAGCTGGGTCGACCGGTCTGAAAGCTTTGTCGAAGCTTTCTTTGAATTCTTTCATGGTTCCATATCCCTTCTTCTGTCCAGTGGTCGTAGCTGTCTGGGTGTCTTCTAAGAATTCTTCTTTCCAGGATCTAGCGTTTCCTTCATTCATGAAGGAAGTGATGAAGATTATCTTCTGGGTGTCTGTCTTGTAGATATCTTCATTGATGTCCATGTAGGCATTACAGGACAGCAAAAAGGATTTCGATTTCTCTCTGTTGCCATCGAAGACGGGCGGGTGGTTGATCTTGAATTCGAAGGGTTTTGAAGACATGTTTAATGGAGGTATCTGGGTTCCAAGGGATAATGCTTGGAGTTTCGGTGTCAACGACGTCAGTTTGTCTTCTGGTTCTGGTTTCTGATGGTTCGGTTTAGACCCATATGGATATACGTGCCTAGTTTCTGGACTTCAATCTTTTGTTACGAACTAGGATAGTTCTAACAGCAAAGGCTTGACAGAGCCGTCTGGTTGCTGAGATTCGTGTGATCTCTCAAATAAGAGAGAGTTCTTTAGACTTAGATGAAGGAGTGCTTCGACTAAGAGATCGATTCAGACGACTTAAGATTGGAGGTCTTAAGCAAAGGAAGTTCCAGGTAAAACCTAGTAAGATTGAAGTAAAGAATCTAGTAGTAATACACGTGCTTAAATAGGAGTTATATATGCGCACGGACCAAGACGATGGTGAGAAGAAAGTACAGCGGAGCATATCAGAAAGGAAAGTGAGAAAGGATCAAGAAGGAGACGATTTAGTACATCCAAGAAAGGTAATGCATAAGTATAAGTATCATGATTGTAACAGCCCTCACATCCAGATCTCATACCCAAACACTCTTGTTGTGGGAACCAGTGACAAGGAGATGGGTACCCTTGACTGTCACTTCGAGATGAAGCATTTATTTTTGAGTTGGCACTTTGGAGGGTGCTTTGTGAGTGGTGGTCACCATTAAATCTTTTGTAATGTCAGGACCAATTCTGTCTACAGGGTGTCACACAAAAGTATGGCCATCATATGGGTGCACAGCTCTACATGTGGGCTGACTAATATATGCGCGAGATTATGTGTACAAACTGTTATTAATATGGCCGTACGGCTTATGGTCAAACGATGATAAGACACCACTGTTTCAGACCTTATATGTTTTGTCCTAGCCTTCCGCATGCTGATGCGCCTGGTGTACCTTTTATGACCTTCCGCATCCTGGCCTGCCCTTATTTGAGTTGGTGCACTTTAGTGCTGTGAGGTCTGGTATTGTTCAAAAACCCCTCATGCATAGAATTCTGATCAGACACATGACAAAATCTGAGCATTTGAGCCCTTCCCTGATGCCAGTACAGTTCTTCCTGGAAGTTCTCCCGGCAATTGCAGAAAGTAAAGTTTGAACTCACTTTCTTTATATAGATAAAGAAGACTCAAAATACAGTGTCACTTTCCCTCCCCGTGCCGTTGAACATGCTGACCCATCCGATCGTCACAATCAAGTACTGTGGCCGCATTTAGTCGCTTTGTTGGTCTTTTTTTGACGTTAACGCTTTGATGATTCACTGCATCCTAGATATCTGATCAATCACAATCGCTTAACATTTAACCGAATGCCATGGCCAGGCCTTGTGTTCTCCTATCAGGAATAGATGTACTGACCAAATTGAGATGATCAAGAGTCAAGACGGAGATCACAGGTGCCCTTAAAGTTTAAACTCTGAAAAGGCCGTGACCACGAGGATGCAATGAGGTTCTTTGTCTCACACCTCGTCTGATTTGAGCGAAAGCGATTATCCATTATCAAGCGCATGTATTGACTCCCTCCTTCCACACCAGCTGGTCTAGCTCTTGCATAGTACTAAGTGTTCATATTGAACGAGTGATGACACTGCTCCAGATGTTCTGATCTACCTTTGTTTTAGGTTAACATACAGACAACTCTGTCTCTGTCGAATGAATCACACACCATTGGTGAGTTTTCAGAAAGAAAAATTTGTATTGCTTTCAACATTCAGCACAGATGGATCCAGTCAGCTTTATTGACAAGTCTCCAGCAGAGAATGCTAGACCCTTGCTCCATGATACCCTGTTTCTTCACTTCTGTCAATGTCGCCAATGTGTCCATGAACAGGGAACAGATTCTGATTTTGCTGAGTCTCACGATGTGCGTCTGGGATGTTGGTTGAATGCGACCATGTACTACAGGCACAAATGAGAAGACACGCTCCTTTGTAAACTGGACCATACCAACTTGGATGAGAATGGACAGCCAATTCATGATGTTTTGTTGCCAAATTTGCCTCATGGTCTTGCTTCACCTGTAGAGCTGACCCTCACTGGCAATCATGTCATGACGACTAACACTAGACCCATCTTTCATGATCAATCAGAACATCCATCTATTATGGACCTAGATCATTTGCGTTCTAGAATAAATCACTATGTTTGCAGCCTCTCGCTCAAAGGTCCCCTCAAGTTCACTGGGCATCCTACGATCGGTGGACCATACATGCGTCTCGATCTTCTTACCGTCAACTCTGGTCCACAATCACTAGAGCCCTGTCACCCCATGAATCAGTCATTGCTTGCATTCCAGAACAGCCTTGCCATGTCGATGAAGGAGGTTCTTGAGATAGAAACCAATGTTGGGAAAATTGCGAAGGAAAAAGATGCCCTTATCAAGCGCATCATGAGGGAACTCAATTGTGTCGACGATTTCAAGGAGAAGGAGTGGGAAAGACAGTGTAAAGGTGACAACAATGAGGACTCTGATATTATGTATGTTAATACAGGTTGGTTTTCTATGGTCCATCGTCTACATAGTGCTAATGCATACTTTTTTCTGGCTAGATCCATATTTCAATGCGCCTCATGCTTCCTGGCCCCCACTGCTCTTAGCAGTATATCTAACTATCCTTCTTATGCACCTAGTATGTGGGCTACCTTGTCGGGCTTCGTCACTGCTACTTGTTTGCTTGCGAAGTATAATTCATCTGTCAGAGGCATGCCTGACAGAAGCACCAATATTGCTGAATATCCCAAGAGACCCACGTACTGTCATAGGGTCATTCAAACTAGAGCCTCGCACTTAATCCTACGTGTGCTGTCCAGTATGCTTTGCTTTACATGACACTTCACCGCTCTCCTTCTTTTGTATGCATCGGCCAACTCCTATGAGCCGACCGTGCAACACAAAGCTCTGGAAAACATGTGTCATCTGTGGCAACCACATCCAGTATCCAATCCGTACTTATCTGCACCAAGACCTGAAACAGTGGATAGCTCATTTCCTCTCACGTCCTGGTGTTGAAGACCTCATAGACTCTGCTGCACGCCCTCATGAAAAGGAGGACATGGAAGACATTTGGCATGCGTCTACATTCTGTCAGTTTCCTGGACCAGATGGCAAAGCCTTCCTTAGCCCATCCAATCAGGAGGGGTGCTATGTGTTTAGTTTAGGAGTCGATGGCTTCAATCCATTTCAGAACAAAGTTGCTAAACAGAACATGACAGTAATGGGGATGTATATGGTCTGTTTGAATCTTCCTCCAGACCTGCGCTATCTGCCCGAGAACATGTATCTCATTGGTATCATTCCTGGCCCAACAAAGCCTTCCACTGATCAGATTAACCATTTTCTGAAACTCCTCATGGACGATCTGCTACCCTTTTGGGACCCTGGTGTTACTTTCTCGCACACAGCGAAGTATCCAGACAGTCGCATTATCCGAATTGCACTCATACCAATCATTTGCGACCTTCCAGCTGTGAAACAAGTCGCAGGCTTTGGCGGCATCAGTTTGAAATTCTTTTGTTCTTACTGCTTACTCCCTCTCTATGATATTGACAATCTGGATCGGAGCCAGTGGCCTGCTCATGACGTTGAGGCTCATCACAAACATGCCCACTTATACCGAGATGCTCCTACACTTGAGGAAAGACAGCATATATTCGATCAATTTGGAGTCTGTTGGATGGAACTTCTTCGCCTCCCATATTGGGATCCTATTTCGTTCACAGTCATTGAGTCTATGCACATCCTGTATCTGCACATCCTCAGATACCACTGTCAAGTAGCATGGCGGATGAACATAGATTTACAAGATGGCGAAACCCCTTCAGGAGAGGGAGCTAAAAGTATTGTGAGGCCATCTGATGAATGCATGCAGAAAGGCATAGAGGCACTTGCCACAGGAACCTTTGCTGCCCTCGATGCTTGCACCAGACCTGTCCTCTTCCATCTATGCCAGGACAGAAGTCTGAGGAGGGCAAGTATGAAGCGAGCACTTATTAAGACCCTCCTGAATTGGGTGCATATACTAAGTTCTTTGAGCTCGTATATAATTGACCATATAATATGACAGAAAACCAATCAATCAATGGAAGACACGCCCTCAAAGCCAGCCATTCCTCCCCATCCCTTGAAGAAGACATTGCTGACAGATGTTGAGTCAGCTAGACTTCTGATCGAAGGTACAGCACTGGTCAGCGATTTATCGCTTCTTCAGTTCACAAAACCCACCTTGGTGAGCCTCTGCAATGCAAAAAAAGAACGTTGCAGTGGGAACAAGAAAGATCTTATTGGAAGGCTATTAGATTGGGTATGTCAATTGCCTTGTCGCCCTTGTTGTCTACTAATTTTGGTACTCCAGCATTTAGTGCAGAATTTACCATGCACACGAACGGTACCAAAAGCATCTAGTACAGGGAAAGAAGTTTAAAATAACCAGAGAATGGCAGAAGAATATGTCTCTGCATCTTCAGAAGTTAATCCTGACACACTAATGGGCTACACCCGAATTGTCTTAGTTGCGCTGTGCTCAGAGCAACATCTCAGCATTGTTGGTCAGAAGAGAATTCTTGTCCAGCATCTCATCCAATGGGTACATCTCATTACAACTCGAGTGCTACAGAGTGACTGACCCTGCTGGCAACTTTAGCGAGCTGAGCAAGACCAACATGATGCAAATGATTGTGGAGTCCCCACAGATTTCAAAAATATCCATAGCTCTCACAGCACAGACTCGCTGCCTCTGGGACCAGTGAGTGATGTGAACAATGATCAGCTTCATTGTGTTGTCCTCAGTCAATCTCTTGTTACCAAGATATGGAAGGACATGCTACATACTGAATTACCCACATGGGTTAGTCGGGCTCCGAAGGCTCTTGGCTCAACAGCCCAGGGTAAACTCAGTGCAGATCAATGGCATGCAGCATGCACCATTAATATGACCATTACTCTTATATGACTCTGGGGTGGGAAAGATGGTTTGAAGTTCCGTTGTCTGACACTGATGTCCCTTATGATCCTTATCGTCAGTACCCTCTCGCGGGTGGGTTTCTATGTTACAACGAGTATCATACCAAATACCACGTCATTCAGCCTTCTGGTGTTATTTGCCACTATGCAAAGACACCTATGCACGTTCCAAGAATACGTCAGCCCTGCATACACGTTCTGCCATTAGATTGCTCAAGTACATTAACAACAAGAGATTATAGTTCTGACATTGATTGATCGACTAGTTAATGAAGTCAACTGAGCTCCCGTCACTGGAAGGGCACAATGAACAAGGTATTGATGCGTCCGAGGCATCGAAGTGATCGACTGCACCCCCGATGCACTAACAGTAAGTTGAGAAAAGATGCCATTTAAAATCTCATTAACTTGGGCTGTAACAGAAGTCATGTTGGATGCATGATTCATGAAATTTGTCAACTCAGATAAGGGCAGGGTGCAAAATGGATGCAAAGGGTGCGCCAGGCGCATCAGGACGTGGAAGGCGAGGGTAAAACATTTGAGGTCTGATTGAGAAAATCACGGTCTGTTTCACTCATAGACATGATACTGGCAAAGCTTTTCTTCTTTTTATCATGGTTTCGTTAAACACCACGATGAGACTGCCTATGATGCTCAAGTTACACAGGGTAAAAAACACGAGGCCATATCCGAGTTCGAGCTTTGAATGACGACTGCACTGATAACTGTGATTTCTGTGCAGTACCTTTTCATGATGATGGCTGAGGAAGCGACAAGTATTGTCTAAGACAAGTGAATTAATTCTGGGAATCAAGAGACTTAAAATGAGGCATTATGATGACGATCAAGAACCAACAAATAGTAGGCAAATGAGATTTCAAAGGCTGTATATCTCAATAGCATCTTTGACCTATTTAGCGACTGATCGAATCATGTCGAGAGGATGGTCTAGCTCTCGTCTCGACTAAATATTTCTGGAGTTGATGTGATTGATGAGTCGCGTGATCTTCTAGTCTGAAAATGCAATACAACAACCTAACAGAACGTGACTTGGGGATTTGGCTAGTCTTGGTGCTGTTGCAGACAGTGACGGATACAGAAACATTCATACTCCACATGGATGTGCCGATGGACTTGTTGTAGTGTTGCCGCAAATTGAGCTCGAGTGGAACAAATCAATGTGTAACGAATTTGGCTTGAAGCTCCAGTCAATGAGAAGTGTCTGTAGATATGAAGTGGCTACATTTCATGAAGCTGCAGAACTGTTTCACTGGTGAAAACACATATTTTGTGAATATAGTACTAAACTCACAGTACAATGCACGAGTTTATACAATGACCTAGATACCCGTCACCTAATCGTTAATCACACTTGAGGATTGCTCAGCATTTATATTGTACAGCGTTGCAGGCACTTGTCATCCGGTACTAAAGCAGTACTGAGGTCCGATGAAAATATGTATAATTACAAATCAAACTCACCTGAAGGTCACCTCGATTTGACAGCAACACTATGATATGCACACTTAGCTTTGTCAGTGTCACACGTCTGACAAATTGAAGCTATTTCATGTTACTGTCACACAAAATTGAGTCCTAAAATACCATTAACAATCAGTGCGAGGACGTATTGGCATTTAACTCTCACAATATTAATCCTCGATCACAGATAGTTTCCATTCTCATTTCATTGAGGACGTCTCATTTATCGGATTACCGGCGTCTAATGACAGGGTTGGGACCAGGGATTGTTATGGCGGATCATTACCATTTCAAACTCCGCGTCAAAGTAGATACTTGGTAAGCAGTTGATATATCGATTGCGGATGGACTCACTGAGAGTCTGCCCTCATGGCGATCTTGTGCAATAGTACACTGTCTCGCATTTCAATCCATCAGCTTATTGTTGAATCATTATTCATACACTTGATTGAGGCACACTACCTGCATGGGCTGCAAGAGTATGTCAATTTTTCAATGCTCTGAGTCCAACTCAACTTGTGCTAATAGCCTAACTCTCATCGTTTTGCTGGGCTGCCACCAGCCGAATCTGTTGAAAAGTCCATCAAGTGCATGTCATGTAAGCCGATTATCAGTATCATTTGATGTCCTTTGTCCTTTGTCTTCCACATTGCGATTATTAGTATCGTTTGATGTCCTTTGTCCTTTGTCTTCCACATCGCCGGTTTGCATGTGTACATTCTATCTGTTTCTCCAGCATTCCCCTTTGTCGTCCATCTTCCATATAGCACGACATGTCATCTCGGAATATTAGCGTCAAATCACTCATAGGCCTTCTGCAGGTTCGGTCCTCAACTCTCTATCGATCGTTCTGGCTGTGTATCTATCAGCAGCTCTACAATGTCAAGGGACGATGCACGGATTCATGGTTTACTGAGGAAGTCACTTGTTGGAGAACTTTTGACATCCAATTCGACCTGTTCTCTGCTCGGTCGAAGCGCACAGGTAATGTTACCAAGCCTCAAGCATTGTTTGCAAACCACGAAGCTCTCGCCTCAAGTTCAGAGTATTTTGCTAGTTGTGAGTCACATGTCTGTCACTGCTCAGTCAAGTTCAGCAGATCCTCTCAGTACTTTCTGAAAAAATGCTCAACGATCCTACTTTGATCGAACTTCAAGACCATCACACTTGCGCAGGAGGGATCTCCCTCAGTGAGTATGGCTATGTGTCTGATAGCGACCTCGATGAAGAAGGGGAGGGGAAGGGGGAGGGAGGGAAGATTGACAAAATTGTCAAAGACAGTAGGTGGTTTTACTCATCATGGTCCAGGATTACCTTATGATGCTATTTTGTTTCTGCAGAATGAATGTTTCAAACAGTATCGAACTTGAATCTGACTACAAAGGCAGCGCAATGTGTTGTCCTAAGCTGCAGAGTATTTGTAACAGATACTGCATTTAATACGTGCAGGTCTACCATCTATTGTTTGGTTCTCTCGCTTACTGGCTTCTATAGATGGAACACTTTATTGTACTATCTGTACACTGACGAGATTCTTTTCGCACCTTCGCGATCACAGGGAACCAAGATTGTGAGACATTGCAGCCTTGATGGACCCCCGCCATGCTCACCAAAGTCTATGCAAGGTGTGTCTTATGTGACCTGACATGCCTTTTAAACTGATACTTTGGATCACTAGATAAAGCACGATAAATTGCAGGCCAAAGCACTGGCTGCTATATGATTAAGTTCGACTGTGTACCAGTAGAACGATGTTGCACCTTCAGTCTTCTCTTCGATGACAAATTGTATTTACAGTAGCAACACCTGCTACCTGTTTCGGCAATCGTTTCTCTCGTTCATTTCCATATAAACTATGTGCCCACTCATGACATTGTTGAATCTGACATATGTTCATTATCTACTCCTCTCTGTCTTCCTCCCTTACTCTTTTTCCAAGTTGGACACCTGCCATCGCATTCGACGCACATGACTTTGACTTCGAAACTCCCAAATCACCTCTGCTTGGCTGGGTGCCCAACAGTTCCATTTCGAGCTTTGATTCATTCAAAATACAGATAGTGTGTGCGTTGAGCTGATAGACCTTCATTGGAATTGTAAGCCATTATTCTTCTGAGTGATCTGGACTCACCCATCATTCTTTCCAATTGAATGCGTGCAATGTGGCTCTGACCATGACCAAAGTCCCTCGTTTGAGTTCCCCATACCAATCCTGGGGCGGGAGAATGAGCTAAATGATTGGGACGCACGCTCATATGCTTTGTGGCTACAAAAGATGTTGAGAATACTAATAGCCCTTTGCCTGGGATGTGAGTCTGGAAAACGTGGGTGCAGTCTAAAATGAACACAAAACCTTCAAGACACGCGACAGCAAGGCAAGCAGCATGCATTGAGACTGCCTAAGACTATTCCTTAGTCATAATGGTTCTCCCAGCGCATCACTCCACATCAATGGGCAGTATACGATTTCACCAGAATGATTCCTTGCAGTCATGTTACAATGTACAAGGACATCTGTGTCGCTCTTGGGCAAGGTTTGCTGCGATCAGGTGCGCATCCAAAATGCAAACCCTTTCTCTCCTCTCACAATCTCATTTCCTAGTTAGCTCTGCACTTCGAAACAATCCAAATTGCTACAAATTGTAGGTAGTAAATCCAATGAAATTCATTAGGTAAAATCAGGTGATAATGTAATGAAATTCACAGTACAAGGTGCTGAAATCGAGGTGCTGAAAGTTCCAATTTTTACTCTGAAATTTCAGTGATATTGCGCTGAATTTTTACTCTAAATTAATGTGCTGAAATTCTGTTCAAGAATGACAAAAATAAATGTTATCCACCACTGCAACATTCATGTCACAAGAAACATGAGAGAATGTGTCACCTTTCACACATTTAGAATTTACCAATGGCAGGAATTGAACAGATGACCTTAGCCATCATACATAGCATCACTACCACTAAGCCATGATATCCTTGGTAGGTATAACTATGAATTCTAATATATACCACCCTTCTCCTACATTTTTCGACCTACTACCTATGACATTCATTCTTCAAACTTGTTGTTTGTTATTTCCTGTTCCTTGCCCCCACCCAGCACTCTCTCTTATCTATCTCTGTGGACTGTAAGGACCCTATGTCCTCTATGCGCCAACCACAACTTTAGATAGACACTCGGACCTGTCTGACGTTCCATGTGACTCATTGATGCGAAGTAGCTTCACACTTCGCGTCTGAGCAGCCAGGACACATCCCTGACCTTTTCCTCTCTCTTTCATTGCTTTACAGTACACTTACCAACTGGACCCTGTTTCTTGCCATTCCTTTCCAGTCTTTCTTTCACTCTACCATATGGTCTTCACGCTCCTTCAGGACTAGTCAACTCGTTCAACCATATATATATATATGGCACATGTACTCTCATTTTCAGTAGTAGAACCTAACACTGTGATTTCCCACTCCAAGTGTTCTCAGAATGTCTCTAAAGCAGTTGCTCCATCTAGCTCGTCTCAAGTCTATCGTCGTCAGTCGCACACTTGTCTTCATAATGGTCTATCTACTTCATCCTCAAACAATTCCCTTCTGAACTCATATAGCCGCCTTACAGGACTGTTACTGCAGCCTGAGCATATCCCAGTGTTATCATAATTGTTAGAATGTAGAAAGATGCTTATCTTGATTTGGGCCTCACAAGAGTCAGCACACAACCAAATTCACAAGCAGGTTTCCCGCCCTCCCAACTGCTCCACCTGCTTGTGTCCCTCCCCAAGCTAACACTTGGATCAGCCTGACACAGTCAGGTTGTGCCTCCAACTCTTCCTAAGCCAGACTCGCTAGCAAGGCTCTAGACTCACTCTCTATTTAAGGATGCACAATTTCAATGGTGCTTGGCAAATGATGATTGACATGCTCACTCTCTCTGAACAGTGGGCAATGTCTTGGATCAGCATGGCTCTTGCTCAAACAAGGATCAAGACACTCATTTGCTGTGAACAGTGAGCAATGACTTGGATCAGCATGACTCAAGCTCAAAGGAGGACCGATACACTCACAAACTGGGATGACAAGGTGCTTTGTCTGTGGGACTTGAAGGCAGGTGTTGTGTTGAAGAAGATGGAGGAGCATAGCAGGCAGGTGTAAGTATTAGTAATAGGCAGTTGGGGAGTAACTAAGTTATGCATTTCTGTGAAGTGCAGAAATATAAGCCATAGGGCAGTGAAAAGAGGAAAAGGAGAGGGCACATGGTTTCAGTATAACAACTCATGAATTGAGATGCCGTGAGATGTGAGACTGTGCAAGTGATAAGGATCAGTGAAGAAACATGAGAGGAAAACTTACTAAGGAGGATGGAGCTTGCAAGCAGTAATATTGCAGTCAGAG
>MU172288.1:135106-169996 GCA_016695485.1 Suillus hirtellus
GTCTAAGTCTTAGAAGAACTCCTTCTTATTTGAAGGACTACTGAATCTCAGCAACCAGACGGCTCTGTTGAGCCTTTGCTGTTAGAACTATCCTAGTTTGTAACAAAAGATTGAAGTCGTGAAACCAGGCACATATATCCATACGAGCCCAGATCAGAAAACCAGAAACCAGAACAGAAGGACAAACTGACGTTGTTGACACCGAAACTCCAAGCCCTATCCCTTGGGACCCAGATACCGTCACTAAACATGTCCTCCAAACCTTTTGAATTCAAGATTAACCACCCGCCTGTCTTCGATGGCGACAGAGACAAATCGAAATCCTTTTTGCTGTCCTGTAATGCCTACATGGACATCAATGAAGATATCTATAAAACAGACACCCAGAAGATCATCTTCATCACCTCCTTCATGAACGAAGGGAACGCAAGATCTTGGAAAGAAGAATTCTTAGAAGACGCCCAGACGAATACCTCCGCTGGGCAAAGGAAAGGATATGGAAGTATGAAAGAATTCAAAGAAAGCTTTGATAAAGCTTTCGGACTGGTCGACCCAGCCAGAACGGCGCTAGCAAAACTCCTTGAACTAAAACAAGGACCAGAAGGACTTCAGACGTATATTGCTGATTTCCAAAGATTGCTCGCTCAAGCAAAGATCAAGGAAGAACACATGAAGATCTACCATTTCGAAAATGGTCTCAACGACAAATTGTTGACAAAAATGTATAACGCGGGAGGAGTACCAAAGAACCTTGACGATTTTATCACTGCCATTGTTGACCTGGATAACTGTTACACCAGACTCCAGGCACGAAGGGGAAGAATCCCCCAGAAACAAATCTTCAAGAAGAACACTCGCGGGGACCAGCAATTCGTTCCCGCTAGAGATAGGGATGCCATGGTGATTGATAGATTGACCGATGAAGCAAAGGCAGAATATATGCGCATAGGCAAGTGTTTCAATTGCCACCAAATTGGACACCGCGCATGGGAATGCCCGAAGAAGAAAATGCAACGACCAGTGATCAGGAAGACAGAAGAAGAAGAAGAAGAAGCGAGGAAGATCGATGAGGATTTTTAAACAGGAGAACTACGTCGACGGTAGTATCTCCGGAAGAACGTGTACGACTAATATGAGCAGTAGGAGAAAGAAAAGAACTTCGTGTCCCCATAACTCTCGTATCAAGGAAACAGAAAAACGTCGAAACCACAGCAGTCATTGACTCCGGAGCTGCTGGAACCTATATCTCCGAAGATTTCGTATAAGAACACCACATCAGAACAAAAAAACTCGAGAAACCCTTCCAGATCAGAACAGCAGACGGGAGCTACTTCTCCAGTGGACCGGTTGAACGATATTGCGTGCTCATCATTAAAGTCGACCAAAGACTTATGGTCAGAAAGTTCAATATCACTCGACTCGGGAAGAAGGACCAGATCCTTCTCGGAATCCCTTGGTTACGGGCTATGAACCCCACCATTAACTGGACGAAACAAACTGTATCACTTCCTCCCACTCCCAAATCCGACACCATTGAGCGATATGTACGAAATGGTCCAAAAGGAACCCAACCTACTGGAAAGTTTAATACTAAGGAAGATGTATGGAGCACATCACCGGATTCTCTCACCGAGCTTATGGACGAAGGGGAGTACCTTCGAAAAGCTGAAGAAGTGCAGAAGTTTAGCAACAAGGCACAAGAATTTGCATCAGAAGAAAAAGAAAAAAGAAAGAAGACTTTCGAAGAACTGGTACCGGTCTATCTCCACGACTTTTCGGACGTATTTGCAAAAGATGGCTTAAAAGAACTCCCTCCGGAAAGACCCGGTATCGATCATCGGATCGAAACAAAACCCGACTTTACCCCAAAAACGTCTAAAATCTACCCGCTCTCTCATAACGAACGGATCGCCGTAAAGAAATTCCTAGAAGAAAATCTCGCCAAAGGATTTATCGTGAAATCCAAATCCCTGCAAGCGAGCGGCTTTTTCTTCATGGGAAAAAAGAGCGGAGAATTAAGACCTTGTCAGGATTATCGGTTTTTGAATGAACAAACCATCAAGAACGCCTATCCTCTTCCTCTTCCCTCATCATTGGTTGAACGGCTATACGGTGCAAAGATCTTCACAAAAATAGATATTTGGTCCGGGTACAACAATATCCGAATTCACCCAGATGACAGATGGAAAGCGGCATTCATCACTGAAGAAGGACTCTTCGAACCCACGGTCATGTTCTTTGGCTTATGCAACTCACCGGCAACGTTCCAAGCATACATGAATAACACTTTCCAAACCGAGCTTAGTGAAGGATGGCTTGTCATCTATATGGATGATTTGCTTATCTTCTCTGTGTCCATTGAAGACCACCGGAAACGCACCTGAATCATCCTGAGCAAGCTCCGACAAGAAAAGTTGTTTGTGAAACCAGAAAAATGCACGTTCGACACCGATGAGGTGGAATATCTTGGTATGATCATTCGCCCAGGAAGCATAGAAATGGACAAAGGGAAGACAGCTGGAATTTCCGAATGGCCTACTCCAAAAACGGTCAAAGATGTTAGATCCTTTTTGGGTTTTTGCAATTTCTACCGAACATTCGTCTCCCATTACTCCGACATTGCAAGACCCCTCATTGACTTGACAAAAAGGATACCCCGTTTTCTTGGACACCACTCTGTGAGACCACTTTCCAGAAACTGAAGACCTGTTTCACCTCTCATCCGGTCTTGCAAAACCCTGATCCTTCTCGGCAATTTGCCATCGCTACTGATGCCTCCCTTGTCGCTTCTGGAGCGGTTCTTTTACAGACCGATGACAACGGCGTCTATCACCCCTGTGCTTATCTCTCCCAGTCCTTCACCACCCCTGAACGTAATTACCCTATCCATGACCGTGAACTCCTTGCTATTATTCGCGCCCTAACCCATTGGCGACACTATCTTGAAGGGCATCCTGCCCCGATAATTGTATTCACGGATCATATGAACCTGCTCTATTTCCACAAGGCAGAACGATTGTCTAGACGACAGGCATGTTGGCAGCTTCTCCTTTCCTCCTATGATCTGTTGTTACACCACGTCCCTGGTACCAAGCTTGCTGCCCCTGATGCTCTTTCTAGACGACCAGATCATGGAATTGGAACGGATGATAATAACAACTCCGTATTACTCCCTGATTCCTGGTTTGTGCGGCTGATCGATGATGATCTTCGAGCGGCCATTGCTTCTCCAGACCCTCTCCTAGATCCGGTCTTCTCTGCCGCGCAAGACGCCCTGAATGGGCTCTGCCTTCCTCCGATGAAATCCTCCCTTTCTGACTGGCATATCGATAACGGCATCCTGTCCTATAAGGACCGTGCTTATATTCCCCCGTCATGCCGATCGCAGATACTGCAGAAGCATCACGATCATCCCTCGGCCGGACACCCCGGGCGCTTTAAAACGGAAGAATTAGTTAAGCACGAAGCGTGGTGGCCAGGTATGGGTACCTATATTAGGAATTACGTTGACGGCTGCGCCCTCTGTCAACAAATGAAGGTGGATACACACCCTGTTACTCCACCCTTGACCCCTATTGCAACCTCGGCCACCTGCCCCTTCTCGCAGATCTCCGTCGATCTCATCACGGATCTCCCCATCTCTTCTGGCTTTGACAGTATCATGGTCGTGGTAGACCATGGTCTTAGTAAGGGGGTGATCATCACTCCATGCCACAAAACGATCTCTTCTGAAGGAGTAGCCAAACTCTTCCTGAAACATGTCTTCAAACGGTTCGGTCTCCATGACAAGGTCATCTCCGATCGAGGACCCCAATTTCTATCCAAGTTTTCCATGGAATTGGCGAAACTCCTTGACTATTCCCTCGCACCATCTACCGCCTATCATCCCCAAACAGATGGGCAGACCGAACGATTGAACCAAGAACTGGAAACCTACCTTCGAATGTACTGCCAGAATAATCCTACTGAATGGGTAGAACACCTACCAATGGCCGAATTTGTTCACAACCATAGGAAACACTCTGCTAAAGACGCTTCCCCATTCTTTATAATAATGGGATATGAGCCAAGAGGTCTCCCTTATATAATCCCCAAAACCAGTGTCCCGGCAGCAGAAGAATGTGTAAGAACCCTTCAGAAGATCAGAGAAGAAGCCGTCTCTTGCCATAATATCGCTATGCAGCGAATGGCGGAGAGATCCTACGGTCAGAAGTATCAACCATGGAAGGTCGGGGATAAGGTTTGGTTATCAGCCGCTAATCTCCGAATAAAACTACCTTCTCGGAAACTCGCCCCGAAAAGATACGGCCCTTTCCTCATCGTCGCCGTACTTTCTCCGATCACTTTCACACTCCAACTACCGCCTCAATGGAAAATCCACCCCACTTTCCACGCATCTCAGCTATCCTCCTATCGCGAAAACGAAATGCACGGCCCGAATTTCCTAGAACCTCCACCTGATGTCATAGAAGAAGAAGAAGAATATGAAATAGAAGCTATTCTCGCCCATAAAGGCACTGCCAAGCGAAGAAGATACTTAGTGTCCTGGAAGGGGTATTCTTCTGCTAGTAACGAGTGGATACCAGAAGAAAACCTGGGGAATGCCGAGGAGACGCTCAGAGCCTATAAAGACAGAAACTCGCTTTGAAATCTCCCAGTACCTTGACGATATCGTTTTCACCCAGATTCAACTTTTACAACCAGAATGTCCTTCCCCATGTCCACTTACACCCTTCCCTACCAATCTACCTTCGCCGAACCTCCCGCAAACAACCATGATGACATCTACGAGGCCTTCATCACCCAGGCCGAGGATCTCACTCTCATCGAAGCTGCTATCCTCTGCCCAGGACACGCCATTGAACTCACATGCGTCCTGTTCCAACGAAATGCACATGCCGTCAACCTCCTCATCAACATCATCAGAGCAACAGAGCTCATCAAGCGGGTCATCTGCCTCGTCGAAGATGATACGGTTCACCACAGCATTATGCACATGCAGAGGCGCATACACAACTTTACTTTGCGCCTTATTCCTGAGGAAGTTAAAGATGATATTAGAACCGTCATCCATATCGTCGCAGAACGAACAGCGGGGGTTGCTCGCCCACCTTCTCCTATGGAACCCACAAATGCAGAGGAAGGAATCCCTCCACCTCCTTATCACGACACCGTACTTTCTTTGTCCACTAACGCTCCTAATGAGCTACTGGCTGCGGTCAATAATCTTGCGCAGACTACCGAGGCAATCGTCGCCTCCATTAGAGAAGAAAGACAAACCCAAGAACAATTGAGAGAAGAACGACTCGCAATCCCTGTTCCCCCTCCTTCTGCATCTACCGAAGAACCCACCATTGAAACTGACGAGCACCCCCCTCACCTTTATTCAGCCTTCTCCGCCACCCATGAAGAGATAGTGGCCAACCCGAATAACCAATGCCTGTCATATTATGAAGAACAGGACCTCGCCAACGCGCTAGCAGCGCTTCACATACACCCCCCATTAATTATTCCTAACTCGCTTCAACCTAACGTCTTCACCGATGGAATCGTCCCTATGCAAGCACTGGGACAAACCCAACCTTCCACTCCTGCTGAGCTAATTGCGGAGGCAGAACAAGCTGACGTAGAGCAGCACCCCATCCGCAGGACTCATGCGATGACCAGAAGACGAGCACGAGGATTGAGATCACGCGCAGATAAAGGCAAAAAACGCGCCACCAGTGCAGATGAAGCCCTCAGCCCTAAACCTGGCCCGTCTCCACTCTGTGCTTCCACTTCCAATCCCGATGAAAATCGAGTATGCAGGTACTGCAAGACGCTCGGGCATAGGCAGGTGAACTGTCCCGACTACTACTGTCGCATTTGTGGAGAGCTATCCCCGGGACACCTCTCGTTCTACTGCCAACAGTACTCTGGGGTATCTCCCACCACACTTACGTGGAAGGATGAAGGCTTCTATGCGGAGCTCGCCGCTTGGGAGATGGCTAAAGACGAAGAATACGTCATTCAATGCAGAGAGGAAGAAGCTCTCTATCAGATTGAGCGTATGAGAGCTGGAGCTGTCGACGAAGATTTGGACTACGTGGATGATCCTGTTTACTGGGCTAACCAAGATGACCAAACTCGGTGATTTTAGCCCTAGTAAGGGGGTAATGTTACAATCACGCCGCTTATTACTTATTATCTCCTTTGCTTACGTGTACGACTATAACCATTTTCTTCCTCTTTCCTTTCCGATCAATTCACTATTCTTTCTCTCATCCTTGCCTTGGTCTGTGCGCGCATATGACTCCTATTTAAGCACGTGTATTATCACCTAGATACCTTACTTCAATCTTACTAGGTTTTACCTGGAATCTCCTTTGCTTAAGACCTCCACTCTTAAGTCGTCTGAACCGATCTCTTAGTCAAAGCACTCCTTTGTCTAAGTCTTAGAAGAACTCCTTCTTATTTGAAGGACTACCGAATCTCAGCAACCAGATGGCTCTGTTGAGCCTTTGCTGTTAGAACTATCCTAGTTCGTAACACTCACCAGTATCTGCTCTGTAGTATCTGTCAGGTCCTGCCTGCACCCTTGGGAAATGCAAGCATATGTACGTGTTCTCTGTGGTTCTGGATTACATGAACTCTACATTTTTGATACACTATAAACTGGCTACATATCTCATGGCAGGTTCAACTAGAAGAGAGCCCTGTAGATACATATATTTTTTGGCACATCTACTGGCTGTTATGCATCCATATGTGACTATTTACTAGCTTGTAGACAACTTCACAAATTTTTTGAAAATTTGACAAAAGCTTGCCGCAATTCCTGGAAATATTGTCACATTCTCAAAATTCCTGTGGGAGGTTTTTCCTGATGCAAGTGAGGAAACACAATATTCACACAATCCTGCTCTTCTTTCATCTCTGCAAACACACAGCATAGGGTATGGGTACAGGTTGAGTATGAGACTATCAGAGTCAGTGGGTTTTTAGTTAGCGCATAGTGGGTTCAGTATGTAGAAAACAAAGTTGATTGATGCGCAAAAGTTTGATCAGATGTTAAAATAATATATCCTTTGCTCTGTAAACAAAATTGGCAACAAAGTAAAATCTGATTTTTTTTTGTGTGCAAATTAACTTTTGACCAAAGTCAATACTACTAGTCAGCAGTCAACAGTTAACAGTTAAACATATGATAATTGATCAACCTGTAAACTGTTGACTACTGACTGTTGATGTCGACTTTGGTCAAAATTTGATTTGTTAACAAAAAAAAGTCAGATTTTATTTTGTTATGGATTTTGTTTACAGAGCAAAGGATATATTATCTTAACATTTGGTCAAACTTTTTTCCATCAATTGACTTTGTATTTTACATTATATATCAGAGAAACAAAAGTGTAGAAATAAGTAGAACATAGGGTGTTATAAATTAAAAAAACTCCAAAATGTGATCAGAATCAAAGTAATATATTGCTTGCATTCACAGACAAAAATTTCCTAGCTTGATTCCAATGAAAAAAGAATAAAAAAGAATTAACCTCAGTCAAAATTCACTCAAAACATAAGTTTGAGACTTGTTGAAAATGTGATCATTATGTGATCCTATGCCAAAATGACAACAAAAACATATGCCAGGATAATTGTTATGTCTGATAAAAATGTGTAGACAAGATGATTATGATGTATATATGACAGGATGACTCAAATTGAGATAAAGTAAGAAAAAAATTTAATTTTTGTTAACATTATCTGCCAAAACCAAAGGTGACCTGAATCTGTCTGAGATCACGCTAGGTTCAACATTTGACCCATGGGCAAATTGGTTCCTGCCCCCAGTGCATAGTCCTTGAAGGAAAAAGAAGCAGGATGATGAAGTTAAAATAGAGATGGCCACAGAATTGAGCCACGAAAGAAACTTCCTTCTTGTGAGAGCTAAAACTCAAATAAAAACAATACTGATACTGAACATGGAGTAGGGTGAGATCCAGTGTCTCCTGAAAGATACCTTCAGTATATCTCAAGATGCAGATTTTATTGTACATGAGCCAGCCAATCTTCAAGATGTGTACTCATATGAGTACAAAGATGGCCCAGGCTCCAACACTCAGAATCTCACCTTCGATCTCAAGCATGGATCTAGCACCCTCTGGAATGTGAAAGTTCTCAATATTCTCCTTGAAGCATTGAAAAGGAGGAGTGTAGAAGAACAGTGGCCATTCTGAAGGTCAGATGGTTATTATAAGGTGATACTCAAAGATTACTACAAGCGGCTGCAGACAGTCTGGAGAGCAGCACAACCAAAGGTTACAGCAAAGGGTATATTTGAAACTGGGGCAGAAGTGGAGGAGAGGTTGATTGTAAAGAGAGACAAAAATCTGAAGTCGGTTTGTCAAGCAACTCATCGGCGAAATGTATGTCCACAGCTTGATCTCAGTGCTCTTTAGACACTAATACATCCACAGAAATATCTTTGCAGAACAAATATTCTTGAGCAAATTATTGAACTAAAGAAAGATGGTGAGGATGAGGACCTACCAGCTTGGCAGTGGCTTCAAAATGCTGGGAGATGGAGGTATGAGTTTAGAAGAAAGTGACATTGAAAATAATGTTGAATGTGTACTCCAGGTCAAGAACATGACATGGCGGTGCAGGATAGAGCAAGAACTGAATATCATTGATAATCAGAGAGTGTTGGATGATGATATTTTCGTGCCCCAGGATTCCAAACCAATGAAAAGAATACATGCATCCAGTAATTTGATGATAGTATGGATCCCAGTTACTAGTTAACCAAAGGCCTTATACAGTGATGAATGGCTCATTGGTCTTACTGGAGGTCAGGTGAACAGGTTGGAGGTGTCAAACAAGACATTCCAATGGATGAAAGTCAGGGTAGCCTAGTATATGAGATAATGTGCATAGAGATGAATAGACAAAGCAAGTGAATGCAGGAATGTATGACAAGACAATTCCCCTCCACTGTATGTATGGTGGAGGGAATGACATGTGTTGATGGCTGGCTGGATTGCTTAACAATTGGTCAATGGTGGGATCTGCTAACGATCTGAGCTTACCTATGGATGGGCTAACATGATCTGAAGGATCACAGTCAGTAAAAGCAAAGGAGTTGACAAGGTTGATGTTGACAGAGCAAAAAGATGCATTTGATGGATTTGATGAGGTGGATGGTAGTAGGGAGACACGACAGTACATACCATTGTGCTCTGGGAATGGGTGAAGATAAGCTTGATGAGCTCTGAAGATTTGAGAACAGCAAACTTGACAGTACAAACCATTGAGCTTGTAGTTGATGATGAAAGTGATGCTGAAGCTTGAAGCAGTTAACATTATGTAACAATTTCCAAAAATGGAATATTGTTATTTGTGACTGCTCAGCAGGCGCTTTCATCACCAAAGTTCTAAGTCCTCCAACTTTATGGAACTTTACCTAGCTTCTCCTAGGCTTGATGGTCTGTACTGTCAAGCCTATCATTTTCTTTGTCGACAATGACCTTCTGGGACCTTCTTACAGGGCACAACTGAATGTATGGTTGTGCCTGGCATTCTCTCTTTTTTGTTACCAGGCTCCTCCTTAACAATGACCTTCCAGGACCTTCTCTCAGGGCATGACTGTATGTATGGTCATGCCTGGCATTCATTCTCCAGGCTCCTAATCGACAACAATGTTCTGGGACCTTCTCTCAGGGCATGACTGTATGTATGGTCATGCCTGGCATTCTCTCTTTCTGTCACCAGGCTCCTCCTCCTCAACAACCTTCCAGGACCTTCTCTCAGGGCATGACTGTATGTACAGTCATGCCTGGCATTCATTCTCCAGGATCCTCATCAATATCAACCTTCCAGGACCTTCTCTCAGGATGTATGGTCATGCCCAGGGTTTATTCTTGATTAAAGGTTCAATGTCTTCGCCCATATCTCCCATATGACTGCCTATCACAGAAATAACTTGGGCAGAAACTGCATCAATCAATCAGTGAGTCATTCTAATGTTTTTTTTCTTGCATTCTTTCTATATTGATCATGGTTCAACCTCACAGCAACTGTCAGCGCAGTTAGACTGCCTGGAGTAGACATGATGAGAATCTGTGGCTGCACACATAATAAAATTTCAATACATATACATGCCTGTGGCAAATTGCATATTTTTAATCCACAATAATATTGTTATTATTTGGTAGTTCTTACTTCACATCTGAAACTACACTTTTGTTTTCTCTACAAGCTGCAACAGCCATACCTCTGATCTCCCAGCATTGTTTCCACCAATATGATAATCACTTCTTGAAACTCTGCCATTACTATATAGATGCACTGAACCCTTTCCTTCTTCCTCATCTAATGTATCGGTTCATACTGTTGTGGGAGATCTTGATCTAAGCTTAACATGATGGTTCATACTATTGTAATAATCTTGTCTTAACTACATTCTCCCCATCTCCACCAATGAATAACAATCTCCACATCTTTGCCCACAATGGGCAGGTCTATATATCCCTCACTGCACATTCGCTGCCTGACACCATTCCTTATGAGTCTCATTGGGATTCTCATGAAGACTACAATGCTTCTCCTGATAATAGCGATACACCACTTACCACTTGCTGGGCATATGGAGCTCATCTGTGGTTTCCCCTCATACCTTTGAATCCTAGCTTTGATGGGCCAATCTTTGGATGCCTCAATCACTCTAGGTTTTTTCTTCATACAGAGGTAGACAATTAGGGAAAACACATTCTCCACTGTGACATTCAGGGAAAATGGGCTAACTTAGAGCAGAAATTGCTCTGGTGCCAGGAACATTCAGGTGTGAGATTGCTCATTCCATGGGGGACTGAATTTCCATGTGCTCCAACTATCTATGGGTATTAACGGTTGCATGCAGATGCCACCCTTGCTAAAAAGGTCATGATAAGGTCACATAATGCATTTCTATGTAAGTCAACTATCTATTTATCTTATCATGATTGCCTGACATATTTCCAGTAATTGCTACCACCTGCTCATGGCACATCATGAGTCATTATCACCACAGCTCCAATTGCACCTAGATGGCCATCTTAATAGATGATTCCCATCATCCTATACCCACTGAATGGGTTCTTGAGCTATCACACTCATTTATTGGAGATCTAATGACAAACATGCCACATATGGGAGCCCTCATTTCTTTTATTCACTGCCCTTGGTAAGCTCAATTGCCCATGTTTGAGAAATTCTCGATCCTGATTTGGGTCTGCTTTCCCCAGAATGTTTCTGCTGCTGTCAATTCCAGTCTGTGTTACTATATCCCATCTGTGGCAGCTATCACTCATGCAACTAAGTCAACTCAGTGGGATAAAAAACATGACAACGCTTGGGGTCAACCAGATGACAATATGTGGGGTCAGCCAGAGGAGAGTCAGAATGCCCACAAGTGGGATGATGCCCTTGAATAGGCTCAAAACAGTGGAGCACAGCCCATGTCTAATGTTCCTGAACTGTATGCAGACTCTCTGTTCCTGATCCCCCAACCCCACTCTGGACAGAAGTGAGGAGAAGATTGGAAGGCATTGTTTGCGTGGCACTATGAGGAGAACAAAAGGAAGGAGGAAACAGAAATGCCAGCCCAGTGGCAGTTGCATCAGAGCCATGAGTGGGTAGCCATGAACCATAGCATTCCTGGCAAATCCAGCATGGCCATGGTATTCAAATGGAAACCTAATGATGAGTTTGGCGGATTTTGTTAATGCATCCATCTCACAAAGGCCAAGATACTGATGACTTGGATGTCATATAGCACATCTACCAGGGTATATGATTCATTCCATAACCAGTGGGACTTGTGCAATGCATTGGACCCTTCTAGCATTCCTGATGGCAATTGGGAAGAGGATCATTTCCCCCTGGCCCCTGCTCCTTCTGAGCCTACCCCTGCTCCCCCTCCCCTCCACCTCCACTGTCCAGCTTCATGAGGGACATTGAAACCTACTTCAGTCGTTATGAGGTTGCGCCCTCAGCACAATACACCCATAATGTTGAGCAATTTGTGTCTATTTTGCATTTTCATCTTGGTTCTTGCCTTGCAGCATCCACCTCTACACCCAGAGGCAGATCAATCACTTTCAATGATTGGACTCACAAAATGCAGTGGGCTCACTTATGCAAACTTGTGGGTGATGACCCCACAAATATCACATCAATTCCAGACACACAGAAGCATGTCATCACCTGTTTTATGGGTCACCGCTTAAGTACTTTAGACACTTGTTATATAAGCTATTTACATACAATAATATTATAGTATTGAAGTGTTGTAAGGTAATGTATAGACCTAAATACCAAAAACTCGAAATTAGGTGTGGATTGCTATAGGCATACTATGTATCATAGCAAGAAACATGAGGATATCACATATACCTACAAGCTGGACCTGTGACAATATAAGTACTATGTTAGATGGTCATTATCATATCTCTCTATCACACTGTACATGTATTGTACCACAGAATGTCCTATGTAGTGTGCTATAGTATGTTTTTATGTTTCAACCATATGTTTTGCATACTTTCCCACACATCTCCAACATCTACTTTGCTTCCACAGCACTTAGCTCAAGGTCCAGCAGCTTAAGCTTCTAATACTAGTATTGTGACACTAGTATTGTGACACTAGTATTGTGACACTAGTTTACATATGTTCCAAGTTTCAGATCTCCAGTACATATCATATTTGTCTCCCAAAACACATATCTGCTTACATCACCCCTGACCTTGTCACATTGAACATGTGGCCTTTTGCAGCTGCAGGACAGTGTCCAGATATTTTATATAGTGTATATAAATGATAAATAGGCAAAATGAATCATCTACTATGCATCAAAACATATAAAACAACAAAAAAGTGGTCATGTTTGTTTTTTCTGGGAGACTGTTTTGAAACATGGAGTTCCCCTGAAATAGTGGTGGTATATGCTCATATATATTGCAGGAACATCATATACACAGTATCTGGAACCTGGAGTGTCCCTGGCTATCATATATTCATTTTTTTTTGGATGTTTTTTCATTTTAATATAGTTAAAAGTACTATACACTCTCCCTCTGATGACTGGTAGTAGATATGGTGATTCTGTTGGTCATAACATATTTAATAAACATTGTATATGCCTACTACACAGGGAGGAACAGGGTAAGGCTTGGGCTAGCCAGGAAACATTGATATTGTAGAATTTCCAAATTAGGTGATGTTTTGAGTGGTAGTGTGCAGCAATTACCACTTTTGAACAATAAAATATTATTGTATGTAAATAGCTTATATAACAAGTGTCTAAAGTACTTAAGAGAATATTTGGGGTATGATTTAATGCTGGTGTTGAGATTTAATGAATTTAAGCCTAATTATAGTTGGTGAGGCACATAATCACCAAGTATAATAAGGCTTACAAATTGGGCAACCTAGGTGCTGGTGGGTGGCTTTGTGATGTGTGTTTGCCTTTTTGAGCAGAGTCACCTGTCACCTCAGTGGCACACCGAAACCCTCATACATACACTTACATGACTCCAAGTGAAATAGTAAATGTATTAGATAAAATTAAATATTATTTTATTACAATTATGTTGAGCTATATAGTGTAGTGATAAATAAATGGAGTTACTAATGGTGTTGTAGTCATAATTGAACAAGATGACTCGATGGAATTTCGCATTTTTATATGATATTGCTTTGTGATATATTAACATTAATGTTGATATGTATATATGGCCTCATGGCTTAGTGGTAGTGATGCTATATCTAATATTGATCAAAGCCTTTGGTTCAATTCCTGCCACTTGATAAATTCTCAGTCATATGAAATGATCAAGTGATCTGATGTAATGGCTACTATCAGATAGTTTCATTTTTGCCATCTTCTTCTAGAAATTCAGTGCATCATTTTGGAGTGTGCTTTCAGAGTAAAATTTCACTGCCATTTCAGTTGAATTTCAGAGTAAACAACAACACTTTCAGCACCCTGATTTCAGTACATAATGCTCTGAGTTTCAGATCATTATTAAATGATTTCACCCAATGAATTTCACTGGAACTACTATCTACAGTGCAGGGGGTTAACTGTAGCTCACACAAATCATAAGATAGCTACTCACTAACAAAGAGGACACACAAGCAGTATTCAGTGAATACATTTGGACTCTATTTGAGTCATATGAGCTGGTACTATAGGTGAAAAAATGAGTATCAGAGACAGTAAAAAAAGAACAGAAAACATGTTCAACAGGGGTGACAACCATACTTATTGGACAACCCAGGTGCAAATAAAATGTAACATTATGTGATCATGAGGGTGTCGGCACAGTTTGAATTTAAATAAATTCAACCTCCACTTCAATGCTCAATTGCTCAAGTTTAACTTTCAAACTTGGATGTGCATAGACACTTGCATGTTGCATGTTAACTATTGCCAACTGCACTGCAAGTTGTCTGTAATAACTTGAGACCCTAAATTTGGTGTTGCATGCTGACCATTGTCAATTGCATGCTGGGGGGTCTCTACTACTATATGCAACTTTGGCCCTGGATATGGGCTTGACTTACATGCTGACTATCGTTGACTATATGTCAAGTTCTTTTTAACATAATGTGTGATATTGACCTGGAGTTGGTGTTGCATGCTGACCATCATCAACTACATGCTGGGGGGTTCTCTACTACTATGTGCAACATTAACCCTGGACATGGGCTTGTGTTACATGCTGACTATCATTGACTGTATGTTGAGTCCTTTTTAACATAATGTGCGATATTGACTTGAGACCTGGACTTGGCGTTGCATGCCAACCATTATTGACTGCATGCTGGGGGGTTCTCTACTATTGTATGCAACATTGACCCACATGGGCTCAATGTTACATGCCGACTATTGTTGACTGTATGTTGAGTTTTTTTTAACATGATGTGCAAAATTGGCTCTCTAGATACAAACTCCACATTGCATGTCAGGGGGTTATCTCTATTATCATGTGGCAGTAGAGACTATTAACAAACCAAAATAAAAGCCAGGCAAGCTACACATTGATCAAAAGCTAATAGGGTGGATGTTTTCTTCATTCTTGTTACCATGAGCCCATGCTTTCTTCTTCCCTTTGGTTTTCCTTCTCTCCTTTGCAAGTTCTGCCCTCTTGTAAGATTTACAAATACAACTTTGAAAGGTATATGCAGATCCCTCTGACATTCTGACTTTCTCTTTATAGAATCTAATACCAAAATGAGCTATGGTAGGTAAATAAAAAATACTGTGATCCTTCAGTTTATCAACATATTGGGGAAAGTTCATTGCAAGGTAGTGAAAATGGACAGTCCTAAGGACATCCTTAATACCTTGCAGAAGTTCATTGTCATCAGACTCTTTGTCACTCTCCATGTAGAGCACAAAAGTCCTCTTGAGTGGCTAGGGAGCCATATAGCCTTCTCCTCATTCTCTCACAAACATTTAGTCAGAGATTGTGTCATTGGTGGCAGGTGAGAGGTGAATATGATTATGGATAATAGGTAATATAATTTCAGTGGACACCTTTTGGAGTGGTGACAACATGGTAGTTTGCTCTTTACACATTGTTTGAACTTCATCAAAATAAGGTGTCCTAGGTCAAGTGATGAAGTCTAGATCTCCAGTTTCATGCTAAAAACCATGAGTGCCATGTTGTATCCTCACAGGTGGATGGGTATACATGTACCAGATATTTAGCCTAGTCTTGTAGGTCCTGGGTGTATATTGGATAGTGTGGAGTGTTAGGCTGGGATGTATCAACCCAGCAGAACATGTTCTCTCTGAGGTTCAGATGGTCCAAGCAGCATAATGTGCTTGTGACTGTTTCCAACTCCTTTGTATATCTGCCCACAGAAGATGTACCTACCTGTTGCTGTGTTTGCTTCTCTTTCAACCCGCCACCATCACATTAACTGATGATGATGATGATGATGATGATGATGATGATGATGATATTGAAATTGCCACCTACCACCAGGAGACATTGAAGCTCAGGCAGTAAGAGGATCAACTGAGAGTGATATTAACTCAGCAGACTGTAAGGTCACACCAGCTAGAAACATGTGTGTTATGTTAACCTACACTTGAAAGCTGGTTGAACTAAAACAGAGTACCTATCATGACCGTTAGTATGATTTTAAAAAGAGAGGTCATTAAGACTTTCTTGAGCATCTCTACATCAAACCCATCACCAAGATCTTGGTGATCTCCCAAGTCAAATTTCTCTTCATCACTCTCATTGTTTGAAACCTCCTCACTAACTTGGTTGACATCCATCTGTTTGTCATCCAAGTCATTATTGTCTTCTTTGTGGCACTCACCATCATCTTGGCCTTGATCAACATCCATACCTCCTGAGTTCACTGTTGTTGTTGACTAGAGGCTAAGACAGCCTCTGATGACCCTCCACAAAGCTACTGGGTGGCCTACACCTAAATGCATATAATGCAAGAACATGTCACAGTCAGCAAAGATAGCTCTAAGATATTAGAGTTGCCCATTCACAAGAAGACATGCTACACTTACATACTAACATAAGATGCTTCCTTTCATGGCAAAGTGAAGTTATACTATGCTCAAAGGCGAATATAAGGATCAAATAGGCTCCTTGAATCACTTGCCTGGGATCAAGACATCTGAATGTGTCATAATCTGACTCCTCCACAAACACTAGCTTGGGAAGGCAAGTATACTGTATGCCTGACTGATAGCCTGATGATATTAATGGTGTGAGCCACCTGACATGCAAGACCTTGAGGTGCTATTCACAGGCTGAACCATCACCTTTGGGCCACATGTCAATGTGATAAATATCTAGTACATGAGCATACCAATATGGGTGGGAAGGTGAGGTTTCTCCTGAAAGCACCATAACATTAGCATATGTTCTGGGGTTGATAGTGTTATATCCATGCCTCATATCGTAAGTCATATAGTGTACCTGCATCGTTGGGATTGAGTAGATTGTATTATTAGGAACTATGACCAGGTTATGCTTCTTATCTGTAAATACATGGCTATAACGACCAATGTCCAGCTTCTTCAACCTATATAAAATGTGGTCCTTCAGTTTTGGGATAAAGATCTGAAAGCCATCATGAGTGAACTGGCAGTCAACTGGGTGAAAGTATTAGTGTTATCTTAGTAGCAGTATCACCATCATGTTCCTGGAGAAATGCAAACAAAGGGACCAGTACATTCCAACTGATCACAATAAAATGATAATCTTTGGATATTAATGGAGCAGGAGAATCAGCTGGTGATTAGATATTTGAGGAGGGAACACCTGCTGCTTCTGTAACTCGCCAAAGTACATACCACCTCCATTCATACTTCACTAGCTGTGCAGGAGTGTCCACCTTGCTAGTAAGTGAATAAAATACTTTCAAGGCTCTGTACACCAGCTCCCCCTGGTGAATATAACTTCAGAACCATCCTTGAGATAAGAGACAATGCTTACAATTTGAGTGGTGAAAGAATCCATCATACCAAAGGGCTTAATGGTTCATATTCACCCATGGCATAAAACTTGTAGGTGCTCAAATTGAACCTTTCACCCTTGGTACAATTGGTTCTGAAGCAATGCCATTAGGTCCAACATGCTGTGCCAATTTTTGTTGGTGAGCTGCCCTTTTTTTTGGTAATTCTACTGTATTGAAAACAGTGCAGATTAAGTTGCAGATGTTCCACAACTGCTTAGAGAGTTTTTGAATGTTTCCTCAAGGAAATTCAGTGTTGAATCTGTATGAATTCTTAACTTGGCAAGTGCATGCCACTGAGTGAACCTATATAAAAGAGACTGTATGATCTTATCATGGCTAGCAGGAAATAGCCCTTCAAAGACAGGTATTGCACACTGATAAGAGGTCGTCAGCAAACTGGGTATAGTAGTCAAATAAAGCGAGAAGAAACCTGTAGGATATCTTCGAAGTCTCATGCCACCAGCCTCTTTATCTTAGATATGTTGTTTGTGAACATTTGAATTACCCTGTCACTGAAAGTAGGAACCAGACAAAATCTATAATGAGATAGACTTAGTGACTTGCTGCAGTTACTAGTACTATATAAACTCTGCCTACCTTGTATCTAATGTTGCAACCAGCTGGTTTTTCCCCCCAGAAGCGCATAAAGGATCTGAATGAGGTGCTTGAATAGTGCCTTTCAGGTGCCCAACTTGCACTCATGCATAAAGTCCACTACCAGTATACAAAATGGGTTAAGACCCAGTGCTCCCAGTTTCTTGACAAATGTATTCTGCAAGTCACTTTGAGCAGGTACATGGAGGCAACAGACAATTTGCACTTACCAGAACAGGCACCCATGAACCTTCTCTCAGCATCTTATTAACCTTTATACTATCCATGGTTTTACCCCCATTGTAGATATATTCCTGTGCCTTGATAATCTTAGCCAAGATGTAGATTTGAATATTGGTGACATGGCTCTTCATGTCTTTCAGGAGGCCTAGAAGAGGAAACATGTTTTTTGGTGTAAGACAACAGGGACATGGACATGCGCCAATATCCTTGATGGTGGCAATTAAAACCCTAAAATTCATTGAGTAATCTGCCAAATTTTATGGACAAAACACACTTTTCAGGGTAATCAGCTGAGTACATGAATATATGCAGAAATATTCTCCACAACACACCATCAGCACATTTCAACACAATACCATGGTAGTATGCATGAACAAAATGGTGGTCTAGTAAAATGTCCCAGCGTGTGTGAAATAATTCATGTCGACAGTGTGTTTGAATGGCAGCCATGCCACTTTTGGACATGTGAGGCAAGGCACTGAGCACATCTTTGACTTTATCAGGCAGCTGATGAACAGTCATTTGAAAGATTATTACAAATATAGGGGGAGAACTCACTGATGGTAAGAATCTTACAAGGTAACAGGCACTGGACTTTGGCGCCAAGCAAGCATACTTTGTCAGATTTCTGAAGTACATATATAGGGGCCACGCCTTTGCCATTCTGAAGCTTGCCAGATGTGTGGTATCTGAAAAAAACATGAGGCCAGCGATCACACATTCCAGTTTACATCCACACTCCCTCGGGAGCTTTTGCAGGTTGTCTTGAGCATCCAGCCAAGAGTCAGAAGTATACAACTCAAACACTCACTCTTGATGGTTGTCTAATGGATCCTTCCACAGATGTCTAAAAGGCAACAGATGAAATGCACTTGCTTGGATATCTATGAAAGGTGACCAAATGACTTCAATGAGGGGGCAAAAATGAAATCCAGGAACAGAAAAAGATTTTGCATTATCCTCCTTCAATTTTGTAGGGATCTTGATAGTGATACTGGCCTGGATCCAGTCATCTGGAAACTCAATTTTGCTTTTGCCAGGGTCATGATCTAACTCTTGCAAACTGCTTTTTACTGAGAAGTCCTCCAAGTGCTTTGAATCAAAATCTTCCACCAGAATCACCTCTTTGACAAGATGAGCAACTTCAGTCTCCAATTTCTTGTTGCTGCTGGAATTTATCCAAGCCATGAGTCAATAGACAGACATATTAGGGAAAGGATACAGAGGTGGGAGAATACCTGAATCAGTCGCCATTGGGCACATAGTTGAAAGTAGCAAGGACACGACAAATTTATTTGGCTCAAAGGATGGGCGATGAGGTAGAGTTGGCAAAGTCCAAGAGAGTTGAAGGTGGTTTGAGATGTATCTTGTAATATCAATAGAACTCTCTGTATTCTAGATTGAGGTGGCTCTGGATGTCAAGAAGGCAAAACATTGGTATTTTCCAAGTCATTAGTATCCTCATCAGAAAGAGGGACATCCTCAAAACATCTGGGTATTCATCCCAGAGGGTGCCAAGGTTCTTCTGACAAGCAAAAAGCAAAACAAATTATTAGTCAACTCAGGTGACTGACTCAGAAGGGTTGTGACACTCAAAACATTGGTATTGAGTATGTTGTTGTCAGTATCAGACTGCTGCTGCTCCAGGTCTGAGTTTGACTTGGGTTGCTAGCCATGCTCAGGACCTGCTGAGCTGACACTAGACATGCTAGTGTTAAGACTATGCACAAAGGGTAGGACTGATTCTGAGGGGCTTGGCTTCAGCTCGTGCACTGTGCCCCTTACCTGAGTATGTGCCCTTAATTTCAGATTGGTGTCCAAAAAAAAGTCCAAAGGCATCTGAAGATGTCCAAAGGACATCTGAAGGCACAGGAAACTTTGGAAGGACTTTCTGGATAGATGCAAGTAACTTCTGGATGAGTGCAGGAAAGTTCTGGAGGAACTTTTGGAAATTACAATGAGGTTTCATCCTAATACAGATATGTATGTGTAATGGCTACTTGGGAGCTACTTGGGACTTGTTCCAAGTAGAAGCAAACAGAGGGAAGGTTGCAAGGACAAAGCAGAATAGGTCCGGAGGACTGTGGGAAAGATCCAGATAGACTTCCAGAAACTTCAGAGGATCAGATGGATGGATGAGTGGAGGATTGGAGGAATTCCTCCCTAGGCCTGAGGTGGATACTGACTAACTTGGAAGACTAGACTTGATATAAAGACTTTAGACTGAGATCTAGTGTGAGGACTAATATGATATTCAGACTGAGGTACTACAAGACATATACACAAGTTTATATACTAAGAGAAATAAAAGAAGGATCAATAAGCAGAACCCAAGGCTATGTATGAAGTATATGCAAAGGTTAACAAATGCAAGTCGGAAATGAACATAGGTTAATGGATCAGTAAGCATACTGGTAATAGTATAACCAAGGTAACGGAAACAAGGAATACTGGATAGGCTGTGTAAATGTTATATGCACAGGAAATGTATCTATATGTTAGATAGGATCGGATTGGACTAGATCAGATGTGTGGATATGTGAGATATATTATTAGGGCGATAGGACAAAGAATAAATGATGTAGGCTAGCTGCAAAGGTAAAGGGATCTGGATATGTGGATGTGGATGTGGATGTGCAAAGGTGCAGGGATCCAGATGGATAGAGGACTGGAGACATGAATAGGACATCTGAAGGTCTGGATGAGATGTGGGAATATTATCGGATGTGGGTCTGGAATACAGGATATGACACTAGCCTCAATCCAGTATCTGCTTGATGGTCTGCCAGGGCACAGAACAATGGGTTTAATACAGACACTCCTCATATGGAGCTGGATGGACAATATGCTCTAGAAACACGATTGAGTTGTCATTATGACAACTTCGACCTGCTGCTCCAAATTATATACAAAAGGTTGCTCACCAAAGAGTTGCCTGAGCCTTAGTTTGTTGCTACTAGCAATGGTCATGCCAGAGTTATAGCTGCCTCTTTCACCCTCTCGCATCTTTTCTGGCTGCTCATAATGCTGGACAGGCAGTAGGGTTTGCATGTTGCATGATGCCTACTAAGTCCTCAACTGTCACTAGCTGCTTTCTCCCATGTGCATCCTTGAGTGTTGCAGGATATCACCATATAATCAATAAAGAGCAAAAGAAGAGCACATAGAAGTTTTTTATGCATTCATTGGACCAGTGCTACCAGCTCTCAGTGACTCAGGTGTATGTTAGGCTGACTCGATGATTAGCTCAGGGTACCAGTAGTGGTGCTTGTAGTAATAGTAGATCTTGCAAACTCATAGGCAAAGACTTGCTGAGTCAAAGTTGTGAAGCACATGGTGCTAGGTCATACTGTACTAATTTATGACCTAAATGTTCTCAGTGCTTCCAATTGTGTGAAGTAGTGCATGAGGTTCAGTTAACAAACTATCAAAATCATTATCATGTTTTGCAGCACATTCAAGTTATCATCTATCAATATCAATCAGCAAGGATACATGCATTTTGATCATCATTTATAGGCTATATCTGTGGCGGATATAAGAAATGAATGAATGATGGTCATCTGCCAGATAATAATAGTGCATGCTTACAACAATCCAAAGGTCACCACTGAGGACATACAACTCTCACCTTGTCATGTCAGTAAGTATTGCAATAAAGAACAGCCTGAGAATTGCACCTTAGCCATTAGACTCCATGGCATCATAATCATCCACCAAACCATCCTCTGGTAAAGATGATATGACAGTATTAATACCCTCAATGTGACTCAGGGTTAAGTCAGCAACAGTGAATGACCTGGAATTGTGACTATGTGCACCCACATCAAAGTCCTTGGCAACTTCAAGCTCCTCCCTGCTACATTCAACCAGGAAAGTCTGAAGGAAGATAGCTTCCTTAGAGCTAATAGTATATCTTTCAACTTCTTCTTCAATAATCATTTCAAGAAGAGCCTGGTATTGGTCCTTTGCCTTAACTGCCCAAGCTGTTCCCAGAATGGCCATGCACTTAAACTCACAGTCAGCTTCCTTCACAGCAACAGCTTGAGCAAGAGCTTTCTTAGACAAGTGTTTCAAACAATTCTGCAAGATATCTTTGCCCTGGTTTTTGGCTTGTCAATTTCTATGAAAAAAATGTAATCAGGCTAACATACCACTTGAATATTCACCATACTCATATCATTGTCATCAGATTTGAGGCACCTTTGAAAAAAATAGAGTTTTAATGTATTTGACATGAAACCATGGGGCTTCCCATAAGGCCTAAACTTTCTTTGTGCATGCCCCACTAAGCCAGGCAGGCACTCCATAATGTCAGAAGGAGGGTGTGGAAATGCAAAGAGCTCATATGAGTCTAAGTTAGGGGAAGTGTTGCTGGATGGTGGTGATTGTCGATGAATTCTAGAGTGTATTGAACATGATACTGTATGGCTGTATCTCTTGCTGCAGTAAGGTGTAGGGTCAGGCAGAGAGCTAGGTGGAGCCTGAACAATAATTTGAGGAGACTCATCACTGCTATTAGGTTCATGACTAGACTGTCTGACAGAGCTTGGAGGAGTGGAGAGCTGGGTGTGCATAGCAACAGCCTGAGGGCTATGCATCATAGTTAGTTTGACTTGACTGGGACTCAGGAAATGATCACAACAAGATTATGAACTCAGGCGACAAGGTGGGGATTGAAAGACCATGACAGAACTTTCCATAAGAATTTATCACATATCTGAGAAGCCCACTGCCTTCTGGCAACCAAGTCAAAGATGTTCTACTGCCATAACCATACTAAGTCAGTCAGGTGTGATTCATTTGAATTACCATTATAAATCAGGTTCTCACATCTGTCTCCAGGCTTCTGAAGTGACTCAAGAGAACTCAAAGTTGTTTCAGGTTCACAGTAAATGAGCTGAGTTGTGCTGTAGCTTCAACTGACTTTCTAAATTAGGTCACAGGTTCTGAGTCATGTGGCAGGCTGCTGCTGCAATCATGGCCCACTGCCCATCACTCTCCATGTTAATAGGTCACTGTGATACTGAATTGCAATTGTAAAGTTCAAGTCGAAACCTCGTGCTGCTACTACTACTAGTAGTACTAGTCATATGAATCTGACATTGAGTCCAATGGTCATGATTCAAGTTTGGAATTTATCATTCCTACATTACTGCTTGATAGATGGATAACAAGTCTTAACACTCGTTATCCATCTATTGAACCCTTTTCCACTAGTAACTCCCATCTAATGAATTACAACCATGGTTTGCCTCACCAGCCTCCACCTAACCAGCCCACTTCTCAAGACCCATTTGACTAGATGCATAATGCCTTTGATTTTGGCAACCCTGTAATCGAGGGGGGACCACCAATTTTGCAGTCTACCATAGATTTGCAGGCTTACTACTCACATCTCAGCTCTCCCTGCATCTATCATGCATCCTATATCACATCACAATGGTGCCATTGCCATGATAGGCCATTATCTCACCTTACTGTGGTAGAACAAGGTGAAGAAGGGCTATCTCAAGGTGTGGCATTCAATAGCTAATCTCCTGTGCTCCAGGGTGTGTCACCTCTCATGCTAGTAACAGCATCTTTTGCACCATCCCCTGCACCATCCCCTGCACCACCTCCTGCACCATCCCCTCTGCCACCTCCTACACAATTTCTTGCAATATCTGCACCATCTCCTGCACCAGTAGCTTTAACTCAGACCATGCCAGCCATACCTTCAATCTTTTTTAGTCTTTCCGATTTAGATGAAGTGAAGGCACAGTCCTTGTTTCAGACTAAATGTGGTATTTTTGACAGCTCCTTCCTGCTGGAAGATAGCTCAGATGTAGCTCAGATGGCAAAGGCATGTATTACTGCCCAGGTGTCCCACAGCTGTAGGTCTCTAGACTCGGCATGGACTATCCATTACTGATCGATCACAGCTGAACTTACTGCGGGTCCAAAATAAAAGATGGCAAACTAGAGGCTACTAAATTGTGTACTGTACTGATGACACTTCAAAAAAATATAAAATTTCTTACTCCCAGCGCTGTGCTCTGGGGGTACAACTTACACTAGTTAATGCACACAGAAAGCAAGCTTATGGTAAAGAATTTTGTAAAGAGACTCATAAAAGATAATTCCTACCTTAGATACAACTTTGAAAGGACATTAAAGAAGCCAATGGGAGCCATCCTAAGATCAATGACCATCTCTACCAATATATATTCTGGTTTTTCCAATAGTCTCATTGGCACTGCAGAATGGAGCATGTCAAAGTTCAGAGCCAGGGAATGCTTGTTGGACATCCTCTGCCTCATTCCAATTCACATCGCAGTGATGAGGGAGAATCATTTCATTTCACTCAAGGATGATGTATATTCAACCAAACTTGAGAAGTCTCTCCTCAGTGTATATGTTAACTGCATTGTCAATCACCTGTCTTTTGGTTGGTATGAATCTTTGTTCCAGTCATACATGGTGAAAAAGGTATGATATATGAACACCTCAAATCGAGCAACACTGATTTTATCCAGCACCATCTTCTTCAAGCAGGTCAAAGTTGTGTCTTCCATAGGTGAACAATCAGTGAAAAAGAGCTTTTTCTTGAACCATCTTCAGAAGGAGTCTGGATGTCAGTAACTCTGACTAGAGATGCTCTTATTGTTGCTTTGTATTTTGAAGGTATGTCAAACCAAACCATTTGTGGGTGTTTCATATCAATATCTTTCCTTAATAGGTATCCATATTATTGAGTGTTCTGCTCAAAAAGATACATTGCTTGTGCTATTCAATACTGTGATCTCTACCTTGGTTTGCTGCCTGCTGTGTTTCTTATGGTCATTTCACATAATGCAGTGACATATCTCTCTACCTACAGGACAGCCCATGTTAATAATGCTCCCTACACCTTGGGCCAATCCACCATGGGCCCTATATTTTGTTGTTGAATACTGGCTCTGCAAATTTACAAATATAAAGCTGCTGGCAACACTGGACACTAATTGCAGTGGTGCTTGTGCTGTGACCTTGTCGAACACCAGCTCAGCAAACATGTAGTGCATACATCTACAGGATGACCACTGGTCTCCTTCATATTTCACCAATTTCATTACATATGGGAAATTAGGTCAAAACATGATGAAGATAGCCTTCTTTCCTGGTATCCACCTGACAGCCAGATCCATCTTAATTGGCTGACAGCTGTATGTAATGAGTTTGGTATTATTGTACTCTGGTATTTTCCAGGTGCAATTGATCTGGTGATACAAGTAAGCTATCCTTGATTGCCAAATATTTATCTTAACTGTGTTAGAATGACATGGCAGCAGCTACTGCAATAATGTCAGTTCCACTAGCTAGAAGTGTGACAAGCGGCACCACTATGAATAATCAATGGAGAACCTATTCTTCAAACTTTTATTCCAGTTAATGTGGTGGTACTCCAGGATGTATCAATCTGTCCCCAGCATGGTGTTTGCAAGGTCACCCGGTGAGTCACACCTCATATTGAGCAGCATCCATTTTTACTCTCATAGGCACTAAAATTTCACCTGCATGTCTCAGTGACTTTCAAACTGTTTGATGGATGGTCTTTCTGTGAGGCAATACAGAGACTGGCGGTGCTTATTGCCACTGCATTGAGAGTCATGTACCCTGACCTTTATGAGTCATTATTGGCAATCAAGTTAGCCTTGGGTCTCTGGGCAGCTGACAAGAAATTGGATGAGATGGGAGATCATCTCAGAGAGTAGGCATCCATATTCACCACACTTGCTATTGTATGCAACCAGTGTTTGCCAATGCACCATGATTCACTGTCATGTCCCCAATGCTTTGATGTCATGACCACATTTGGCAATTATGGAGTAGCAAGGATGAAGATGCCAAATTTAGGCATTGAAAGTGTCTACCCAGCAGGTTCTATGGTCACTGGATTAGGACAAATTATGAGACATGGATTGGACATGGCAGACAGTGACTGAATAGCCTGGGTCTGGTACATGAAAGATGATATTCATGAGTTTGTGGATATCCTGTGAGCGGACTATTCTAAGTACAGTTCACTGGTCACTAATGTTCAATAAGAATAGCAGTTGTATTTAAATTTGTACACCAGGCTGACTATATGTATGGGCAAAGGCAATCAGTGCAGGCACCACAGAAAATAAATGCACATCTGTTGCTGGAAGAGAACATGTCATCAGTAGATGCCTGCACCGCAGGTTTACCAAGCCAGTGGTCACTAGAAGAAACATGTTGGCACAAACACCACCACAATGAGTGTATATGGTGTGGTCAGGCACCCTGAATCATCCACTGCCGATACACATCTACACTGCAGACAACAGTTGAGCCCAACTGTATATTTTCAGAACCTATATTCAAAAAGAAAAGGAGTCTGCAGAAACCTAAGCAGAGTAGCAGCTGTTTGATAAAGCATAGTATTGTACATTTAAATGGAGGTGGACATTATAACTATTAACTACAGTTCTTTGGTAGACTCAGCCTCTGCCCAGTCAACTTTATGTAACAAGGATTTCACTGCAGGAAGAACCTGTTCATGCACCTTTGCAAGGTGATGCAGGCTAATAAGATCTTTAAAGATCCTGGTTAGCTGGTCTCTGGTTTCAAAGAATGCCATGAGCATTACTCTATTGCTCTCTAAGACTTCATCAGAATTTGGATCGTGGACATCATCCCCTGGACCCAAGGCGCCACCGACCATCATTTGTGTCAGATGATCAACTAAGTGATATGTCAGCATGCACTGTGCTGTCTCAAAGAAATACTTACATTCTTCCCCTCCAAGGTGCCTCAAAATATCAATTGCTATAGATTTGGTATCACTTACCAAAGATCCAATGGTGGGCTGATCCAGATGCTCACTGGTGAGGGGCAATGCACTAGGTATGGATGGTCCTGGTGCTGCATCTGCAATAGCAGGCAGCAGAGAGGCAACAGGAGGGGTAGGTTATGGCACCATAATGAGCTCTAGTTGCCACTCCCTAATTGGGGAGGAAGGTTTATATTCAAACTGGAATGCTGTAAATGATGGTCAATTCTAACTAGGAGGAAATTATATTACTTACATCTATTGTTGATGTCATGACCTACATGCCTTGAGGTTTGTTGGCGGCAGTGGCATAGCCTTGAAAGGCACTGGAAGATTAAAGCCTAGGTTGAAAGGCTTGGGGGCTGGCTGCTGTGCAGGCTGAGGAAGGGTGAACCCTAGGTTGAAGGGTTGCTGAGTGTGCAGCAGCTATGATGAAGGCAGTATAGCACCAGGAATGCTTAAGTTCATGCCAAGATTAAATCGTAGTGTTGGAGGTGTGGCAGATGGCACTACAGGCATGTTAAGATCCATGTCAAAGTTAAACCTTGGCACTGGCAGTGGCTGTGTCACAGTGTTACAGTAACATGGCATAAGTCCATAGCTACAGCCCTGCCCTCTGCTATCTTGCATGGCAACAATACAATACCCAGGCCTCTAGGCCTTGATGATAGATGATAGAAGATAAGTCCAGAAGATGCTGGCTTAGATAAGCGGTCTGGACTACATATGACGACATAGGTCTAGATGACCTATTTATGATATTAAGATAAAAGGCAAGCCTCATGTTGCCTCATGTACTAATAAAGGGACACTCTAGGTTCTTATCATAGATAGAAGCCCTACCTCATGCATGATATCTCTGACTTGATAGATAAGCAGATTAGAACCTAGCTTTAGGCTGAGCTTAGATATGACAAAGTAGCCTTATATAAGGTTGATGATTAAAGTAGATGTTCCTTACTTTAATCCTACTGGGTTTTACCTTGAACTCCTTGTCTTGCTAAAGCTACCTGCTTGACATCTAATCCACACCTTCAGAAGGACTTGAGACCCCTTCTGTCTGTAACTGCTATACACAACTTCTACTTGTTTGTAGAAGCCAACCTCGGATCCTCACCACTCGGTACCACTATTGTGGTTGTTGCTGTTAGATCATCCCAGTTCACATACAACAACATACTGTCATAACATACAGGGAGAGACATTCCTAAATTGAAACCTAATGGGGAGTTAGGACAGTCCATCACCAAAGTTAGACAGATCAACTCATGAGGGCCACTGACATTGACCGGCGGCATTCCAGCTTCACCGCCATAGGCAGATTTGTTGGTTTCCATTGGTATTTCAAATTGGACTTTGCCTGAGTAAGAGCAATTGGAAGGATGGGACATGTGATGTTTGAGAATGATAGAGAATTGGATGGTTCAATTCAACTGATTATATATTAGATCTGGTTGTGGATCATGGAAGTCAAAATTGTGGCAAAGTTGTGGTAATGAAACAATGGATCATCTTGCCAGCAAAAGCCAGACATGTGATTCTCAAACAATTCCTTGCCACATGTTCGGTGCTGAGAAGTGACTGACTTCAAATTTTCATTGCTTCATATAGATACAAAATCAGTGCTCTCATCTCCCATCTTGCAGATATTTTTCACACCATGCCCAATGCTGAATTTTCCAACACTGCTATGGCCGATGCTGCTGAGCAACTTATGAAAATTGTACAGAAGGCAGCAAAGTTGAGGGATGGTCATCCTAATCACCTGAAATTAGCTGCAGAAATTGGAGATCTGATGGTAAGTGTTTTTTTAATAGTAGGGCAGAGTAATGTGTTGACTGCAAGTAGTCCCTAGTATTCAAGACCCATGGTATGTCGGTGACAACCATCCACAAATTCTACTGTTAGCAGCCATGGAGATGCTGGAGCACCTGGATGCGGCATAGCAATATTTTGCCAGTGCTCCAGTATGGGCTAGAATCCAAACTGATGACCCCCAAATCCAGCAACATCCATTGAAGGAGAAGGCCCACAGCATTACTGTTGCCAGGCTAGTGGTGGCAGTAAAAACATCTGCCAGCATTTCCAGTGCACTGGCGCTGGTTAAGCCAAAGCCAATGCCGAAGAAAGCAGCACATCAGTCGAAGGAGAAGGGAATTAACACAGGCCCTACTTGAGGGAATTTACTGCCAGGTCAATTAAGGTTGCCTAACTTAAGTTCAGAAGAGAAGGAAAGGGTCAAATACCAGTTTGCCACCTATTCAAGGCAGCACACTACAACACCATCTTGCTGACTTGACTGCAATGCAGTTAATGTACTTGCTCTCATGAATTCAGTATATATTCATTTTACCTTATAGACCAAGACATCAAAACAGCTGAAAGTCATCCAAGAGTCAGTGTTTCCAAAGCATAATGTGGTGAAGGATGATATTATGATGGTGAGTCCATCAGCATTGTCCCCAGAGGGTAAGGCACCACCACCTGCAATGCAATTGGTGCCCTTGATACAGAATCCTCAGATGGACATGGACAATTCTCATAATGAGCTCATGAAAGTGTTGGAGGTGATGATGTTGGAGGTGATGCAAGACTTGGCTAATTTAAGTATCTGGAATGTGACACTTCAGGAGATTGCCCAGACCCTCTGGACTAACATTGCTCAGCTTATGGCTGAGAATACCACCACAACAGAGCAGTTGAATGTTCTGCAAAACAGGATCACTGCTCAGAATGCTGCCATCCTTGAATTGCACCACCTGAGGGCAGAGGTAATGGTGTTACAAGATCAAGTCAAGACATTGCAAGAGGAATCAGCCACCAGAGATCAACACCTTCAACATGCTCACCACAAGTTGGGGCAACAAGAACATACCACTGCCATCCTTCAGGATGCCTACAATACCATCTGTCAATATCTATTACCGGTATGATTACTGATCTGTTTACCTATGTTCATTTCCGACTCGCAATTGTTAACCTTTGCATATGCTTTCTATATAGCCTCAGATACTGCTTACTGATCTTTTTGTTATGCCTACTAGTATATAAACTCATGTATATGTCCTGTAGTACCTCAGTTCGAATATCATCTTAGTTTGTCCTCTTTCTGTCCTCTGGACTTGAGTCCTTCTTACTCTTGTCATCCTCCAAGACTTCGGATAGATTCCGATAGTCTATATCCTCAGCTCTACCTTTGGGCAGTCTTTACTCTGTTAGTTTCTAGTTCGGATACGTCTGGATTAGCCTTATACGTGTTTCTGATATCCAGAAGACATCTGGATACACTATGAGAACTGTCTGGACCTTTGGATGCATCATCGTTAGTACTTTGAAATAAGGAACAGTACTTGGGAAAGAGGCATAGTGCACGAGCTGAGGCCAAAGTCCTTTGGATCTAATCCTATGAGAGTATGACCTTAACAGTATTTTAACCTACCATCATCAGTTGGCAACATCTCCAGTAGCTCCATGTTGGGTGATCCATCTGCTGGCCCATCTGTTAGCACCCACACCTGTGGTGACACCAAGGGCGGGGTGCCATCAAGTGTAGGCAAAGACCCTGGCAATAGATAGATGAGTGGATGGCTTCAGGTGTAGGAACCAGGCAGTAGTTAGATGTTAGGTTTGGCTATACCAATTCTTATGTATAATAGCAATAAATTTGTTTGTGGTTGCTCCACCAGTTGGACATGGATATATCCTTCCATACATGAATGGTAGGCAATCATGTCCTCTCGCTATGTCACTGCAGGACTAGTGATATGATAGAATTATCATATACAGCAGTAGTGGACAATTGTCATACACTACAATTATTACTATATTACTGATGCTCAGGATCATTTCCTGCCCCTTCTTAGCTTTGGAGCTTTGACTATAGCTGCCTTGCTCCTAGTTCTGATGGACATTCCTCTAGGTGGACCTGGAGGACTGCAATTTCTGCCTTGATTAGAGGAAGCTTGGTCTGCTGGGGCATGATGGCAGGGGATGCACTCCTGGACATGTTACTATACAGTTGATGAAATGGATGGTTGGAGAGTTGAAAATTGTCAGTTCCAGATCCCTCCTTGGCTCCTTCAGTGACTTTGGATGTTCATATTATATACATCTAGCTATATGATCTACCTGCATACAGACCTGTATTGCTTCTCCTTGTGCAACACTGACTGCTTGTTCTACAAGTACATATGACTGAGATATAGGCCTGATATAATCCTATTGAAACTGAGGAGTTTGAGGGCTAATCAAAGCAGGATGAATGATATTTCATGGTTCATATTGCCAGATATAGCTATTAACTCAGAATCATGATCGACATGAATGATAATGTCAGTTTTAATATGTATTGCCTGCTCTATGTATGCACAGGTGGTTACATGCTATACATGCATAACTGACTCTGATATCATATCAATGTGAGATGCTGCTTTTGAGGAACAAACCAATCGAATGACCAGTTAAAGTCTGCAATAATACCTATGCCAAAACATGTTACATACATGACTACGGTATTTATCTCAATCCAGTAGTAAACAAATTCCTAGCTTCAATCATCACTCATCATCAATGTCAAAGAATGGGAGGATCTCAAGTCCAGGAGTGGACATCCACCAGCAATATCTCTGCAGTGGAATGGAAGAAAACATTCCGGAGCAGGAAAGTAACAGGGAAATAGGTAGAGAGACCCAAGATCTGGAAAATAAGATCAGTCATAGCCACCCCTACCAAATCACTGATGAAGCAACCATCCCAGGATATGCTATATCATGGAGGAGAAGATTACTTTAGAGATGTGGACCAGCAAAATGTCATACCACTGCAGCTACCCAAGTCCCTGGTGAGCACTTTCAGCAGTATCTGGTGTCCCTTCCACCATTCAGCTTGTTTCAAGAGTCAGAACAACTATCTTTGGCAATGGGTTTCAAGGACCAAAGAGTATCTCAATATACTGCTTCAATGGGAAGCTCCTGCCAGCAGGTCATGCATAATTTGTAAAACTAATGGTGTATACAAGTGTCATGGCTGCTTCAGTGAGTCCCTCTTTTGCACGAATTACTACAGAAAGGAGCATGTAAGGCTTCTCTGCCATTGAATCAGTCAATGGACAGGTGGATTATTTGAGGTGAGATGCCTAGTTAAGACTGGCTTGGTAATCTCACTGGGCCACAATGGAGTATATGTATTGTATCCAAGTAGTGCTAAAGTGAAGTGAGTACGTGATAGCATGTAATATAAGGGCCCATAACACAACATATGCAAGTGCCAGAGATATGTCAGAATAAATGAAAATATGATAAAAATATGCACTAATGAACCAAACAGACATGAAATGAATAGATAGAGGACAAGTGATGGAATTGAGGATGTGTGTGCTGATGCACATCAGAAGCACTTGTATGTGTAGGCTGCTGATGAAGTGCCGAGAGCATGGAAATAGGATATGAGTTGCACTATACTTGGAAGGTAATTGGAACATTGAGGAATTAGACCTCTATGAGGCCACAGAGATGTCAGTCTCTATACTGTGGTGGTCTACCATCTGCACTTTCTCAGAGCAATTGCTAGATAAACAGATCTTGAGGTCAAGAGTCCCAGAAGAAGTCTGATGTTTTTTGCAATAAAAGCAGGATAAAAGAATCAATAGTGACCATGTGATTTAAGAACTGACAAAATGCAAATAAATGTGCCTTGAAGGTTCACTTCTGAATGAGTTCAGTGGAAGTGAATCACACTGGTCTTAGTTAAGCAGTCAATACAACAGAATCTAAATCTGTCTGCATGAGTTCAAAACCTGCTAAAGATGAAATTTTCAAGTGATCACCAGAGTCAAAATCTGTTTCTCTTGGACAGCGTAGGTGTGAAACCTGCTGATGATAACATTTTTATTTGACGAAAATGCACCTTGATATATACATTGAGGATTTACTTCTGACTAGTGTCATTGGGAGTGCATCTGACTGGTCTTAGCCAAGCAGTTAATGTGATAGAATCCAAATCTGTCTATGTGGGTTCAACACCTGCTAAAGATGAAATTGTCAAGTGATCATTAGAGTCAAAATCTGTTTCTCTTAGACTATGCAGGTTTGAAACCTGCCAGTGATAGCATTTTTATTTCATGAAATCACATCTTGATATTTTATCATGAATGATATGTGCCTTGTAGGAGCATGTTTAGTGAGGCATATGTGCCTCTGTTTCTGGTTTTTGTAACTTAGCTTTCTACAGTGCACTACCACTGTATGGTTTGTCATTATAAGCCATAGATAGTAGCCATTGGAATATGATAATCAAGAAGTTGACAGAAAAACCAAGAAGAAAAGTCAGACTGGACATCTATATAGTTTTGGAAACTACAACCACTTGGCTGAACACAACTCTGATGAGCTTGCAAGCAAGCTGACTGTGAGCATATGTAGAGGTGTGGTTTCATAAAAAATGAAATTTATCATTGATAGGTTTCAAACCTACACTGTCCAAGAGAAACAGATTTTGACTCTGATGATCACTTAACAATTTCATCTTTAGCAGGTGTTGAATCCATGCAGACAGATTTGGATTCTGTTACATCAACTGCTTGGCTAAGGACAGTTAGAAGCATCTTTAAAGAAAACATTCAGAACTGAATTCACAAGGCAAGTCCACCATTCTCTGTCACCCATGATGTTTTCCCTCAGCTAAACAGATGAATTAAATATAGACTGAATACACGCACTTTCAAAAGCAAGAGGAGAGCAACATGATGATAAAAGGGTCTCAAATACAGTGCAACTCAACCTTATACATGAGCAAAAAGTGGTCAGATGGCTCTTTTGAATCTTTGCCTTGAATCTCAGCCTTCACAGATGTGTATTTCTTCCTCATTACCTAGGTCATTGGAATTGAACTTGAAAGTTTGATGTGTAATCTACTCTTCTTCTTCAACCAAGTCAAGACCTTTGGAGAGAATTAAATTGCTCTTGTGCTTATCATTCTGAGTTTGCATCAAGACTTTGGTTATATATTGAACTTTGCATCAAGGATAAAAGAATAAACACTGACCATGCTATTGAAAGCACTGACAAAATGCAGATGAATGTGCCTTGAGGATTCACTTCTAAATGAGTTCATTAGAAGTACATTTCACTGATCTTAGTCAAGCAGTTGGTGTAATGGAATCTAAATCTGTCTGTGTGGGTTCAAAACCTACCAAGGATCAAATGACCAAGGATCAAATTGCCAAGTGATTATTAGAGTTAAAATCTGTTTCTCTTGGAATGTGCAAGTTTAAAACCTGCCAATGATGACATTTTTATTCTATGAAATTGCACCTTGACATCAACTCATGTGTACTTTCCTGAGAGCTTCATATCACTGGTCTTAGCCAAGTAGATGTTGCAACAGAGTCAAAATCTGTTTCTTTCAAACCATGCAGGTTCAAAATCTGCTTGCAAGATATTTTGCAGTGTATAGATTCTCAGAGACCCAAGTGCAAGAAAATAGGGACAGTTAGACATTTTGAAGTATTCATCAAAGTGATATCATTTGTGTCTGTTTTATCTTTTTCAATGCAGCCCAGTTATTACTGCTTTGCACTAGTTTTGCAGCAGAATATAGCAAGAATGCTTCTCTTGCATCTATACATTGTGGTCTGTAGCTGGGTGTACCCTTCAGCATGACATAAAAATAAAATGATAAAAATATACTAGCAGTATTGGGTTGGACAATACATAGAT
>MU172288.1:170466-191545 GCA_016695485.1 Suillus hirtellus
GAGTTATAAAAGTCAAAATCTGATTTTCCTGGACTGAGCAGGTCAAAACATGTATCACTCAGCATATTTTCAGCATATTTCAAGCATGCATGGTCTAAGAGAAACAGACTCTAATTCTGTTGTAACAACCACTTGGCTAAGACTGGTCATAATGAGTTTTTGAGACAATCATCCATGAGCAAATATTTGAGAGGGAAGACATTCCTTAGACATGTGAAATGTTGAACCATCGCTACAATAAAAAAATGCTGGTTCACAATAGCTACAATGGTGAAGGCTAAATGAGAGCAGTGAAGCAATCTAATCAAGTCAATTATTGAATGCCCTAAGTCCAAAATGAATCAACGTGAAATAGTGTGCAAAGACTCATCGCAAAACATACCAGTTCAAGAGGTAATGTGCATTTCTTGACAGCCCATCTTCCTGCGCACTGAGTACTTTGACAGTTGCGGCACTTTCATGGCTTGTTCATGGGCTTGCCAGATCCATTAACACCATCTGAACTCCCTGTTGTAGTAGGGTTGTTGTCTGCCTTCCATTTGTGCTCATGCGAGGATCCTGCAACCAAGGGATGCATATGCATACTATCAGCATAAAGATAGTGAACTGCTGACCGCTGCAGGGCATGGTCAGCGAGTAGCTTGCCAATCTGCCACAAGTTGACCTCATCAATGCCAACACATGGGCTGACTGCCAGTGAGTCACACAGGGTTGTGGGGAGTGCTGTGGGTGCTTTGATGGTAACATTGGTTGGGGCAGAGTGGATGAGAGCACGGATGTGCCGACTCACTTCAGTGTTGAGCAAAATTGTGTTTTGCTCATTGCAAAAATCTGTCCATGTCTTGTAGTATGTCTTGAGGTGTTCTGGGAGCTTTTGAATGTCAGCAAGTCATCAGTGCAAATTGTGCAAACCATGACACAAAAACCATACCTTATAGAAAATATTATGACCATTAGCATGTCCAGCACAAACAACTGTGAGAGCTGTCCAGTTTGGTTGCTGGTTGGAATCCAAAAATAATGGGGATGACTGGACAAGGAGCTGGAAAAGGTCACGTTCCTTGCATGTGTGGACAGGCAAGATTGCCATGAGTGTGCCCTGGGACTCTGCAATGAACTTGTGCTGAATGTTCTGCTTGTGTGTAAAGACTTCATTGAACTCCAACATTCCAAGTGGCTTGAAAAATGCAGGCAAAAACTGGATCATGCTGAAAGTCTTGTGTGTGAGCTTGTAATCATTGCCATTCACCCAACCACACCGAAAGTCACTGCTTTCAGAAACTAGTGCATCCATTATTAAGGTCAGCAGTCGAGAAATGTGATTCTTTAGTAGGACATTAAAGTGTCTGATGTATGCTTTGCCGGTGCGGTTCATGTTACCATGATGCCAGATATGTGACAGCACCCACTCAGGTTTTGACAAAAGCTAAGCATTGTATGTCGTCCCAAAGTCCTTCAGTACTGCTTCCATGGCAGCCTTGTCCTCCATGACCGGTGTGAAAAATGCTGCACTGAGTGCTTGTGCAAACAGCCATCTGAGCCCATTGTGGCAAGCAATCAGGAATTAATTGTAGCAATGAAAATTGTCATATAGAACACATGAACGAACGATAGAGTTGTTCCTTGCTGCAATATTCACATAGGGGGCTTCATGACCCCCACATGTGCAGCTTCTGCAGCTGGATCTCACAAGGAGCCCTTGATAGTCTGTTCAGGGCTGGTCTTGAAATCACCATCACACTCATCCTCATTCAGGACAAGAGTGCTCATCAGAGGGCTGCTGCTATCAATATATCCTGCATTCAAGACTTTAAACTCAGGATCCTGGTGGTCGCCAAGGGTTTCTATACATGAACCAGATGATGGACCATCAGAGCCTTCATCATGAGTTGAGGGGCAGATGCAAAGGTTTTGAATATTGGTAACAATAGAAAATGGAGTACTGCTGAATGATGCGAGTGATTTTACCTGCTTTGCTTTTTGTAGGCAAGCAGAAAGCAGGAAAGATGGCACAAGCACTTTAGAAACTGTCATCACAACTCATTTTGGTAACACGACAACACCATCAAGGGCAGGAGGATGTTCAAGGGCCACAATTCCGTAAGCCACCTCCTGTCCATCAGGTGCCAGGAGTGCAATTGCAGTCCCACTAGGGGTGGTGGCCACAACAGGCTCAGCAATGTCCATCCCTGTGAGCTGTAAATGCACCTGGGAGACAGCATAGACATTAAGCACAGCATAGTTGATGTACTCCTGGGGGAGCACTGCATCAGCCCACCAAGGGCTAACATGGACTTGGGGGTCCTTTGGTAGGTGCCTGCTGAGAAGTATTCTGATGAGTTTGGCAAGCCCCACAGTCCTCTTCACAGTAGCACCACACTCCTTAGCCATTGCTCCTAGCTCCACATGTCCTGCAAACAGTTCATCCAATGCTGTGCCATGATGCATCCCACAGTCATTCTGCAGTTACTTGAAGTCAGCTCCAACTGAAACACCAACTTTCTTAAACAGCAGTGAATGCAAAAATACAAGGAGGGATTGTGGGAGCTTAATGACACCATTTTCAAGAAATGGAGCAGTCTGGATGTGTGTGCATGCAAACATGTAAGAAACCAGAAACATCATAGGAAAAATCACCACTGACCTTGATTAGATAGACTGTATTTTGATATGCCACTTGAATCAAGGCAACTGGACTGTAAATTCCGGTCTCCAAATTGACCAGCCATTCCATGTCAAATGCAACCATAATGCTCAGGTTTGTTGTTGCTCAGTGGTTCATAATGACATCAAAATGGTGATTGACTTGATGGGTGTTGCTTAGCTTGATGACAGTCCATGATCCACGAGGAAATTCAAGCAGGGGAAGGGAATTATGTGGGAGGACGGGGACAACATCTTTTAAGAGGGATGGGAACACTCACTCGAGTTCATTTTTGTCTGCACAGATGTTATCAGTGAAAACAGCCTGGACCTCTGGATGTTCAAACTTCACTAGTGACTTGCTGATTTCACACAGATTGGGCATGTATTGATCATGTCCCTTCGTCATCGTGAAGAGCATGGACCAAATCTCAGAGTACTCATTTACCACAGTATGAAGTGCAGTGAATAGGGGAGCACTGCCCACCCTACTGAGCTGTTTGATAATCTGCTCACTCAATACATGTCAGAGACAGGGCAGATACTGTATAATAAAACTAGGCACCTTAAAGCTATGGTCAACTGCGAGAACTCTCACTGGGAGCATGGCAATACACTGTTTCATCTCTGTTGATTGCTGTTCAATAATCATGTCATAAAAGCGACAGAGGTACCCTGCACTTGGTACAAATCCAGCATAGCCATTTTGGTCACTAAATGAGCCAAATGCTTGCTTGTGGACCCAAAACTGTTTTGGACAATTTTTGCAGTGGTTGTGCATGAGCTCCAGGTATTGAAGGTGAAGATTGTCGAAGTGTTTGTAGTGGAATGACTGCAACATCTGCATGAATGGCACTGGTCCTATCCCTGCCCTGATCAAGGAGTGCAAACTGAAATGAGGCTATTTGAGAGCCCACTGTGGTAAGTCAATTGGAAGGGGAATTGCATGGCCACTGGTACAGGAAGAACATTGAGAATTGCAGAGCTCCAGCTTCAATATGTCTTGTGGCATCTAGGGTGGACACAGCTATAGTGGTACCCAATGATGTAGACATTCCGAGATACATCAACCACACATCAAGGCTTTCTGATCTATCCAAGCCACTGAAGAAAAACTGGCTTTCCTTAGTTTGTCAGCTTGTTGTTTGCTTTGCATTGAGGGCAGGGAATGCAGTCACCCAGCAAACAGTGTGGGAGCCAAACAAAGAAGGCTGGTTGATGGAATATCAAGGGCTCGACAGCAATGTTAGGTTGTGTCAGCAGTGTTAGAAAGGGTGAAGCATCCCCCACCCAGAGTCGCTGCTACTCATAGCACTTGGGCATGGCTGGTGTTTGAGTACTCTTCTTGATTTCTTTTTTCAACATCATCTCCACAACTTTATAGGACTTGCTAAGCCAAAGTGGCATTGTTGACCTTGATGGAGATCTGCCTACAGACCCAGACATTGAGGCCCCCTGTCCATGCTCCATGTCTTCATCCTCCCCTCCGTTATCAGAAACAGGGCAAAACTCATCTTCCAGAGATGCTTCCTCATCCTGATCACTTTCGGTGTCATCATGAGGGGCAGGTGCTTCGAGATCAGAGCCATATGGGTTCTTAGGAACTGAAGTTCAAATAATGTGTGAGCACAGACACCACAGAAGCAGCTAAGGCAAAGACACACCATCAATAAGACCCATTGCACTCTGCAGCTCAACCATTGGTGATGGTGGCAGTGCAGGTACATTTGCATCATGCCTCCATGGCTGCTGCTAAGTCATCCTGCTACTCATAGCTGCTGACTCTGCAGGTGGATCAGCCTCATGTATAGTAGCAGCCAGTCCAGATTCAGAGAAGTCCCATGGCTGGTGGGTTGAGGTTTGAGGCAAAATGCCAGCAGCAAGCTCGGATTGCTGTTCTTGGGCATCAGTACTGAGGGGCAAAATGTGTGGTGTTCACATGACAGTTGAGGCAGTAGGTGCCTCCATCACTTTGGGAGGCAGATATTAGCATAATAGTAGAGCACTGGAGACAACAGCTAGTAGACACTAGATACTCACCTGGGTTGGCATCCTGCACGGCCATTCAAAATGCAAGGGTTGTCTACTTCAAAGGCACCTCGCTGTAGGCTGCAGAATGAGGCACAATTCGAAGTGTGGGAGGGATGGTACAAACCCTTGCAGGAGGATCAAGGTCTTTGAACACCTCCAAGTCCAAATCCACATTAATAGCAAGGGCTCTGTGTGGTGTCAGTGGATTCTGAGAAGCAGGGTGGCATGCATGAGAGGTCATCATTAGTTTAGGGATTTTATGACTCACCTTTGGCACAATGTTAAACCTTGCCATTGTGTGGTGTTTGTGTGGCACTATGTAAGGTGTTTGGTGCTGATTTTCTTCATTAGTCAAGATGCTCAAGAAATGATACAAGGAGATTCTCACCTGGAGTACTACTTTCCACATCATCATGTCCATTATGCCATTTTCGAGGGGGCTGTCCATTATTGCGTGGCCTGCCAATATGTCCTGCACCTGGTTGATTCTTGCTTCCTCTCGGTCTTCCACGCCCTCATTTGATGGGTGGTGCTGTCAGCTTCATGCGAATATGATCCGCATGATGTCCTGGGAAAGAAGTATGATGAGATGCTCATAAGAGGAACTGGATGTTGAAGGCAAATTGCACTGAGTGGTCCATCCCAGCCCATATTAGGTTAGGTTTCAAACTCTAGTTAGGACCTAATGGCCCACACCTATAGTTTGACTGCCGACAAAATGCAGATAAATGTACATTTAGGATCCACTTCTGAATGGATTCATTAGGAGTGCATATAACTGGCCTTAGCCAAGCAGTTGATGTGACAGAATCCAAATCTGTCTGCATGGGTTCAAAACCTGCTCAATATCAAATTATCAAGTGATCATCAGAGTTAAAATCTGGTTCTCTTGGACTGTGTAGGTTTGAAACCTGTCAGTGATCATATTTTTATTTTATGAAATTACACCTTGACATTGACTCATGAGTACTTTCAAATTATAGCTTGCACTCCCATACACCTGCTTCATTTGAAGAAGAAGAGCAGATTACACATCAAACTTTCAAGTTTGATCCTGGCTGGGGTGACAGTGCCCTAAGACGCCAATTCTATAATGGACTTCTGGCTTGTATCAAAGATGAAATCAGTTGCATGGATAAACCTTCCACCCTTTCTGAATATAAGATCCTTGCCCAGATTATTGATGCTCAATACTAGGAAAAGAAGGGAGAAGTTGCCTGAGAGACTATACCCACCACCTCCATTCCACCTAAACAACCTACATCTGACTGAATGAGTTCCAACCTGTCCAGATCCTTGAGGTACAAATCCAATAAACCTGCTACTTCTGCATCATCCTCCACTTCATCCTCTGCTTCTAAAGCTCTGAATCTTACCTTCAAGTTAGAAAAAGATGGAAAGCTCACTTCTGAACAGTGTAAGAGGCAGATGGATAATAAACTCTATCTATTTTGTGGTGGACCCAGCCATTCAGCTTGGGAGTGCACCAAGTCTACTTTGTGTGCTGCTAAAGGCCATGCTGCAGTAGTCACTCTGGAAGATGAACCAGAGGCCTCAGATGAGGCAAAAAAAATAGTCTGCAACCCTCCTGACTCCACACGAGGTGAGGGTTGCATTAACTCTATCTATGTAATGGAGCTACATCTCAACACTGTTTCTCTTTCTGATCCAAACTCTCTTTGTCCATATATTTCTCTTCCTACTTTTCCTGATATTTCTGATTTTCCATTTCTTATAGATTGTGGTTCCTCACATTGTTTTATAGACTCTGATTTCGTCCAAAACACAAAATCCTTACATATCTAATACCTCTGATTTCTCTCTGTTTGTTTGATGGTACTTGTAATAACATGATTTCCAAAGCTATAGATTTGCCTATCTGTTTTCCATCTGGTGTAGTTACCTCCGATGTGTTTTTGTCACTCTGTTGGATTCTTCTTGTTTTATTATTCTCGGATATAGCTGGCTCACCCTACACAATCTGTTGATTGACTGGGTTTTGTGCAGCATAGATTTTCAAACAACTTCTCATGGAATGCCTTTGACACCTCCGATGTCACTTCTATCTTCAGATCCTCATCCTCCAATGGAAGATTTACCTCTCTGACTACATCTAGAATCTCCGCTGATAAAACCATCCCTAGTATTTCCTTGATAAATGCAGTTGCTTTTTGCTGGGCCTGCAAATTGGAAGGATCAGAACAGTTCGGCATCTACCTTTGTCCTACCAGTGTAGACCTCCGGTCTGTTACCCTTTTGTCTGATCCACTGGACCTATCCACAATTCCTCTGGAATATCATGAATTTACAGATGTGTTTGACAAGGGCAAAGCTAGCCAACTTCCTCATCATCATCCCTATGATCTCAAAATCAAGTTAGAGGAAGGAATTAGTCCACCTCTTGGAACCATTTATTCCCTATCTGCAGTTGAGCTTGCAGCCCTCCAAAAGTTTCTTGACAAAAACATTTCCTCTGGTCTCCTACATTCCTCATCCCCTCCTCATGGAGCTCCTGTCCTGTTTGTCAATAAAAAGGATGGTTCCCTTCATCTCTGTGTGGATTTCCATGGACTTAACCACATTACCAAGAAAGACCGATATTTATTACCTCTCATTGCTGACCTTTTAGACTCTCTGAGCTGTGCTAAAGTCTATACCAAAATCAACCTCCAATCTGCTTATCACCTTATTTGGATAGCAGAAGGAGATGAATGGAAGATTGCATTCCAAACATATTATGGCTCCTATAAATGGTTGGTGATGCTGGAAGGTCTCACTAACACTCCAGCCACATTCCAATGCTTTGTCAATAGTGTGTTTGCTGATATGCTGGATGTATGTGTTATCATATATCTGGATGACATCCTCATCTATTCCCAAGACTTGCATCTCATAAGAAACATGTCTAAAAAGTTCTCCTCCATCTCCAAAAATATTGACTCTATGCTAAACCTGAAAAATGCATGTTCCACACTACATCCATTGAGTACCTTAGTTACCTCCTATCTCTGGATAGCTCAACCATGTCATCTGAGAAGATCCAAGCCATTGTTGATTGGCCAGAACCTCAGAAAGTTGAGGATATTCAATTTTTCCTTGGATTCACAAATTTCTACTGTCAATTTATTTTCAATTACTCAGACATTGTAGTTCCACTCACCTGTCTTACCCACAAGGGAGTTACTTGGGACTTTACCAAAGATTGTCAGAAGTCTTTTGAAACACTCAAGAAAGCTTTCATGTCTGCTCTGGTGCTGGGATCATCCAGTAGCATTTTATTCTTGGAAACTTATTGCTCCAGAACTCAACTATGACACTCATGACAAGAAACTTCTAGCCATCCATGAAGCTTTTTGAACATAGTGACATTATCTTGAAGGCTCTGCTAAGCTGATAGATGTTGTCATGGACCACAAGAATCTTGAGTACTTCTCTACCACAAAACTCCTCTCTCACTATCAGGCCCACTGGTCAGAATTCCTCCATCAGTTGAACCTCATCATCCATTTCCATCCCAGAAAACTCAGTGTTACAGTGACCCCATCATTTTCCCATCATCACCTACAAGACTATGCATGTACCATACTTCTTGATCCTTGTCTCACTTGTAGCATGCCTCATGTCGACCATGAGGATCCTTCTTATCTCTGACTTCCTTTTTCTATACTTCTACAAGCACCTCATGGACTTGTCTGTGCACTTCTCTTTACATATATAAACTCTAGCTACCTCTGGTATATTTCCTTAACTTGAATTTACTCAGTTCTCTCTGATACCTGACTAGGACCTGAGGATGCCTTCTGATCTAGCTCTTCGCAAAAGAGACTAGCCTATATTCGATCACTTCACTAGAGTTCTACCTCTAGTTGTTGTTGCCTGATACCATACTCTTGATCTCCTTTATTGGAGCTGTTATGGAAGACTCTATCTGAGTTCATAACACTCAGAGCTAAACCAGATTCTCTTACTAGATGCTGGGACATCTATCCTAAAGAGGGGGATAAGGACTACACTCAAGTCAACCCTCATAATGTCTGTCTGGTATTCACTTCAGAACAGTTAGCTTTATCCCTACTGTTACGAACTCAGATAGTTCTTCCATAATGATCCCAATAAAGGGAGATCAAATGTATGGTATCAAGAAGGAGCTTTGACAAGAGGTAGAACTCTGTCAAAGTGATCGAATAATGGCTAGTCTCCTCGCAAGAAGCTAGATCTGATAGGATCCCTTGGTCCTAAGGAGGTATCAAGGAGAACTGAGTAGATTCAAGTTAAGGAAAAAGTACAGAAGTAACTAGGGTTTAAATAGGTAAGGAATCATGCACAGACCAGTCTGAAGGTTGCTTGTAAAGTACAAAAGGGGAAGTCAAAGATAAGAGAGTCCTCATGGTCATCATGAGGCGAACTAGAAGTTTAACAGGGATCATAAAGAAAAGAAGAGAGAGGAAGTTGATACATGCATAGGTTGTGAGACATTCTGTGAAGAGTCGAGAAGAAAGACAGGGATCAGGAAGAGAGAACATGCATAGTCCATTAATAAAGAAAATGATAGGGTGACTGTAACACCTATGAGCCTTAACCTTAGCAACTCCAGTTCTTAGGGCAGCCATTCTGATAGATATTGACCAGCTCTGAAAAGACATCCTGACCGCACTCCCCAATGACCCTATCACATTCAACCATCTTCTGGAACCTTTGGATCTGAGATGGACAGTTGATGATAGTGGTTTCCTCTGCTGTGATAACCATGTATATGTTCTGAAATCCAACAACCTCTGACTTTGTGTCCTCCAGAATACTCATGATCACCCATTGTCTGGACATTTCATACAAAACCAGACGCTAGACCTCATCCAATCCGACATGAGTATACTTGGCCAGGAATTTGCACTTATGTCAAGAACTATGTCAACTCCTGCACTTCCTGCGGCTGAGCTAAGGTTCTGGGACACAAACCATATAGATTGCTAAAGCAGTTACCCATACCAGAAAAGCCTTGGAATTCCATCTCCATGAATTTCATAGAGCATCTTCTGGATTCATCCAGCTTTACAGCCATCCTCATCATAATAGACCATCTATCCAAACAAGCTGTATTCATCCCAACCCATGACACCATTACCTCTCTGGACCTTGCTTGCCTGTTTGTTCTCCATGTATTTTCTGAGCATGGAGTTCCATCTCATGTCACTTCACACCAAGGAACAGAATTTGTATCACATTTCTTCTGGTCCTTAGAGAAGGCATTAGATATGGTTCTCCATGTTATGTCCAGATATCATCTGGAAGGAGACAGACAAATTGAATGAGCCAACCAAACCTTAGAATAATACCTCCAGATATACTGCAACTATCAGCAGGATAACTAGTCGGAACTACTTCCCTTGGCAGAATTCGCTTATAAAAATGCTCTGAGTGCTACCACCAGAGTATCACCCTTCTTTGCCAATAAAGGATATCACCCAAACCTGTCCATTTATCCAGAATGTGATCTCTCCTTTGCCTATGCATGAGAATATGCTATAGACCTTGATGAACTCCATCAGTTTCTCTAAGAAGAAATGGCCCAAACACAAGAAAGATATCAAGGACCTGCGGATGCCAAACAGAAACCTGCCCTGAAGCTGAAAATCAGAGATCCAGTCTTCATCAAAGCAAAATACTTCTGATCCACCTGTCTATCCAAGAAACTCTTGGAAAAGAATTTTGGTCCATTTGAAATCATAGCTCATCTGGACACACACTCCTTTACCATCCAACTTCCAGATTCCATGTGTTCCATACACCCAGTTTTCCATGTCTTACAGTTAGAACCAGCATCTCTGAACACTATTCCTAATTATATCCAACCACCCCTGCCTCTGGTCAAAGTTGATGGAGAACCCAAATATGAGATATCTGAAATCCTAGACTCCAAGTTAGACCACTGGCGACAACAATGTCAACTCATCCGATAGCTGCAGCCACCAAAGCCTAGTTATTGTATTCCACCTCCATCTCTTTTGGATCTTCCAGAGTCAGACTTTTCTGGCATCTCTTACCTTTAGCCTTTGGAGATGGAGTTCCAGCAGTATGCTTTCTCTTTTTGCCCTTAGGCACTTTGACAGTTCCAGGCCTTCTGGGGCACATAACCCTGTCCTTCCAGCAGATATCACAAGACTTGATCTATCTGGACATCAAAAAAACCTTGATCTGAATGGAGTAATCATCCATTAAATCTGGATGATCATCGCTTAAAGAAAACATTCAAAAGTGAATCTATAAGGCAAGCCCATTATTCCTTATCACTCACCATTTTTTTGCTCAAATGGTGGCCAGATGGCTCTTTTGAATCTTTTCCTTAAATCCCAGCCTTTACAGATGTGTATTCTTTCTCATTCCCTAGGTTATCAGGATCAAACTTGAAAGTTTAATGTGTAATCTGCTCTTCTTCTTCATATGAGGCAGGTGTTTGGGAGTGTCAAGGTGCATTTTCACCAAATAAAAATGTTATCATCAGCAGGTTTCAAGCCTGCACTGTCCAAGAGAAACAGATTTTGACTCTGATGATCGCTTGACAATTTCATCTTTAGCGGGTTTTGAACTCATGCAGACAGATTTAGATTCTGTTGTATCAACCTATTGGCTAAGACCAGTTAGATTCACTTCCAATGAACTCATTCAAAAGTGAGTACTCAAGGTACATTTATCTGCTTTTTATCAGCTCTTTCAATAGCATGGTCAGTGTTGATTTTTTATCCTACTCTTATTGCAAAAGACACAGACTTCCTGCTGGGGCTCTTGACTTCAAGACCTGTTTATCTAATAATTTCCCTGAAAAAGTGCTGATAGAAGACCACCATGGTGAGTTCATGAGTGAAAACTGACAATGAAAGGATCACACAGTGTATTTTTGACACAGAGTTCAATATATGACCAAAGTCTTGATGCAAACTTAGAAGGATAAGTGCAATAACAATATAATTCTTTCTAAAGGTCTTGACTTGGTCGAAGAAGAAAAAGAGCAGATTACACATCAAACTTTCAAGTTTGATCCTAATAACTTGGAGAATTAGGAAAAACATAAATCTATTAAGGCTGAGATTCTTTATTGTGCTTATTCAAGCGATCACCAGAATCAAAATATATTTCTCTTGAACTTAGCAGGTTTGTAATATATATAATGATGTGTCTTTTGCATTAACTCGTGATTCATCAAATTCCACCATTTTGGATTTTATAGAATAAAAATGTTGTTATTGGTGGGTTTTAAACCTGCACAGTCGAAGAGAAACAGATTTTAAATCTGGTGACAACTTGACCAAGACCAATGAAGATCAATTTCTGAGATGCTGTCTATGAGTGAATATTCAAGACACATTCTTGGAGAAAAAATGCAACATTCAATAAGTTCAAGTTTCAAACTTGTTGCACTCTGATGGAAACAGATTTTGATTCTGTTATGACAGTCACTTAGCTAAACACAACTGTGGTCAGCTTGCAAGCAAACTGACCATGAGCAAATTTTTTCAAGATTGGATGATGAATGATACCTAAGAAAAGGAAAAACATGTAAGGCATGTTTTCATAGAAAATAAAATTTATCACCGGCAGGTTTCAAACCTGAGCAGTCCAAGAGAAACAGATTTTGACTCTGATGATCACTTGGCAAATTCATCTTTAGCAGGTTTTGAACCCATGCAGACAGATTTATATTCTGTTGTATCAACTGCTTGGCTAATACCAGTTGAATGTGCTTCCAATCAACCCATTCAGAAGTGACTTACATACTTTTGCCTATTTGATGGGCTTCTGACCTGCTTCTGCTCGCTTAGAACACACTTAGAATTACTTATATAGCACCATGTATCTTTTGACTCTGAACAACTTTCCACCACCATCTTGCATATTGTGGGACTCAAAGTCTACAATATGCTATAACTGCTATTTGACACTGAGTGCTTGAAAGCATCTAAGCACAGAATGTTGTACTATTGTCTAAATACTTCTGCTTTATCTCAGAACTTCTTTAGGTCATTAGAATCAAACTGGAAAGTTTGTTATGTAATCTGCCCTTTTTCTTCAACCAAGTTGAGACCTCTAAAGAGAATTAAATTGTTCTTGTACTCATCATTCTGAGTTTGCATCAAGACTTTGGTCATACATTGAACTTTTGTGCCTTAAGGTTTCACTTCTGAATGAGTTCATTGGAAGTACATCTCACTGGTCTTAGCCAAGCAGTCATTACAACAGAATCTAAATCTGTCTGTGTGGGTTCAAAACCTACCAAATGTTAAATAGCCAAGTGATTGCCAGAGTCAAAATTTGTTTCTCTTGGACCATACAGGTTTGAAACCTGCCAAGGATAATTCTCATTTTCTATAAAAATGCACCTTGATATATGCTCATGATTGGTTTACTCAACACCTCATCAGAGTTGTGTTTAGTCAAGTGGTTGTCATCACAGAATCAAAATCTGTTTCCATTCAAATGCAACAGGTTTGAAACCTGTTGAATGTTGCATTTTTTTTCCATTAGAACATGTCTTGAATATTTATTTCCTCATAGACAGCATCTCAGACACTGATCTATATGTTGTTTTTCCTGTTTGAACACACCTTGAAATGGACAAATGTGTACTTTCCTGAGAGCACCATCTCACTGGTTGTGTGATTTTATAAAATAAAAATGTTATCATTGGCGGGTTTCAAATGTGCACAGTCTAAGAGAAACAGATTTTGACTCTGATGATCACTTGCAATTTCATCTTTAGCAGGTTTTGAACCTATGCAGACAGATTTGAATTCTGTCATATTAACTGCTTGGCTAAGACCAGTTAGATGCACTACCAATGAGCCCATTCAAAAGTGAATCCTCAAGGTACGTTTGACTGCATTTTGTCAGTTCTAGTATTAGTTTCCAATATCCTCCTTGAGTCCAATCATATGTGATCCTTTTATTGTCAGTTTTCACTCATGACCCAGCTGTTAGTATCCCAAGACATCACAAACACCATCGGCCCACTATGGTGGTCTGTCATCAGCACTTTTTCAGAGCAATTGCTAGATAAACAGATCTTAAAGTCAAGAGCCCCAGAAGAAGTCTGATGTCTTTTGCAATAAGAGTCAAATAAATAAAAAATTGATCATGGTAACCATACTATTGAAAGATCTGCCTTGACTTTTGATTGGGTTCATTGCAAGTGTATTCAACTGGTATTGGCCAAGCAGTCGATATGACAGAATATAAATCTGTCTGAGTGGGTTCAAAATCTGCTAAAGATGAATTTGCTAAGTGATCATCAGAGTCAAAATCTGTTTCTCTTGGACTATGCAGGTTTAAAACCTGACAATGATAAATTTTATTTTCTATAAAAAAACACCTGGTTTTCTGAGAAACTCATCTTAAATTATCTTAGCCATGTCATTGCCATGACTCTGGTCTGCATGCTTTTTGAACTCTACATGCTCTGAAGGTCTGTCTTTGTCGATCCTAAATCCCTCTGAGTAATCATTTGCCCATGGACATTTTCTATATCTACTTCTGTTAAACCAAGCAGGCTTAAAACCTGTATAATAACATGGTTTTTCTTTTGCCATTAAAACTTACCTTGAATGCAAGCTCATGAGTCATTGCATCCCACCATTGTGTGGTGGTCAAATGCAGATAAATGTGCCTTGAGGGTTCACTTCTGATTCAGTCCATTGGAAGTGCATCTCACTGGTCTTAGCTAAGCAGTCATTACAACAGAATCTAAATCTGTTTGTGTGGATTCAAAACCTACCAAATATTAAATAGCCAAGTGATTGCCAGAGTCAAAATCTGTTTCTCTTGGACCATGCAGGTTTGAAACCTGCCAATAATAAGATTCATTTTCTATGAAAACACACCGTGAAATTTGCTTATGGTTAGTTTGTTTGCAAGATGATCAGAGTTGTATTTAGCCATGTAGCTGTCATAACAGAGTCAAAATCTGTTTATATTGCAGTGCAACAAGTTCAAAACCTATTGAACATTACATTTTTGCTATAAGCACATGGCTTTCATATTTGCTCACAGACAGTATCTCAGACATTAATTTTTTTCTTTTTTTCATGCAAGCTTGCGCACCTGAGGAATCAGTTGAATTCAATGGTGAGTTTTCTTTTCTTGCATGCACTTACCTTGACAAGCACTAACTTGACTGGTTGAATCCCTTTGTTCAGTGCAATGCAACACACTCAGCCTCATCAACAAACCTGTCTTCATTATATGCCTCATCCATCATCCTTGAATGTTGATTGTTGGAGTACATAACTTTCTCTTTGCCATTGGCACTTGAAATAATGAGTACAGCGGCCATCTATTCAATAATCTGTGGTGTTAGATCAAAAAATCCATAGACTGGTGAGTTCAAATCTCTCATAAGGTGTTCTGTTTTGTACTTGATTAATATGATATTTGCATTGAGGTTATTGCACATACAGAGCTCGTCTTCTGCCATCTCATCATCTTTGTACAATGCATTCTCTTCTTCCTCAGTATGCACAACAGCCTACCAACTAGAAATCAACTCTGGACATAGAGAAATGTCAAGGTGTGATTTCGTAGGATAAAAATATTATCATTGGCAGGTTTGAAACCTGCATAGTTCAAAGAGAAACAGATTTTGACAAACTCATCTTAAATGGTCTTAGCCATGTTATTGCCATAATAGATTCAAAACCTTACTATCCTGGACTAAGCAGGTTTGAAACCTATATAATTGCATTTTTTGTTGTTCATTAAAATATACCTCAAACATTTGCTCATGGATGATTGTCTCAAAAACTCATTATGACCAGTCTTAGCCAAGTGGTTGTTACAACAGAATTAAAGTCTGTTTCTCTTGGACCATGCATGCTTGAAATATGCTGAAAATATGCTGAGTGATACATGTTTTGACCTGCTCAGTCCAGGAAAATCAGATTTTGACTTTTATAACTCCTGGACTAGGACTGATTGCAAACCTGTAGGCTTTGATTGAAACATATTTTGAATCTATTGTGGTAATGATGTGGAAAAGAGCATTTATGATGGGTTTTGAAGAAAACTATCCATGAGGAAATATCAGGGTTTAATTTCATAGAATAAAAATATCATCATCGGCAGGTTGAGTGACAACTGACAATGGAAGGATTGCACATGGTTGGGCTCAAGGGGGATGTTAGAAATTAATATTAAAACTAATAAGATGCAGGATAAATATACCTTGGAGATTTACTTCTGAACGAATTTATTGGGAGTGCATCTAACTGGTCTTAGCCAAACAGTTAATATGACAGAATCCAAATCTGTCTGTGCAGGTTCAAAATCTGTCAAAGATGAAATTGCAAGTGATTATCAGAGTCAAAATCTGTTTCTCTTGACTTGGTAGGTTTGAAGCCTGCTAATGATGTCATTTTTATTTTATGAAATCACACCCTGTCCCATATCAAGCACTGCATTTTTGTGCGTGCCCTACATTATATGTCCATCTATGTATTGTCCAACCCAATACTGCTAGTATATTTTTATCATTTTATTTTTATGTTATACTGAAGGGTTCCGAGTTTGCATCAAGACTTTGGTCATATATTGAACTTTGCATCAAGGATAAAAGAATAAATACTGACCATGCTATTGAAAGAACTGACAAAATGCAGATGAATGTGCCTTGAGGATTTACTTCTGAATGAGTTCATTAGAAGTGCATCTCACTGGTCTTAGTCAAGCAGTTGGTGCAATAGAATCTAAATCTGTCTGTGTGGGTTCAAAACCTACCAAGGATCACATTGCCAAATGATTATCAGAGTCAAAATCTGTTTCTCTTGGAATGTGCAAGTTTAAAACCTGCCAATGATAACATTTTTATTCTATGAAATTGCACCTTGACATCAACTCATGTGTACTTTCCTGAGGGCCATCTGCTGATGCCACTGAGTAGAGTAAACAACCAATTGGTGAGCAAACTTGGATCCCCAATAATCTACCCACTCGGGTGCCATTCATTAAACATAGCAAGCAAATCACAACCATAGTTGACAAGTCTGGAGTACACACCCACAACATCAAGTATTGCAGGTGCGCCAGTGCGCCCACCACTGATATTCAGCTCTGCCAAATGGGTTTGTTTCTGGCATCCTTTGCCTAACCCAAGACTGCATTCACATTTCAGGTCCTTGATGACTTTTGCTTGACAACTTGGAGTGTGGGATGTCAGCAATGAATTAGTATAATAAGCTGAGGAGGATGACCACATCTATCTTTCCTCATCTTGTGCTGGTGGGCCCATTCTTTGTAAGGTGATGGGGTGTTAATGAGGGTGGCTAGGTAGTGGCAGCAGCTCTAGCTGTTAAAATGGAATGGCTTTGGCCATGAGTCCAAAGATAGGAAACCTAAAGATCTTGCTCTCTTCTATCCAACATGTCTGCAACCAGGCATCAATGTGACATTGCCCCCTAAAGATAAGCAAAAGGAATCCAATTCTGAATCTGAACTGTCAAAGCCCAGTTGGTTATATTCCAGATCCCTAGTCGTGGATGGCAACTTCAAAGTGGAGCACCTATATGTGGTGAATCCCATGGATGAAGTCTCCCTGATGGATGACCATGCCTTTATGGTTGGTGATGGTGCCTACAAGGCACATCTCGTATAGGCAAATAATGCTATTCAACAGTCTGAATGCAACAATCATCATGCCATGAATCAAGCAAATGCAACTTGGCACAGGCTAGAAGCAACTGGTATCAGTGGGTGTGCTTGTGCAAGGCATAGTTGCTTCATTCCACATGCAATGATTTTTTCAGAAGGGGGAAAGGTATGCACATTTACCTTACCTTGGACACACTCCCCAACAAAGACTAGGCAGATGAACATGGACTATGCCTTGTACATGAGCACTACTTGAGTTAGCTTTATACCAACCATCATTATACCAGTTGCATGACAGCTGCTAAATTGCAATGGACATATGAAGCATGTGCTTCTGCTCTGAGATGCATTGAAGGGATGAATTTCCAATAGGGACAGTCATATTCTCTTTGTGAGTAGCTAGTGCATAGGATTCCACAGCATACAGTAACTATGTGATATCAGGGCTTATCTATGGAAGGCCAACTCATCTTACAACCTTCGGCATCACCCCTGGTGTGGTATCTATTTCATCCCCACTCATTCCCTCAACATCTAACTAGTCAATAATATGTTTGATCATAGCTCAAATATTAGTATTATGATGTCAATTTTGTTCCACTATTTTTTGACATCTTTCTAGAGTCTGGAACAGTGTTTAGATGATACTCAAATTAATAACTATCTACATACCCTATGTTTTTGAGTATTGCACCTGTCCAAGCACTGTTATTGGTCATTTCAAGCTGACAATTTGCAAGAGGCCTGATTTATGTCTTCAACATCAGTGATCTTACCAATCTGAACATGCTATTGATACTGGAATTGAGTTCAGCATAGTTTCTCAATGCACAGGATGCGAAGATTCTTGAGGCTCATAGTTTTTGCATCAAAGATGACTTTTCAAAGGTGCCATTGCTGACCTTTACTTTGAAATCAATAACTAGAAGGTTAACAAAGGTGCCATTGCTAATCTTTGCTTGAAAATTGATGACTAGGATGTTAATGACTTCTGTGTTCCAAGGAGATTTCCTCAGTGAGTCATTCCAATCAACAGAGATATTGCCTAGGGTGGGGCTACAGTCATTGTTGTCATTGAAGGCACAAAGTGTTTCTGATGGAGAAGATCGAGGTAATAGGCAATTTTTCCCCTTCAAAAGTCCATTCTTTCATAAATAGTTCTGGTGTGCAAGCTGATGTGATTAGTGTTTGTTGAAGCAAAAAAATTAAATTATTATAAAGATAAATGCAAATCATTCTTCAGGCCTCACTTGCCTAGGCACTACCTATGAGAACTCAGTTTCAAATTATCTTCACTGTCACTTGATTGTGTGTCTAATATAATATTCTTATCCACACAACTACACAATTGGGGACCAATGGTGGCATTCCTCATATTGTCTAATATCTGTTCAAGATCAAGGTGTTGATAGCATTCTTTAGAGCTGAAACCAAGACACAATCAGATAGTTTGAGAAAGCGATGTGCAATAAGCTGGTTGAGATGATCTTCAATGGCAGAAGGCAATAGAAAAGGTCTCACTGGTGAAGGAGTTTGGTGTGAGAAGTATCAGGCTGAGTGTATATTTGACGATTCCTATGATCTATTCTCGATCCAGCAACAGAAGAATCAAGTGGTGATTCAGTTTGGAAAGAAGTTATAGAGTGAAATTCAAGAGACACAGTGACAGCAGTTGATGCAGGGATAGAGAATTGGGAAGGAGGTGCTACCTGAGTTGACAAAATGATGGTGGGTTGAAGGACTGTAGGATCGCTTGTGAGAACAGAGGACTGAAACTAAGATGCTGATAATAAGAATACTATGGGAGTAGATGTAGTAGAATAAGGAGCATGAAGGACAGATGGACCCACATTTACAGGATGTGAATGGAATGTAGTATAGGGCTTGTATGATAATGCACCCTCAATTTTTCTCTTAAGGTGAATTTAGTGCTTTGGTAACAGTGAAGCTTAAGCCAATGATGCACTGTGGGTTGTGAAGCTGCAAAGATACATGTGAGTCAAGGGCATAATATAAAGCCAAATATGCACTGTCACATAACAGAGGTTATTTTGGTAAGTGCTATTGCGAGCTTACCAGGCTTAGGATCCAGCAAACCTTCCCCAGAAGCTTCAAAATTATAATCAGGCAAAGACATTAGTGGACACATGACACATTGTATAGGAGAGAGAGAACTGTATATACAGGTCTGTCAAACTGAATAATCATCAAAATTATCAACATTAATATAATGTGGTGTAGCATACTTATGGCGGTTTTTCATAAAATCCATTCAGTTCAATATTCTTGTTGTTGTCAGGGTTTTGCTACAAGTAATCAGTATTTGTTTGTAAAAACAATCAGTAGGTCACTATCAGATGAGCTACTAACTAGGCTAAGAATACAACACAAAAAATAATGCATTTAGTACCAAAGGAGTTGAGATATCTAGAATACTTGGTTAGGAGCAACACAAAAAGAAAGGTAGTTAGAGCAATAGCAGAAGGATGATTGGCCTACATGTTAATAAGGTGATCCTGTTTTGACATGATGTTAGCAAACAATATGATGTTAATTTCGACCATGTGTATGTGAGTCCAACATCAAGATTGACCATGTATCCTAATTCATTGTAGGTAATACTATTGTTTGACTCTGGAACACCAATCACCAAAGAGAATATACCAAGTGGAACATATAATTGCCAGCTTCAGCCATAAGAGCTACTTGCCAAGTCCAAGTCCAAGTTTGACCTCCATCTCTTTCCAATGCATAGTACTAGGGAGGGGTATCATGACTTTGTGAAGAATTCCTGTGGCTTGTGCTTCTCATTGTCACAAAGAGTTTGCCATTTGGGAACCTCATAAGGAAGCCAAGTATTAACTGCAAAGTATTCATTGTAGATAGCTATGATTTTATGTGACCTCAAAGTCTCCATGGCTGCCCACTTCTTGTATGCAGGATTTGCATTTAAGTTCATAAGGAGAATTGCATAAGTGGGAGCCCTCTTTGTGAGCTCCAGGCATGAGAATGTTTGATTAAATACATTCTGCTCCTCATAAGTGATCAAAATGTACTGAAGAGTAAAGAGTTCAGCAAGTGCAAAGATAAGCCTGTCAAGCACTTTGCACCCAACAAACACATCCCTGGCAATGTCATCTCAAGATGAGAAAAGCCAATTTTGTATTTAATCTAATCTCCTCTATCTCTTCAGCCTCAAAGACCTCTTTAATGAGTAGCAACCAAGTGGGAGTGGTCATATAACTCTCTATGTACATCAAGAGCTAAAATAGGTGGGAGGTGAGCAGAGCTTAAATTTATCTTAATTGTTATCTTTGAGATAGACATCAAGACAAGAACTTACTTATCCTAAGAATTAATTAATTCTAACACCAAAGCCTAACTAAGTAACACTAAAACCTAGGAATAAATTGAAATACAAAATACCTAAAGCTAACATAGGCTGAAGGTGGAAAGAACTTGAATTTTATCTTAGTTGTTATATTTAATGTCTTGTACTAATTTGATTAGACACTTGACAATTTGTCCTGGTTACTATTTTTGATTGATGTCTTGATGGAGGTCACAATATGTTCTTTCAATTTGACTTTATTATGCTGGATTTTTGCTCATTAAAAAGTTGCATACTACATACCAGTACTCCTGTTTCCTTGGATGTTATTTTTGTTTTGTACAGTCACTTTAGTATCTCTTAGACCTTTATGTAATTTACAGGCTGTCTCTATGGACTCATATGTTCTTAACCTAACTCTAAGAATGTGCATCTCAATTTGTG
>MU172288.1:193054-344712 GCA_016695485.1 Suillus hirtellus
AGCAACCAACCAACCAACACCTCTTATGGAACTGGTTCTCTTGGAGGCATCTAAGTAACTAATAACACCTCCAATGGAACTGGTTCTCTTGGAGGCATCCAAGTAACTAACTAACACCTCCAATGGAACTGGTTCTCTTGGAGGTATTAGTTAATTACTTAGATGCTTCCAAGAGAACCAGTTCCATTGGAGGTTGGTTGGTATAATTGATATTTATTATAAGTCAAACCCCTAAAATAACCCCTTCAAAACCCTAACTCAATTAGTAAAGTCCTATATAATATATGATGAACCACAGGAATGGCGAGCTTCTGGTGGATGTCAGTATCTCATTCACTCCACACTCTCTAGAAGTTCCAGTCGTTGGTGTATGGAGATTAGATGTATTGGAGACATCATATGGTGCAGGAGGTTACAAGTGAGATGAGATTCATCACCAGAACACACTCTCAAGATATGGTGCTCTCCAGGCAGAGATGCAGCAGCAGAGATCCTAGCAGACACACATAGCATTTTAGAGCAGCTATAACCTATACTATGAATCCATCCGAACAAACAACAACCAGGTAAACTTTGCTTCAGACAGTGATGCCTACAAGCTTTCTCCATCGTACATGGCCGAATGCTTCAGAATAATGAAGGTTGTTGAAGGGTGAAAGGGGAAGACATATGGTGTCAGAGATGAGTATAGAGTGAGCAGACAAGTGGCTAGAATAATGTTGGATAACATAGAAAGCAAGGTAAGTAATATACACTGCATCGATCATTGTAATGTAAGCTGAATGTCTCCATGTCAATTAAGGCTATAGAATATCTGCACTCAGATCCTATACTGTGGATTCCCTCTGATATCTGGTTTGAGTTGATCAGGTGACATGTGCAGGAAATTCAAAGGACCCAGATCTTTATTGTCAAAAAGAACCCTCCCAACCTTGGCACCCTAACTGGCTTGCTAAACCACATGCTTCATTCAACAATATCAATGCCTATCATCTACAACCATCATGTCTGCGAATCACTTGCCCTCCTTGAATACAGAAATGTACTCGAAATGGCAGGGATGTTCTTCTTGCAGGAATTTGATCTATGCAGCAAAACCTGTCTGGAGGAAGTGCAGCAAATCAATGATGTGAATGTGCTGGCATTCATGGGTGTGAATGCAAAGGCTAAAAGAGATAAAGCAGTAGGAAAATTGGAAGGATGGAAGATAGCAGAGTCAGGACTGGAAGGCTATCCTCTTGGTCGGACACCAACATGAAATCAGCTAAAGACAGCAATTTCAAGCTCTCCTGCAACAATCATGAGACCATGGGTGTGGTTATCCAGCTTTTCCAACATCAAACTCTCTGTTGAACGACTTGTGGTTGCATTTACGAGGCACATGTAGTTGATGCTGACAGATGAAGTCCTTAAGGGCATCAGACCCTACCCAAAATCGCTCAAGGAGTTCATGAAATGCTAGACATTGACAAGCATTGATGATACCCTCACTTTAGTTTCTTTTGAAGCCTGCAATTCTGGGTTGCATGATCATACAGGTGTAACTTCAGGCTGCATGGGTCCTAAGTCAAGAGCATTTGTCAACAGATGCTCCTTATTTTTTCCTGATCCTGATGCATCATATAAAAACAATGCTCAGTGGTCCACACTATGTGAGGGAGATGGATACATTGCACAGTTTTACAGGATGATGAAGATAATGGAAGAAGAAGAACAACAGGTATTGCTGAAGCAAGGTCTATGTGAGGTATTTTCAAACCTTCATTGTCTTCCTGCGAGCAGCGCATGAGTATGGGTGCAGAAGAATGATGCCATAGCATTCCTCACAAATCCTGCATATTATAGGATAGACTGCATTGGAAGAGGTGGTGAGAGTCAGAGGAGAGCCCCAAGAGCATGTTGCACTATGAAGTTAATCAAGGGCAAGTGCATCTTTACAGCTGACCTGATGGACTCACAACCATTTGATGTTGATAAAAATCTGAGAAGAAAGACAGAGAGGCAAAGTGTCAAGAGATCCACAAAAAAATGACCATGGCCAAGAAAAACAAGAGGGTGCCTCCTCCTCCACATCCTCATAAATTCAGATCATTTCCCATAGACACAGAAGAGACTCTAGAAAAGGGTGATGCAATGGATGTCAATTAGAATATATACATGATATCAATATATTAGTAAATACTATGAGGAGCTCCATAGTGGACCTGGGTTTATCTGCTAGCATGACACTTGATGTAGATATATAGGCCTGCTAAAAAAATATTCCAAATACTGCTACAGGCTGCAAACACTTATGTCTGCACTCATCAGCACATCTCATACAGTTTCACCATAATGTGCTGTGGAAAAATTTGGCAGAAGGGTTTAGTGTAATAAGTACATTCACAGCTTCCTGCCTCTCCAACCAGATGGAGGGAGTTATGAGGTTGGAATAGGTGGGACACTTGTATGGCCAAAAAACAGGTGAACTCATACTGGTGAGTCAATATGAAGCAGATTCTGTGTTACCTATTATTCTGATATCTAGTTTTTGTCATATAATGCAGATGTGTTGGTCCTTTCCAAGGCTGAATAGAGAGGAGCTCATAGTTCTACTTGATGACATTAAGGCTGAAGGTGGTAATCTATAGTGTAGTACTTACCTTTATAGTGGTTTTGCTATTTGTCTATAAGTCAAGAATGTTTCAAAGGCAGAAAGACAGTGTAACTAATGTGCCATTACATTGGCTGTGTCTGACATGGAGGATGGTAGGAGACAAAGCTAGCTCAAGTTAATCAAGTATTCAAACATCTGATGAAGCTTGTTTCATCTCCTACTATCCTCCATGACAGCAAAATCAGCACCAGTCGTGAAATAACCACCTTCACCTTCCTCACATCTTTGTCTTGTGACATAACTGTGAGCTGGCTTAGTGTCCTATCATCCTCTATGCCAGATACAGCCAAAAAAAAAAAGGAAATTGGGCAATAGAGCTTTCATAGAGTCCATAGGTTCCTGCTTCTCTGATCAGATGGACATAATGGCAAGACAATGATTTAAACCTAGTACTTTCTGACTCCTGGGAGATGTCTTGAATACTATAGTATCTTTTTTTATAGGGCCAGATAGCTGGATAGGATGATTTGTGTCTTTAGCTGGAGCATGGTATTTCCATTGTAGCTTAGAATCCAAGTATGTAGTGAGTTCATTGTTATCTTATTTATATTCAAAGACAACATTTAAGAGCTTGCTGTATGGAACTGGAAAACAGGCAAACTTGCACAGCCAAAAAAATGGCAAATTGGGTGAGAGAATTTTTATAGAGTCCAGAGCTTCCTGCCTCTACAACTAGATGGAGGGCGTGATGGGGTTGGAAAGGGTGGGACCCCCATGTAGCCAGAAAAATGGTGACCTCATCCAGGTAATTCATGATGAAGCAGAGCCTGTCTTATCTTTTCTAACATTTATTCTAGAGATCCACCAGTTGCGAAATTACTACCTGCTTCTTAGCATCCAAATATGTAGCAAGATCCTCACCATCTTATGTATTTATTGTTGAAGAAAAAAATTCAGAGCTGGTCACATGGAAATTGAAAAAGGTGAATCAACACTGGTGAGTCACGATGAACGAGTTTGTATACTGAAATAATGGCAGGATGAGGATTTGAACCAAGTCATTTCCAATGAGTTCACCTGTCTTCCATTTTCACATAGCAAGCTCTTAAGTGTTGTTCTGCCATGATCTCAGCTACCAATATGTGAACCCTATTTCTATTTTTCCCATATCAATGCAGATGTGTTATTCCTATCCAAGGCAGAATGGAGAGAGGAACTCATTGTACTACTCAATGACATTAAGGCTGAAGGTATCAATCTCAAACGCACTACTGACATTTATGGTGGTTTTAATATCTGTCTATCGCCAAATATGTGTCAAAGGCGGCAAGACAGGTCAACCAATTTGCAATTGAGTTGGCTGTGTCTGGCATGGAGGACAGTAAGAGACGAAGCCCACTCACAACTGCATCATGACTTGCACTAATAAATTATTCCACCACTTACTGGAGCTGATGACTTCTCTTACTATCCTCCATGACAGCCAAATCAATGGCAAATTGGGCAAGAGAACTTTGATAGAGTCCAGAGCTTCCTGCCTCTCTGATCAGATGGAGAGAGGTATGCAGTTTGGATGGGTGGACCCATATATGGATGTGTGCTATGATGTGGCTGTAAGCTGGCTTAGTGTGCTGTCATTTTGTACGACAGACACACCCAAATCAATGGCACATTGGGCAAGAGAGATTCCATAGAGTCCAGAGCTTCCTACCTCTCTAACCAGATGGAGGGAGTCATGAGGTTGAGAAGAGTGGGATCCTTGTATGGCCAGAAAAATGATAAGCTCATCTAGGTGATTTAAGATGAAGCAGAGTCCATGTAACCATTCTGATATCTATTCTAGACATACACAAGTCATGAAATCACCACCTGCTTCTTAGCATCCAAACATGTAGCAAGCTCCTTGCTATCTTGTTCATCATCAAAGATAACATTTCAGAGCTTCCTGTATGAAACTGAAAAATATGCAAACTCATCCTGGTGATTCTAGACATGCACTAGTTATAAAACCACTGCCTTTGCCTTCTTCACCTCTCATTCAAACATATAGTGAGCTCCTTGCTATCTTATGTATCATATAAGAAAAAAAAACACAAGAGCTCATTAAATGGAAATGGCAACAGGTGAATCAATACTGGTGAGTCAAGATGAACCAGTTTGAATGCTGAAATTATGGCAGGACCAGGATCTGAACCTGGTCCTTCCTAATGAGTTTGTCTGTTTTCTATTTCCACATAGCAAGCTCTTAAGTATTGTCCTACCATGATTTCAGCTACCAATATGTGAACACTATATTTCTGGACACCATGAAACATAACCACCTCATTGTGCTGCCTCCGCATTTTGTCTGCTTATGTAAGCAGGCCTACCTGGACCAATGATTGATTTTTCCAACCTTCACATGACTTGCTTGGCATCAAATAAACATTTCACTTGGAGGTATTGAGCCCTCTGACTATGATGGTAATGCCATTTTCATTCAAAAAAATCATATTTCAAAGTTATGAATGTCTGTAATGCTGAGGCCCTCAATGCAAGACCTACTGCTTTAGCCTTTATATCACTCACATGGCTCAATCTTAGGCTCATTATAAAGGGAATTCATTCATATATATTCAGCAGCAACAGAAATTTGATGAGTCAAAGTATTGTTTCAAATTTGCCCAAGTCCACTGCTTTTGCTTATGTAAGCTGTGCTGCCCCTGTCATGCTGCCTCACTCAATGATTGATTTTTTCAGCCTTCATGTGACTTGTCTGGCTCTATATCAGACTTGATCTCGAGGTTATTGACCAATATGAATGAGATGGCAATGCTGATTTGATTCCAAAAAATCAGACTTGAGAGTCATGCTACCCCCTCCCTCCACCTACTTCACCCAGAGGCATGATTTCATGTCAATAATGATGTGAAAAGAATATTCCTGGTGTTTAATTATCATAATAATAGATTGGAGATGGTTTCATAGTGTTCTGAACCAATATGGAATGTGATGTGCCGGTTTGCCTGATGCCCCCCCTCAAAGATCGATTTTTCTAGACTTTCCATGTCTTGCCAGGACTCCAAAAGTATGTTTCCTGGGGGTTCTTGATGCCTCTGAACATGATGGTAAAGCTAGTTTTGTCAGGAAAAATCAGGCCATTGAGATATGCAGACTCCTCCTTCCTTCAAACTCATATGTCATGATGTTATGTAAATAATGGTATATAAAAGTATGTTCCTACTGTTTTCCAATCATATAAATTGATTGAAAATAGTATCAGAGCTATTTGAGTCCATCCTAATTAAAATATGTGATTTCTCTGATACCCCCCTCAAAGATCAATTTTTCTAGGCTTCCCATGACTTGCTTGTCCTCTAAAAGTATTTTTCCAGAGTGCTCTTGATGTCCCTGGACATGATGGTCAAGCCAGTTTTGTCATGAAAAATCAGGTTGTTGAGATATAGAAGGTCCTCCTCCCCCCTCCTACCCCATATATCTTACTATGGTCAGTTTTAACTCAAAACTAATACTGTAAATCATGGTCCCAGTGTTTTGAAGACATAGAAATCGATTGGTGATGGTTCCAGGGTCTCTGGAGGTTGAGAATATTGAGTTTGGTTACAGGTATGAAAAAGTTAGTATTTTGACATTATCTCCACATCCCAACCGCTGTTTTCTTTTATTCCAGGCTCATATTGATCCTTGGGAATGCCTCTAAAATATGTACCAGCATAAGAAGAGAAAAAAAATTTGAACTTTGAAACCTATTTCTGTTTTAACCATATATGTTCTCCAAGTTCCAATTCTTAGTCAACCCATTCTGATCCAAGTGAATGCCCCCTTGGGTGATAACGCTGTCAGGTTACACTGGCTACCGGACTTGCCAAATTTCATGCAAAATGGTTGAACCTACCCCATGATACTAGTCAGAAGAATCCCTTTATGACAATGATATCAAGTGAGTCTGAAGATCACCTGGATCAAAGTTTCCATTTATCCCATATGTGTCCACAGGCATAAGACCTCAACTCCTGGTCCTGGGGCTCCCCATCTCCAGAAGAAATATCATGAAACTCCCAGGCGATTGCTTCCATTAAGAACACCACAATATCCTAGGTCTGCCTTAAATAGATGAAAGGACAATTTCCCAGAACCAAAGACTTTGTCCGACAGATCAGACATGCTTGGATCAATCGAAGAAAGCTTTCAGCAATCACATTAGGTCTCATGTCCTGTTTCATCACTGGAGGAGATTTCGTCTGCACTTCTTGTTGGGCTCAAAATTCTGGCTGAGAGTCTATCACAGGCAACTGGAACTCATGCAAGACCCGGGCTCCTGCCATACAAGTGTGTTAGCAGTATTGTCAGAGGTTCCCACCTAAACCTACCATGATACAGGACTGGGGTAGAAACCATGGCTAGTTTAGATGATCCAGATGATGTGGGGTCAGTGTTGGAAGCAAACCCAGACTTGGTATCTCTTCCATTTCTCAAAGAGTCTACTGGATTTATCCAGGGGCTGGCTGGGGTAGAAATTGAAATCTTGGTGGTAGTGAGCGTTGGTCTCAGGTTTCCTTTGCCCAGACACTGTGTTGACTCAATTCCAATTTCTCATGAGTACACATGCTGCCGTTCATTTGCTGGAGTCTGCCACACATGATCCAATACCAAAGCAGCGATGACAATATTGAAATCCATTTGCTCTTGTCTCCTTCTGCCCTACATTCATTCTGATCTCACACTGTGTTCTCTCAGTGGCAGATTACTACCAGTGATGATATGACCATGGATATCTGCGTCATGTATGGCATGCCAGGCAACATTGAATCTGAACTATCTAAAGATAGATACTGTATGGCAGTTGATGACATTATACTTGCATATTTCATTTGTCATAAACATAGTCTCAGGTACTTACATTACATGGGTAAGAAGTATGTCACAAAATGTCTATAATCTGGAGGTGCGGGGTGATACTGTGATTATGTATCCTGAAAAATCAATTCAAAATCTGAAAAAAAAAGTCAACTTTTGCATGGTATGTATCCTGGTCTTTAGCCGCCAATAATGATCAGATGTGGATTTTGTAGATAATTACTTTGGGGTTCTCCCTTGACCACACAAACTGATCACTCCATTCTAGTGGGTTGGAAATAAAACCAGACATCTAGCAGGTGACAAAAATGTTTTGACCAGGAGCCCTCAGTTCTATTAGTGTGTGTGAAGGAATGTCACTTACAGACTTATCACACAAACTAGGCACCAAGGCATACATTCCAGAGCCATCAGGAACGTGCCCTATGTCAACCACAAACTGCTGTCGTGAGGTACACAAAGTTGGTCAGGCAGCCTTAAAACAACATTCCACATCTATGCATTGAGGCCACCATAACTCCCACAATCTACCCAAACAACAATGTTATTCATACATCATTCAGAATCTGTAGCTGCCAGATCATCTGCTCTGGTTTGAGTTGGACCCTAACACCAGGAGTCTTTATGTGATATTGGGGGGATCATCAAGCCCCATGAGGGGTGCACTGGTGATGGGACTGGCATGGTGGCAGCAGGCTCGGTGGGCTTCAGCTGTTGGGTAGCTATGCTATAAAATTGACTGGCAGGAGGGGTGTGATCAAATTTCCACCTCTCCCAGACACAGACATCTGTAGCAAGATGTTCTGGTGATGGAGAGACATGTGGTCTAAATCTATGGAAGATGCGAAGATGTGTTTGTGTCTGACCCTCATCTGCCAGATATTCCTGAAAGTAAAATCACTGGAAACAGCATTGGCCCACTTTCCTGGAGATGGATCAAGGCATCCAACCCTGAAAGTCCACCATTTGATGGATAAAGGGAGGCTGTTTTGAGGCTGCTACAGCCAAGCCCATCTTACCTGGCAGTAATGGTTGGAAAAAGAAATCAATGTCTGGGGATGTATCCGAGAATGTTTCACAGTCATCATCTAGTGATAACAAGTGGGAAGGGGACAGGCCCCACAATGCGCTGTCAGTGGCTGCTGATAGGGTCCAAGGGTAATAGACCAGAATGCTGTGCCGGAGGTACAGGCTGATGTTCATTTCTCTTTGGTCCTGTGTCAAGTCAAGAAGGACACCCACTCCTCCAGGCTGATCCAGTCCCCAGGTCAGCATGTGCTCCACATCCTGAGATGTTAGATATTTCTTCAAGCATCCATCCACATCATATAGATGATGAGCTTTCAGCCATCGGATGTACCCACTGACAGAAAGCATGAATCTATGGGCATGGTCCTGTTGATGAGGAAGACCAAGATTCAAATCCTGGAGGAGGTATGTATTGTCAGGTCTCAGACCTTTCAGTTGGATATGCTTGTATATAACACCCAGAATGTTGACCATGGCGGAAAGTTCTTGTTTGGCTCTGACTTCATCATCCAGAGGTTAAAATGTGTGGTCAGGGGTGAGTTGGTGCCACCACAATCCATTCTGGTAGCGTGGTGTCCATGGATGCCAATGTTTCTCCCTGGCATACCAATCAGGATACCATAGGCTATTGAAGGGAATGACTGGTTTTTCAGCACCAGGACCAGTCCAGTGTTCCAGTGCATTCAATAAGTCCAACTGATCTAGCGAGGCATTGGGTGATATCCATGTCAAGCCAGCTGTCATGCGAGAACCCAGTTGATAGGGTATGATGTTCAACTGAGCATGCATTAGAGCCTTTTCTTGGTGGTTGGTGTGCAGAAATTCCACAATGGCAGGCAGTGTTACCACAAGGCAAATCAAATTGAATTGAAGTAGAAAATTGACACAGTTCGGACTAAGGAGTTGACACAAAGTGTGCCTTGTTTACTACCTGGTGATGTTGCAACAAATTCAGGACTGATACTGACTGATAGTCCAACCAATGAGAAGCCAGGGATTCTGCATGCCAGCAATAACAATTATTTGTGAGTGAGTAGTATACAACCAGCAGGTGTATCAATAATATTGATAATTGATGCCCCTTGCATTCAGGAGCAACTTGTCAAGCTTGTGGAGGAAGAAAAAACAAAGTCTTTTGGTGCTTTCTACATTCAAGTCAATATAGAATGGTGGATATGATTAAGAGGAAGACACCACATACTCTAGCATGTGTATACTTCGACCAACCTGACAGGTCCTTTTTGCCAACACTGACACGTGAGTTCTGGTGCAACAGTAAGTATGGAGCCATCAAATTGCTTGAAGTTTACTCAATTATTATGTAATTTCATCATTCATTGTACAATATTAGTAATAGTACTATTAACCTTTTTGCAAACTGCTGTCATGGTAAGCATCCAAACCATCATACAACAAAGTGATTTTAATCTCCTCAATCCAGATGCATGAGACATTTCTACTGAGTCATGATATACTCTAGCCCTAACACCACAAATATCTGATAATCTTTCACTTCGCTCAACTTGTTACTAATTCATCCTCTAGTTTAATTTGCTTGCATTTCTTGTCCCTTCGCACACCAGCAATCACTGAAAAACAATATTCCATAGACACCCTAGGCTAGTGCCTCCTCACCCAAGGCTCACCTTTGTAAGTGATCCTGCGTTCAGCTCATGTTGCATTGAGCTTCTCAATAGCTTGCACAGTCTCTTCTCTCACTGCTCTTGCTCAAATGTACCTCACTCTCTGTCCAGTGGCACAATGTGTCATCTACTGTAGTCTATCAGCTTCCGCCTGGTCACAGAATTCATGTGTCATTAGCACTCTTGCAAAGAAACTGCATGTGGTGATTTTTGTGCGGTCCTTTTACATTGCTATAGATTCACCTGCTACTGTCTTCCTGGCCTTGCTGTTGCGCTTAAGTGAGGATCCAGTGTGTGGCAGATTATGCCTGCTACCTCGCATGGCTCCCAGATATGGATGAATCATCAGTGACCAAGCTTTTTTATCTAGATGATCCACAAGATGTGCCACAAGCTGTAGAGCTCATGCAGGTGATTATTGCGCTGTCAAAATTCAACAGAATCACAGGTGATGTTTGTAAGTGTGCAGATATGGCCTCAATCAAATTTTGTGGCACTATTCTAGAATCACTCCTTCCCTTCATGGACATCACCCTGTCACTCCAACTCAGGTCGCACACCTAAGCTGTTACACACCTCTCACACTCGCATTTTTCCGACTATACCATTCAGCATTCATGCCACACATCCTCTTTTGCAACTCACAGATGATGGCAAAAAATGTTTGCTTGCTTGCATTGCTAAATAGCATAAGCTGGATGGTGGACTGTTCTGGATCAGACATGCTGTGATCATCTGGAGAAGTTGTTACATCGCATTGCAACCTCCCATCTGCATGGAATGAGAGTCATGAGCAGGCAGCAAGTCTCCTTCTGGAGGCTTGCATTCCTGGGGATTCTTTTGCCTTCCAAATGGATTCAACTCGGACATGCATGCATGTCGGTCTTCATATTCTGAGGGCATCTCATGACCTTGTCAAGCAGAATCTGAAAGAGCTCAATATTCTCACTCATCCACATGTGCATTAAATATTTTGCTTCCAGGATGCACGAGTATGATTTATGGAGAGGGGGAATTGCGAATAGTCTTGAAAGAGCATGGACATAGTGGCATGAAGGTCAGCAAGTTTCAAGGTTTTGATGTTGTGGTCATTGATGAGGATGGTGCCCCCCATTGGGTCATAGATACAGGAGATTAGTTTCAAGATTGTACTCTTTCCAGAGCCATTCACACCAACAACGACCTGTTATCATGATTAGAGAGCACCACAAAAGTGGATGAACTTACACATAAATGACCAGCCTTGATCTTGAATGATACATTCTGCAGAGCACACCTGTCTTGACCAGGGTACTGGAACAAAACATTCCTGAGATACATGCATTAGAAATCATTCCATGAAATAATGAACATGAATCAACCTGAACTCGACAGAAATACCATTTGCCAGAGATTGTTGGTTCTTGGGAAACGCTTCTGTGCCATCCACAACCTCATTTCATATATTCTCTATCTCATACACCTCATGTGCTCTGGACAATTGGTACACAAGAACAGACAATATCTTGGGTGTCGAGGAATCTGTGTTACTGGATGGATTAAAGGCTTGCTTGATGAATAAGAATGATGCCAAGGAAAGGGGAGTAGTCATTGGTTTTTTACTATGCATAAGGCGAAGATGATGTCAGGATTCATTTCTGGCTGGGCTTGTAGAGACTGTTTTTACCTTACCTTATGTTGGCACTTTTGTAGCTTACATAAGCAATCAATCTTTTCACCAGTTACTAGTATGAGTCTGAGTGCTCAGCAGTTTTATATGATATTTCCTCTCCTCTGAGCCTTTAGCCTAGTACAGAAACCCTTTAGGGTCGAATAGCAGCTAGGTTCTGCAAGACCCAACACATTGTTCAGACTCACCATCAGAATTATTGTACCTTCAACAATCTAAGTAATTTAGTCGGCTTTGTCAATTTTGAGGTCAACTATGGGTACCTGAGGTAGCACATACATTGTTTCTTGGATAATAAATGTGATGCTGAGACAGTCTATGAAAGAATGAAATTGTCTTAGCTGCATCATGACTAATGTGCTGAGATGCTTCACAAAATCCTAATCTCAATCAAGGTAGCATAAGATTGTCTGGCAAGGCGCATCGACATACATGCACTGATGTGTTCGCTGAGGTTGCCTGCGATAAGCTCCTGGTGGTGTGAAGTGTCATTAACAAGTCTCTTCAGACCTCGCATGCAAACAAAATCCCTTCCGTCATTGTTGCAGCCCAAACTATGTATCTGGCTTGAACAAAGGCTTGGAAGCATCAGCTATTGACATACCTAAGGATCTGACTGCCTCTTGTTCCATGCTATCCCAGGGAAATAAAGATTGCACAAAACTGAGAACCACAAGAACTGACCTGGAAATCCATCCAACTCTGATCTCCCATTTGCTTTAACTGTGATATCTTGGAGGTGCATTCTTCTATGGACCAATCGGCCATAGTCTGAGTGGTCAACACATCTTTCCAGAGTGTTTTTGGGAGCGTAGTCACCTCATGGAATATGGGTGTATCATCTCTCATCCTACCAGACGACAGTCCAGGTCCAGACCCAAAGGCATCCAGTAATGCAAGCTGGCCCTGCCATGCATGGTTCAAAGGAAATAAAATACCAGAATAGTACTGCCCACCTATGATTCACACCCAGACAGTGCTGTGGACTTGATGGACTTTTCTTTGTCCATTCCCTTGTGCTTCTCACAGTTTGAAAATTGATTAGAGGGCTGCTGAGATCCAGGGTTTTTGGGACCAGACTGCATCTGGAGGCTCATTGAGCAAATAAAAGCTCAAAAGCTATGAACACACCTAGGGAACTTTTGCTTTCTTGGGTTTGTGCATGCCTGCAGGTGCAGAGGTCTGACCACTCAGTTAGTTTACATCCCATACATCCAGACTAGAAACCTACAGCCGAATGCTTGGAGGGTACAGGAACTGAAGGCTGGGCATCCATCTGCATGGGTGTTGGTGGTTCCATCCTAGCTGTGGCTTTGGCACCAGTTTTCATGAGGGTTTTGGCATCATCCTTCAGGAGATGTTCTTCCAGCAGTTTCAGGGCAATCCTTAGGCATCGGTGCCAACTTTTCTCATCTGTCTCCACCATTAAACCAGGTTCATTTCCACTGAGTTCAGCCTTACAGTTCATATGTGACCAGTCAACATGAGCTTTAGTCCAATTAGGCAAGGAACTGTAGAGTGCCCACATGAGAGGATCAGTTTCAGGTGATGCCAACCAACTTGCCCAGTCTGTGATTACATTTGTAACAGGGGGAGACCAGACAAATTAAATGCTCACCAAATACGGTTGACCCAGGCTGGTCAATCTGGAGGGCTTTGGGCTTCCAAGTCGAATCTGGAGGACATATCTGGCAGGTGTCATATATTGCTAGTCCCCATGAGAATAGGATGCTAGAAAACCACTGGCATGTCATCTTGGTACATGTGGGCATTTCCTGGTGCGGATCATTGTCTGTAGGTTGTTCATCACCCATAGGATGGTCTTCATCCATAGGATGGACATCATCAGTGAAGGAATAGAATTTCTGTTACAGTAACTGTCACATGACCTGGCATGAGCCCCCAGCTACAGACCTGCCCTCTGCCACCGCACGGCAATGATAGAACACGGGATACGTACCGAGCCCGGAAGGCTCGATGTAGAAGAAGACACACACCTAGCTGGGAAAGCTAGTGACGAACCAGAACGACGGGCCGAAGGCCCATGATGATACAGAACTGGACCTCGGGTCCATGATGACGAAGATAGGCCGATCCAGGCCTTATGACGAAATAGAAGATAAGCCGGAAGATGCCAGGCTTAGGTAAGCGTTCTGGAACGCTTACAGATAACGACCAGAACATCGGCGAACCTCGGAGAACCGATGACGATGATACCATATGGCGACATAGACCTAGAAGGTCTATTAATGGTTATCAAGATAGAAGGCAAGCCTCATGGTTGCCTCATGTACTGATAGAAGACTGCGGACTGCGCCGCAGCAGATAGAAGGAGACCTCGTGCAGCTTATCTCTGACTCGATAGATAAGCGGATTGGAACTCAGCTTAGAACTGAGCTAGAAGTGATAGAGTAGACTTATATAAGTCAGACAACTAAAGTAGATGTTCCTTACTTTAGTCTTACTCGGTCTACCCTAGAACTAGTACTCCAATTCACCTTGGTTTACCAGCCCCCACGATCCGCACCTTCGGTACAGGCTTGAGACCCTCTACTGTCTGTAACTCACGATCATAGTCGACCACCGTCTACTTAGCAACCTCTGCTCTTCTGTAGAGGCGATCTCACGACTCCGGCATACCAGACGTTACTTGTTTGTAACTACTGTCGGTTGATTCCATCCGAGTCCGAACGCGACGACGTACTGTCGTAACAATTTCTCCCTGACCTCATCAAAAAAGACCTTGTGCAGATGGTGCAAATACATGGATGCTCCTCAAAAATTTGCTCTGGTCTGGTCGTCGAAGCATTTGCCAAGTGACAAGTACCACAATGCATACATTGTGTGTTGCAAAAATTGGCAGAGCAGTTTGGAGGAAGCAGGGATGTAGATGATGTGGTGGTGTGAGCATAACCCTGGAAAACTGTCCATTGACTGATCATAGGCTCTGCAGTGATAGAATTCTGGGCACCATTCCTTGGGCATCTTGCCCACTTTCTGCCAGTAATGGTTGAGGTCTACTATATTGACAGAAGAAACAGATGGCTGCATCATGCTTTGGAGGAAGGTGGGGATGACGTGACCAGGCAAATATAAATGTGTCCCATAATTCCCAAAATGGTGTAGCCAGGGTTTCAAGATCATCTTAGGGTTTGGAGATCAGTTTACCTGATCTCGTGCCATCATGAACATGCAAATTTTATTCCCTACCTTGAATTGGTTGTTAGAAGAATTCAGTACCAGCTGGTTGGATCAGGATCCAGGGTTATATGTGCAAACTAATGTGTGTAAACCACCATTCTTGCTGTTCCAAGTCATGATTACATTGGTTGTAGCAATTTTACCTTTAGGCTCCATTATCGGCATGAAATCCCAAAACATCAATGAGCCAAGGATGCCACGAGGTGTTATGAACTAGGATTGTTCTAACAGCAAAGACTCAATAGAGTGTTCTAGTTGCTGAGATTTGAGAAGCCTCTCAGATAAGAGAGGGTTCTTAGACTTAGTTGAAGGAGTGCTTCAACTAAGAGATCAGTTCAGACGACTTAAGATTGGAGGTCTTAAGCGAAGGAAATTCAGGTAAAACCTAGTAAGATTGAAGTGAAGTTCTAAGTAGTAATACACGTGCTTAAATAGGAGACTATATGTGCATGGACCAGGGCTGTTGTGAGATAATGGTACACAAGCTGAGTACAGAAGTAGATCAAGAAGGGAAGTGAGACGGTAAAGGAAATAGTGCATAGTAAGCGAAGAGTATGACCTTAAAGAGAGAAAAAGAGAAAAGAATAGTAAGGCAGTTGTAACATGAGGTAGGTGTTACGCTCGGTGTTGTTTAGACATCTTAACGTTCCAAGAGTCAAAGTCAAAGTCAATGTTCTGATGAAGATGAAGCTAGATTGCAGGCCCTGGTCTGCATAGGTCAAGTTAAAGATACAAAGCATAAGAAGTAGAGTATATATAAGAGTATTGAAGCGGAGCTTAAATATGAGTAGCCAATAGTAAAAAGAAAAGGGGAATCATACAATAGAATGTTATAGAATACCATGGAACAAATGAGTAAGCATATGTGATAGAGTGAAGAGATGAAAGGAGAAAAGATAGAACCGTAACAGTAGGTACCAGTGCGAAAGGTTGTGGTAAGTGCCTGAGACCATGGAAGTGGATTTCAAGCTCCAAAGAAAATTGTGTGTCACATCTGTCTATTATCAATGGAATCAGGGTCTGCCGATATAAAATGGAGGGCTGGATCTTGCATATAGTATGTATGTGTGCACAGGGTGATGCTGAGCAAACGGATAAATATTTCCTATCTGAGTCAGCATGCTGTAGGAATCATCAGCTCTCAGGCAACCTGAAATGACCTGGGCTTTTGCAAATGGTTAGAAGGTTGGTGCCTGCACCCAACCAAATATTTCATATGGCAAATCGGTCCTAGTCTATACATTGTGTGTCAGTCCAAGGTTCACATGTGGCAGGTCAGTCCGAGGCTGGCTACAGCAATATCTTATATACATATCAATCAATCATAGTCCCTGCCGGTGTAGAAACAACAATACTGAGAGGAACAAGGATGCTCCTGACAGTACCTATAAAAAGTTGTGAGGTTGCGCATTGCCTAGTCTGCGTTACTTGAGGAGACAAGTGTGTTCAACCCTAGGGGAAGTGAGTGCTGCGAAGATCTCGAGGTATGCGCTTCAGTGAAGCGTGAGAAAGCACAGGTGCGTGCAAGGTGCACGTATTAGCGCGAAGCGTGGGAAAGTGTGCGCGCGTATGCGGAAATGATAGATAGACTAGACTTAAGTGATAATATGGTGCAGGAGATGTGAGAGCGCGAGATCTAAAGGAATAGGTTTCTACTATGTTCTCCCAAGTAGTAAGTAAGTAGTAATAGGTAAAATGGGAGGTAAAGTAAGTTTTTAATAGTATGTACTGCTGGCGCTTATATAGCGCGCCTAAGCGCAGTCATGTGGAGCCGAAGCACTACCGAGTAGGTATGTAAAGATATATATAAGTGAGAATCCATGATAAAATAAAGATGGAATAATATGCAATGAGAGAAATAGAAATATACGCACTAGAGGGCTTGGTGGACAGTGGATGGATGCTTCTGGATGGCTGGCGCTATAGGGCGCACAAGCGCGGGAATGTGCGCGCACGTATACATCGTGAAGTGCGGGAATGGGGCGCGCATGGGGCATGTTGCGCGGGAAAGCTGCACCTCATATAGGAATTGCTGCAGACAGTACACAGAGTGGTGCTGCAAGTTGGTGCTGTATACTCCCTAGTGGAAACTGCCATATCATGCTATGAGAGGCATGATTCTCTACACCGGTTAAATTCTTGTCTCATAATCTGGTCCAGATATGGGATTGATTCCAATTTGTGAGTCGATACCACTCATTCAATAACAAGCACAATGCACAAAGGGTGGCCACATCCATTTTTGCACTTGTTGTTTGCATTATGAACCAGATAATAAAGTTTGTATGTAGTACTGATCAATAGGAATGCATGTCATAGACTAAGAATGTGGGGGGATCCTGCTAAAACTATGTCATGGAGAACATGCATCCAAATTCATCAGCCAGCCACAAGGTCCACCTTGGATGCCCCATGCTGAAAAGTCCAATACCTGTGCCTTGTTCTACCTCATTTACAAAATACCCTAATTGTCCATCAGGGCCGTGCATGACACCCAAATCTAGTTGGACAATCAGCCTCAAGGAGCTTGGTGCACCCAGTGACTCTTCCTCAACCCCTATGAGTTGATTCAATGCAGTTGTCACAAAGGATTCTAGTTCTTGATTGGCCTGACGTTGTTCAGAGAGGGTGCCTCCTACTGGATCCATAATATCATCAAAGACATAAGGTTTTCTTATATGCAAGCTGGGGGATCCCCGAATTAAAACCAATCAGATCTCCATGGATGGTCAATTGAAGTATGCACCTCATTTCTGCCAGGGACAGATCTGCATCCTGATGCAAGAAGACCCACTCCCCCTCCCCATTTCCAGGGGCCATGTGCACCACCCATAATGGCTGACAATCTACCAAGATAATCCACCATTCTCCCAGCTGCTGAAGAGTTGGTACATATCATTGCTTTAACCATCTGAAATGACCATGATCTGGCAGCAGATTCAACAGATCCACTTGTCCTGGTAAGAAGATGTGATGGTTGCAGTCACTACCTTCATGCTTGAGAATACAGCCTTCAAAGGATTGTGAGAGATTGATGCGAGAAAGGCATGTGGTCAGAGGTCTTGGGAAGTTAACCATCCTGGATGCAATTTGGTTGAGGTCAACGATCACATTAAATTTATTGGAAGCATGTAGTATCTCTTTAGATGAGGGCCATACCAGCACAATCAACTCCAGTATCTGCAGGCGTGACAGGTATTTCTGCAGTCGGGTTGGGCTGTCTAAACCACCCGCCTGCTTACTTAATCTCATTTTCAACAATTTGAATATGGTAACCAGATGCTAAGCACTTGCCTGGGATCCACCATAAGGTCTAGACCGCCACAGATGGAGTGATATTGTTGAAATGTATGCCTAAAGTTGGGTTTTGATGAGATCAATATATCTTGAAATTTCTCAAACTTCATAAAATCAGTCCAGAAATGTTGCCAGCTTTCAACATACAAACCTTTTCATAAAGCCTCACTGGAACAAAGCCACGAAGTGTTGGACTGTCCAGGAGGTCAGCAGCCAAGGGGGCGGGATAATCATAGGTCACCCAGTCGATACATCTGTAAGAATCCTGTGCCAAAGAATGGGAGAACTGAGGATCTAACACCACCAACACCTGGTAAGACATTACCAGATCCAGAGGCCGGGTTTTACTTGATGGATGTGGTATTGTCAGGTATATAGATCAGTCCCAGCGAAAACAAGCAAAGTAGAGGTGGGCACCAATCAAACGAGATAGATACAATAAATATAAAATGAAGAATGTTGGTGTATGTTGATACAAACAATCCTACATTTTGAAGATAAGATTAAATTTACTATTCTGCAGTGTGCACTGCTGCAACCATCACCATTTCTGCATTCCCTGCATGCAGCTTTGGAGTGTTTTTCATGGCCCTGTACATATTTCCTGTCCTTCCTGTATTGTCTGTGCACTCACTCTACTCAAAGTCTGCTACACCTCGAGATTACTTTGGAGTTCAAAAGACTTCAAAACTTTGGGTACCATGTGATGACACCGGCGGTGCATCTCACTTCTTCTTGCCATAATTAACACTGCCTATTCAAACAAGACCACAAGCTGAAATTCTGGTATTTAGTCAGTCTTTTGGTGGGGTCAGTGCAGACTTCACTGTACATCTTAGTATCAAAGGTCTGTCTGCTCCTGCTGGCCCTGCCAAGTGCCATGTCACATCATCCCCTGATCTCCTTGTTGCCTGCCGCATATCTAGTCATACCCACCACCTTCTCATAGGCCACAGGTATCATACATGGACTTTTGCATTGCATGCCACCTTTCTCAGCGCCCGCCACCACACTATTCTAGTATGATTTCCCCCTTCTGTTAGTTTGGATAAAAGCTTATTGTTACTCACAAACTGACTGGCCCAGTCTGTCTTGCAGTCTTTTAAACTGTGAAAATGGCAGCTCTCTCATATAAGCCGGTGTTCATTTGACATCTCTCACACTTGCACCAGCATTTTTTTGTTTAGTTTTGCTCCTTCACAGTCCCATCAAACCTAATGAATCCTTCTAGCTCATCCATGGTCTCCTTCTACAGCCCACCACCTGCGGGCTCAACCCTGGCCATCATTTCTCTCCCCACACCTTCTCAAACTGGCCACTCTGGGTTAAGTGGGGGGAGTACAGGTGCATCCTTGATGATGTATCCAATGAGTACTGTCAGTGTTAGTTCCAGCTCTAGCAAAAATAACACAACTGCCATCACTCTAGGTAACACCTTTGGCATGATTGGGCTCATTGCTGGTGGACTCACAGCTGTTTGATATATCAAACACTTGTGGAGATGTGGGAGGTTCCTCATTCTTGGTGGCGACCATCCTGTGATGACCTCCACATTGCACTCTTCTGCTCCTATCATTGCACCCCGGCGATGCCACTCATCCATCCTCAACTCATATTTGCCTCCTTTGGACCCCATTTGTTGATCAGACAGCTGGTCAATGAATCAAATGCTTCCCAGGACTCTCTTGAGTCTGAACCTGAGCAATCAATCAAACATATTTGCCTGATCTGTCCATCTGTTCATAGTGGCCAGATGGTGAATACTGAGGTTTCAGAGCAGCCAGGTGGAAGCCATGATGTCACACAGCGAATTGCTTCAGATGGATCTATGTCACATCAAACAGCTTCAATTGGTTCTATTACTAGTGCAAATGAGCATGGTCTATTGGGTAGTTTATCATCTAATCAAAGCAGGTGATAACTAACAAAGTCATAAATACAGCAATGACCTTGAATATGTCTCGGTGCTTGCCTCTCTCCCTCCTCAGTCCATTTTTGAGTACCTTGTAGGCCACTGGAAGCGTATCAACACTGCCAAATTAATTTTACTCAAGAAAGTGCTTTGACTCTTCTACAACCTCATAAATAATCTCACAAGATTCCAGAACCCTGTCTCTGAAACCCAGCAAGCCACCATGCTCCTGAATCAGCTCAGAGACCTCATTATCAGTTACATAGGCCTTAACCTTCAGGATCCAGAGATGTTTCCACAATCTGCCAGGTGTGTTCTCTCCATATAATTGATTGTCATGAAGTAATTGCCCTTTCTCTTTTTCACCCATCCCAACTTTGCCTTCTCTTGAATGCATAGTTGTCCACTATCAACCCTTGGGTCACACGAGCTACTCTCACTCCTGCTCTCCCTCTCTGCCCTATCTACGCCTCTGTATGCATCAACAACTACCTCTCAAACCATGCTGGCTCTCACAGAGGTTCAGCCATTATTGGAGGACCTTGCTGTTTGCTTCACAGACCTGGTGCATGTACTTGTATTTCAGAACATTTTATCATAAAACACATATGTCCATTGTCTGCTCCTCAAGCTCCAGCTCAAACTTATATATTCCTTAGGATGAACTTTCACCATGCTAAGCACCCTTGTCTGCACTCTCATCATGCACACCCTTACCATACCATTGGAGGGCATTGGTGGAAGCGGTGGGGACACCGCATGGCATGGTGTCATAGGAGGCATGGAAGCCCTAGTTGGAGTAAAACCTATCTCAGAGATGATCACAAGAATGCTGCAATGGCTTGGTGAGGGTTTCAGGGTGGTCGTGACAACTGCAAACTTCGAGAGGCTGTCTCTTATGGGCCTGCTGCTTAGGCTGGGAAAGTTCAGTTGGGAGTAGGTGAGTATTGTACAGTGAGGCATGTGAATGATGATGTATCTGACATATGTCATATGCCAACAGCCAGGTATTGCGCAAATATACTTTAGCGACTGGATGAAACACAGTCATGCAGATGTGGACTCATGGAATGCAAGTTTGAGAGGGACATTGAAGAGTCTGCAGGCGAGTGATTTTGGTTTATGCTTCCTTGTATGGTTTTGCTCATCTTCGCATCCTTTCATTTACACCCATGATTCAGTCCTCCCTCTTTCAAATATTTAACACCCTCGTGTGCACATCTCCTGAAGCATGTGAGCGGGTATCAGAATACTTTGCGACAGTAGTGCATCTCAATGTAAAACTTGCAGGAATGCAGGTACATTTATTTTCCTCCTGTGCAGCAAGATGCTAATCAACACATACGCAGGTTGAGTCCGATACTGTTGCATCAGACAGCTTCATGGTCAATCTACAGAGCATGCTGCTGAGATTCGTGGAGCCCTATGGATGTGAGATATACAAAGGTTTGTTTGTTTATTTTCTCAATGGATTCTAGTCTCCCTCATCTTGCTGCTGTCTTTCTACTATTGTAAACGTCATTGCATGGTTGCACACATTTTGTGTATTGTTCTGTGACCACAGATGGACCGCATGGATCCCTATTATTTTTTGGTATCTACCTGAATTGATCTAAAGGAGGAGACAAGGATCAAAGCAACAAGCGATGAAGCTGTGCAATGGGTCAGGAGAGAAAGTCGAAGGGTGAGTATTCTCTCACCTTAACACATGTTTCCCTACTGATGCCTATCCTCTATAAAACCCCCAAAAAAATTAACATGTAATGCAACTATGTGCTTGCACATGCCTCACCCAAACACTATTACTTTGACCACCTTGGCCACAATGCCCAACTTCATCTCCAACATTGTCTATCTCTGCAATGCACCGGGACACTATGGATACATACGCACAATACAAGTGTATGAAGACTTGGGGAAGACTCTTGATGATTACCAAAGGCACCATAATATGATTAATGGGGATGGGTCATGGATGGGTGTCATATTCCGTATTCCGGACCTACATCTGATAATATTCCCATGCCTCATCCGGACCTTCGGATGTCCTATCCATGTCTCCAGTCCTCTATCCATCTGGATCCCTGCACCTCTGTACATCCACATCCACATGCCCATGTCCAGATCCCTTGTCCATTGCAGCTAGCCTGCATCACTCATCATTGTCCCATCACCCTAATGTCAGATCCACGCATCTCATCCAGACCATATCCGATCTGGTCCGATCTGATGTATAGATCCGTTTCCTATCTGATATACGATAAGCTTCATAATACATTTCCTGTGCATGTAACGTTTACACAGCCTATCTGGTATTCCTTGTTTCCGTTACCTTGGCTATACTTACTACCAGTATGCTTACTGATCCTTTAACCTATGCCTCATTTCTGACTCGCATTTGTTAACTTTGCTTATGCCTCATACATAGCCTCAGACCTTTGCTTATTGATCTTTCCAGTAGTCACTTAGTATATAAACTCTTGTATATGTCTTGTAGTACCTCAGTCTGAATATCATATTAGTCCTTGCACTAGATCTCACTCTAAGTCTTCATATCAGGTCTAGCCTTCCAACTTAGTCAGTATCCATCTCAGGCCTAGGGAGGAATTCCCTAGGCCAGAGTTCTGATCCTCTGATCCTCCACTCATCTACTCCTCCACTCATCCACCCATCTGCTCTTCCAAAGTTTCCAGAAGTCTATCCGTATCTTTCCCGCGGTCCTCTGGACCTATTCTGCTTCAGACTTCGTCCTTGCAGCCATTCCTCTGTTTGCTTCTACTCCGGACAAGTCCTGAGTAGCCATTATACACATCTGTATTAGGACGCAACCTCATCATAATTTCCGGAAGTTCCTCCAGAACTTTCCCACACTCATCCGGAAGTTACTTGCACCTGTCCGGAAAGTCCTTCTGAAGTTTCCCATGCCTTCGGATGTCCTTTGGGCATCTTCGGATGCCTTCGGACTTTCTTTGGACACCAATCTGAAATTAAGGGCACATACTTGGGTAAGGGGTGCAGTGCACGAGCTGAAGCCAAGCCCCTCGGAATCAGTCCTACCCTTTGTGCATGGTCTTAACATCTTCCTGCACTTGCTCCGGTTCTTTTAATGAAAATGTTGCCCAGTTTCTTGATGGGATGCCATCACTTCTTGAGCCTGAAGTAGATTCTAATCATATGGTGTCCACAAGCAATTTCCCATCCCCTCATCTTGCCCCAGCTTCTATTCCCCAACTGTAACAGTTCATTGGCTTGTACAAGACAGCCAAACTCATTGTTCCTGCCATCTGGTGAGGAGCATTCATCTGAGCGGCAGAGGTCTGACAGAGGATGGTGTCTCTCCACCTGCTTGACTGTCCATGTAGTTATTCCGGGATGCACCTTCTGTGCTCTTATTGGAAACACTACACAGGTGTGTGCCTTGCTCAGTCTATTTGTGAGTGATGCCAACCAAAGACATCTTAATGGCCCCCACTGTTGTAAGTCATTGTAGCTTCCTACTTGCAATGCTCAGGAACCTTGATTTCTATGATACAGGAATTCTATGAGTAGGTGGGCAGTGTTCCGTCATCTTCATGGAGCTCAGTGTATTCAAGCTCTCTGAGATGAGCTGGAGATCTCAAGCAAAGCAAAATAACAGCACAAAGAGGGTTTGGCGATCACTGCCTCTTCAAGCCAGGAATGATCTTGAGGATGGCCTGCTTTTTGGTTCATAAATCTTCTTTGCATGTCAATCTTACTTACATGAACACTCACTTCTCCTGTATACTTTTCATTTTTATGATCTGACAATGGATTCCACATCACAATGCTTTGGGATTCTAATCATTAACACACCCCTCAAAAATAATCTGCTTCTTTGTCATGTTCTGTGTCTGCTTGACCATCTCTCCTGTTCTCTCTCTGCTTGACTTCTCCTCTCTCTCATCATGCCCAGCTTTCTCCTAATTAGTGGAATGATCATCCATACATGGGCCTGGAGTAGCCTTTGACTGGGCATTAAGCATAATATGCATAGGGTGTTGACCACAAAAAAACTTATGCAACCATCTCATTGCTAGTCAGTGAGTATCATGCTTAATTTTAATACTATAGCCTGTGTTTGTGACCAGGTGGCAGTATCAGATTTCATGATCCTGGATCCCCTCATTGTTCCATACTCATTGCTTCGCAAGTTTTCATAAAGCATACTAGTTTGTATAATATTTGTGTGTTCACCATGTGGTATGGGAGCTACCTGGGTATTATCTATAGTACACTACTCAAACTTGAAGCAACATAGCGTGCAACATCTGAATATCATGTTCAGCCAGGATCAACTGTCCATCTTCTGCTCCAGCAGGCCTCCACAAATGTTTTCCTCAATATACATTGATTGGGTATTGGATTTCGCCTATTATCCCAGACCAGTCAAAATCCACAAGTTTGAATCCAGGGCTGCAATCCTTTTTTACCATAACATTTGTATTTCAAATGTCTCCATGAACATAATTTTCTTGGTGAAGAGACTGGAGTCCCACAATGAGCACATCATGATGTGGGTAAGGAATGGAAAGTTCCCCAAGACAACAGTAATCATCTGTGATAATCTCCATCACAACCATGTACCAGCTGCCTGATAGGTATTCAAAGCCATAGAGTACTGGAGCGAAGCCACCAGAAGCACATTGTTGATATACTTCCTTAGAGTAATGACAGATGAACTTGATGCAGAGCATCTTGTCATCGGTTATCTTGGCAGAAAAGAGCAGCTTGGTGGTATCCATTTGATGGCAGTATGTGAAACGACATGTTGATGATGTCTCAATGCAAGTATAAGAATATGGGTATGGGAAACTGGAATCTGGAAATTCCAAGTCCAGAAATTTATTTAAGGTGTGGATCAGTAGAAGGAGACATGATGTTTGATGACATGTGTTCGTAGCATTCCAAGAGAGACAGAAGAGCTTTCCTAAGCACACTAATGTGCCGCATGATCATCACACACATTTTGGTATCAGTGTAGTGATGGAACAGAGATAAAGCAGTCAAAATTACCTGCATGTTTGGATGCATACTCCAAACAGCGGCTGAGAAATCAATGTGTGACCCTTTAAATTGTGATCAGTGCATCCCAAGTTGTGCAATACTAGAAACCTACTGAAGAGTGTGATTGCTATACAGGGAAACCTAAATGCAGGCTTTTCCTTTGAGAAAGAGGTCATGGAATGTATATAATATGAAAGGACTTACATGTGGGGTTCAGCCTTTGTGAACCCTATCTCATTCTTGACTTTGGCAATTGCATAGTGGAAGCCTTCGTACTGCACGTCACTGTTGGTGGTGTAGTTGCTGCCGTCAATTGTCATGGCCCTTAGGTTGATGTTGTGCTGCTGCAGGAGTTTACGGAATTTGAAAGCTCATCCTGTCTCAACAGTGCCATGACCAGCTTATATTCATCTGGCATTGGTTCGTGATTTTCACAGTCATCCATGAATGCACTGAAGATTGGATGAAGAAGTGTGCTGGGTATAGTGTGTGCAGCCAAAGGGGGTCAATCCCAGTGATGGTGAGGTCCAGGTCTTTCTGTATGCCTTTGAATTCAGAAGGTTTCCCCTGACTAGAAGGAGCATTCTGAGGAAATTTTTGGCTATACTCCAAATACAGTTGCTGCATCCTATTCAAGAGTGTGGCAGTTTCATTTGCATTGGAATCAGCACCTGCATTGTTAGCTTGTCCCCTGGCAAGTGCTGTTAGGTCAATGTCCATACTGTCTCCAGGATTTGTGCCTGGTGCAACCAACCAGTCTCCCATCAAATCTGCCATAGTAATATTGTGGTGAAGTAGAGGATAATCGTATTCCAGGACCCTGTAAAGGGTACTGGTTTGCATTGAAGATATGTGAAGAACTGATCATCCTAGACCTTTTAACATGTTTATTGATGTTTGGTTGTTCTGTCATTTTTCTGTCTCCTCTTTTTCTTTTGCTCTCTGCAGCTTATGATAGATATCATGGCTACAGCTTCATCATTGTCATTTCCTTGTCCTGATTCATTCACTCGTCCTGTTGCATTGGTTGCATCTGATCAAGAGCTTTCAATGAGGGACACACAGTTGTGTCGTCATGCGTCTTGTGTGGGTGTTTTGGGTATTACAGGGTTTCTCGGGATTGTCTGCCTGTGGGCCATCAATTTTGTCTTGAGATCTGTTGCCAATCTCTGCGCCTAGTTCATGTCTCATTATTGAGCATTTCTCTGTCTTCACTTGTGCGTAGTAAGTTGAAATTGCTCATGCACACTCAATCCAGGTCATCTCAGTGGATCGTAAGGACTACATCCTGGTAACATCCATGATCTATTGTGAGTGCATCATTGTATTGATCAGTGTGCACACTATCTCATTGTATTTCGGCATTTGTTTGTTGCTAGGTGCAATACCTCTCATCTTGTCCTACTCATTCCTTTCGTATATGATCACTTTGCATGGTGCACTCAGGCTGCAGTCCAACTCCCATATCACTTGACCTCATTTATCACATTGTTTTTTTTCCATGATAGCTTAATGACATGATATGAGATTTCAGGTGGAAATTTCAACCTGATTTCACCTGCAGGATAATAAGACTTTTCATCACAAAGCCTTTTGGGAATCCCTCACCAAGAAACATGCTGAATTCAAAAGATTCTGTACTACATCAAGACGGAGGCCTATCAACTCATCCTACAGGCACAAAATGCACTTTGAGTCTCGGATCGCAACCCTGATGCACATGATTCAGGAGACTGCTCAGGCTATGAAGACAAGTCTCTTGGTCATGACACCTCCTTCCATTCTATAGAGAGTGACTGGGATGCAGCCATCAACAATCCCCTGGATGTGGCACTGCATGAGAAGTTTGTTGAAATTCTGGAGAAGATTAGGTTCCATCTGACCTGATACTGCTGCACCCCTCACCTCTAGGTATCATGATGAACAACTAGAACTTATATATGCCTATGTGCACTGCAGAATTTTCATGGAGCCAACCCTCATGTTCTTGTCTCAGGGCTATGATTGTGTCATGGTGTTTCTCAATGATGACAACCTGAACCTAGTGAACTTGGAAAAAATGTGGAATGCTGTCAGGACTTTGCATGTCCATGATATCAGAGATGCTGTGGATGATGTTCTGTGGGCCAATAAGGAAGGTGACTACTTGATGGTCTTGGAGCCAAGGTTTTCAAGGAGACCAGCAGTGAGGAATGGCTTTTGCACACCTGGGGCCATATAATGGCAATTTACCATTGTTACTCCTGCCTCTGCATGGTGTGTGAGACGGTACATATCTACACCATGCACCCATGAGTTATTGGCCTATGTTTCAGTTCTCCAGATGGGGTGCGAAAGAACTGATCTTGGCGGGTTTCATTCCCGACAACATACCCCTCTCCTCACCTTGGCATTCCATCATCTGTGTGGATAGTGATTCTCAGTTGTTTGGGTCCATGTGGGAGGAGACGAAGCATAACCTGTCTCTGTACGGCTCACTGTCTCTTGATGATGCTGAAGCACAAGCTTTTGTCAATAGTAGCATCCAACATCCTGAATTGTCTTGTATGGGCTCTCAGTTCATTGCTGATCATGATCCAGGTTTGATGTCTTATTTGAGTGCTACATACATTGGAATAGTGTAAATAATTGACAGAATATGGGATCCAGTTGGTGAACGCAGCTACCAGGGTAACCATGTGTGAAACGACTGGTACGAAAGGAATGACATGATAAATAGATAAAAATTGTGGAGGGTTGCAAGAAGAGTTCATCTGCAAGCTTCAGGATCATGAGGGTCCTGAGTTGCCTGGAGGGCTGTGGTATCCCAGGACCCTATAAGGGGGACTGGTTTCAGGATGCAGATTCTCTGTCACATCTATCATCCTGGACCGTTTATCCCTTTTACATTGCTTGTTTCATGTTTTCGTTTTTTCCATTTTTTTATGGGTCCAACCCTAGTGAAATAAAACAAATGTTAACAGACCCCTTTCTTCTTTGACATCCTTCAGTTTGAGCTCATTTTCTGGCATGTCCTTGTCACACGTTGTCGGCAACATATTAGCTTGACCTGTCACTTTGGTTGTCTTGGATCAAGAACTTCCCAACAATGGAAGCTTCATTGTGTTGACCCACATATTTTGAGTATTTTGGGATAACACAAGCGTGCTTGCAGTTTGTGGACCAGTTTCCATCTGGCAGTCCTTAGCCTAGCTCATATCATTGAGCATTTCTCCATGTTTACTCATGCACAATACCTTGACATCATGTGTGCTCATGCTATCTGAACTGCTTCAGTCGGTTGCAAAAACTATGTGCAGGATTTGTTGCATGTGCATACTTGCACTCAACTTTGTGCACCTAATTCTTTTGCCATTTGAGACTTCTTAGATGTGATGTTTCTTGACTCACTTTGCCTGTTCTTTTCACTATTTATCATCATGTTCAACACGCCACTGTTTGTTGCTCTTCACAGTGCAATTTCTACCCTATTCTCTGCCATCACTTCTCTCAGTTCTGGCCATTGTATTATTAAACTCAACATCCATGATGAGGCTGCACTTGCACCACTTTACAAAGCATTTGCAGCAGTGCACTCTGCTTTGTTAATGATGCAAGAGCTTATGCTAGTCATCATCACACATTTTCCTAAGGGGAGGGCCAAGCGAGGTGCTCTATATTTCTCTCATTTTTGACGACACTGATACTGATTTCCAGGACACCATCATTGGGATGGGTTCTTGTACACTATATGATCTTCCACACCTGGTATCCATACACATCTTCTGTTGTGTGATATCTTGCATTGTCACGAGTGACATATCTTCTGTCTGAGCTTTGCTCAAATATCCTCCACTCTCAGTGGGCATGTTTGGCACTGATCAGTTGTGCATACTTACCAGGTGGCGCTGTGTTAGATTGAGCTTGCCCTCTTTCTTGCTTTTACCATCTCATTTGGTAAGCTTGTTCTAGCAAAGCTGGTTCATAAACTCATCGTCTGCTATTATCATTTTGTGAACATTGCGGTAGTACATCTAAAGTTATGAGTGCCCAAAACACTCCCTCTCAAGTACAGGAACATATGTGAAGCTGAAAAACAAGGAGGAAACTCATGAAAAATTGGACATGTCCGTGTGAAAAGAACACCTGATACAGAATTTGCAAAATACAATATCCCTGTTATTGAGGATATTCCACATCCACAAAAACCCAGCTAGAAATTATGAGGAAAAAAGAAACAAAGCAGGGTCCTGGGATGCCTGGAGGGCTGTTGTATAGTATTTGACAGTGTTGAAAAAACCTACTTTATATCCATATTAGGCAAGATAGTTGAGCACTTATGGTAAGCTAAGAGCTCTCCCCAATGAATTAAGCTCACCTGTGACTCCCAGAGTCCCACCTAATCCTGGTAATTAAATGTGATAATAGATCGTGTTTGCACCTCTAATTAAAGGCAAATACAGCAGCTGCAAAACTTGTGTCCAATAATGCAAAATATATGTTATTTGATTATTATCACCTCTAATTGCAAGGATTATGTGGGAGTCACAGGTGCTCATTTTCTCTATTTAACTCTTGAAACTTATATGGGGGTATTGCTACATACTCTGCACACACAACCAGAGAATCACTTTCAATTACACATCATGTGCAGCGAGCTATATGTGAATGCAGTGAAATGCCACACTGCAGTCATGTGATGAACTGGAGGCCTATCTCAGCAAGGGGATCACTGGAAAAAAATATCAGATTTCAACTGGCAGATTGAAAGGTAGAAAACAACACATTTCGACCAACCTCACATGATAATTGTAACAAATGAGTGACATCACATTATTCTTGAGTCCATAATGCAGTAACACTGTTATATTGCAGGAGCCTGTGTTGTATGAGTGTTCCAGTTGCCATGCCCAGATCCTCAGCCAGCATCTCAGTTTCTACAAGAGGTACAGACACCACCAGCCTCCACAGCGGACCAAGGACCACGTGGATCAAACTTTTTGGCTGCCAGCTTTCTTAAGTTGATCCAGGAACATTTTCAGTGCCCAATGTGAGTGATATGCATGATCCTACAGGGTTTCCCACTCACTTATAGGTCAGATGTTGGGATGTCCTGTTAGCACCATGATCCTGATATGATCATCGCCCTAACCTAACCCAAGCTTAGTGTTGCACCAGTGACTTATTGCTCATCAGGACATGCGGCTTGTATATATTACACACTCAGTTCAGCCATCAGCCTTAGGGTCACTAAATGTGTCCTGTGTCGGTCTTCAAATGTTGTTCCTAGAGGCTGTCCTTGCATTTATCTTCAGCAGATCTAGGACTTTGTTGTATCCATGATGGAAGGAATTGCCCAGGAGTTCCAAGACACTCCTCATGAAAATCCAGAATTAAGGTCATATGCTTGTGGAGCTTTGCGAGATAATTGGCAATGAAGAAACAGGTGATTCCATTTATAACTCATTTCAAAAACAGAACTGTTCTCATTTGAGGTATAGGGTTGGTTGTCTACTCATACATGACATCCAGCAACTCCAGGGTTCACTGACTCCCACAGAGGCAAGCCATATGGTCTTATTGGCCAGACTTTGTCTACAGGGGGAAGGTGTTGGTTCAGCCTGGCTCCCAATGTAAGCCTGTCTTGGTCAAAAATTTTGGTGTTGAACTCACCAGATTACACCATACAGTGAGATTGATTAGCTCTCCCCTTCCAGTGACCTCTTGGGATCTGTCAGATCTCATTAAAAAGAGGAAGGACATTTTGTTGTGTCCTCAGCTTGGGATGTGGTGGTCAACCTGGAACGTCAATATCATATCTTTACTTTACACTGGCTGAAACTGGACCTTACATAGACTTTCAAGGTGGTTAAATAAGCCAGTCCCTCGAAGATTCCAGATATTTCACAATATTTTGGATGTTTGTAGTTTCTTCTGATCCCAATTATTACACTGTGGAAACGACTTTCTAGATCTGGTTTTTGGTCTCCCTCAGAGAACACATTTCAGAGATGTGGACTGATATATTTTGAGTCTATTTTTGAAAACAGTCACTACAATTACATTGTAACAGCACCTATGCACTAGGCCATTCAAGACCTCATCAGGTTTGGGCACTTTTGCTGAAGCGTGACCCACAAATAGGCTTTGTATATATAATGATAGTCCATGTGCACATGGAATCTCCCCTTCCAAAGCTTTTTCTGTTTGATACGGGAGACCAGTGCCTTCTCAGCCAATCTTGAAGTATTGTTCTGTAGTGGATGATCCCACCTTGTATTGCTTATCCCCCACCTACTTGTTATTCCAACCTCACAAGCTTGAAACTTCCTTGCCAGCTCCAGGCATGGATTTCTTTTTCCTGCCCCTGATTCCTGGTTAGCAGGGCTTAGCCATGATAGCCCAGAAACTACCCCCTCTCCAGCACAAGGTGGTAGACTTTGAGGGTTGGCTACCCTGATCCATTTCTAAAAAGACAGCCCATCTTTGTTTCCAGTCATTTTATTTCGAGGAAAGGTGGGATCAGGCTCAGTCAGATCAGCTGAGCATCTACCATCAATTCAAACTCAATGCCAACTCTAAACCACAGGATGTGGAGCCTGATGTTCGAGATGTTTATATTCAGGAGAGGTGGAATTTTTGCCACTCCCCCCCCTTTGGACAGTTTTATGACACCTCCACTCAACAGCTGAAGACTAGCAAATCCAGTGTCATGCTTGCTGTGCAAGCAGAGCACTACTCACTGGTGGTGATACTACTGTCCAGACCCAGACCCACAGAAGTTCCACCTATGTTTCTGCCTCCCACCCCTACTGTTGCCCCTGTAAATTCCATAGTGGAGGCACAAGTTCCCCCTGCTGTGGATTCCAATGCAGAAGGGAAGGAAATTATGATCACTGTGGAATTAGAGGGCAGAATGCAGACATTTGTTTTGAGGCTCCACCTTCTGTACATGCCTGATAAACCTGGGGCATGATTGCATAGTAGGAGGGACATTAACCATGGATGCAACTTGTGACAGGGCAAATGGTTCATCACCCAAGCACTGATCAGGATGGAGCTAGCTTATACCCAGTTGTTATTCTATGATGTACTGTGGCTTGTCTTGCTACTTAGCTTAGATTTTAACGTAGTCAATTTGCTGTGTTCTATGTGACAACTTCATTCAAGTTTATTGACTTCAATATCCAGGCTGATGATTTATCAGCCCTGTGCCCACAATGTCCTGGCAGCTTCTAATGTCACTTGTTTGGCACATTTGAGCTTTTTAAGCACTGTAATAGGCTTGCCCGTTCCTCATTTTCACCTGTGACTCCTACATAATCCTTGTAGCTCATGATGCCAAGGAAATATTACTGGACACAGCTGAATGGTTGAGGTAGCATGAAATATTGTTTGGACATATAATTTGTTAATTCTGCTTCCAGCCTTCCTATTCTGAGCCAGTCGACACTGGTTGTAGGTCCTACTGGTGTTAAAGAGGAGCCTGAGCTAGATGAGGATGTCCTTACTCTGGAGGAAGCCCTTACTCATGATGTCATGATGTGGCATTCGGAAGCCCAACCATCAATCATACAATCCCATTGATATCACATCCTGATACTCCAGCTCTTGTTAGCAGCCCTGGGATTTTTTTGCATTAAACAACCTCAGGAACACATGGATCATCAAAGAGTTGGCTCTCTCTCTCTTGCATGTGACACTCTTTGGTGCAATGCCTGCAAGCATTCAATTAGCATCAAGAATATCTCCCACATCCCTACTCCTTATGACCATTCCATGTTTCCTTACTCTCTTCCTGATGGTGAGTTTTTCATCTTGTAACTTCATAATGTCTATTAACATGATGATACAGGCTCTGTGGGTATTGTTTGCATAGAAGTAAGTCAGCAACTTGCTGCTGCTGAATTGGGACCTCTGGAGGACTGTCCATTATGTGGTGTGAAAACTAAGTCAATGCATGTGCATATTGGAATTCATATCTTGTGGGGGTCTCACAGCATCAAGGAGACTCTAAAGGAGGAGATATGTGTCAAGGTTTTCTTTGCAAGCAAGGCTTACCAGTTTTAGGTCTGTCTCACATACCCATGCGGATTCTGTGGTCAATCTATTATGACGAGTGCAATATTCAGATCAAGGTCTCAAATAAGGGCATCATATCACTTGAAACACACTATCCTTACTTTCATGTCTTCTGATATGCCAACACTGATATTGGCTCCAAGAATTGACCTTCACGGAATGTTTCACTCAAGTTCTAGCTCTGTCACCCATCACTGGGAAAAAGTATCGTGCTGAAGCAGGATTTGTGGATGCTGCCTGCCACTATAACATGGTTCAGCATCTTGATGATGTTCACCCCCAGTATGCACACCCCAAGAATCCCACTGGTCACCTTTTGCCACTCAACTTCCTCAATACATTCATGCTGACTTCCCTCAAATAACATGACACCAGCATCCCTGAGTCGCAATGGCTTATGCCTCTTTTCAACTTGGATGATGACAAAGAAAATCAACCTGGATCAAGTGTCTGCAAGAGGAAGAATAAGAACGCTGGCAATACAAATGTGCAGAAAGCTCATCAATCTGCATAGTCTGTTTGCTCATTTCATTTCCTCTGCATGCTTTTCACAACTGCATGTACTTATGATAACTCTCATTCACTATCATTTTGCTTTCTTACCCTTGCTACTTCATGTTTCTGTGGATATCATAGCTTCAAATTGCATAGTACTACTCAGGAAATCAATGCACACATGTTTCTGCCTCATTATATTGCATACAATGGGTCAACAACTTGTGAATATTGAGACATGTCTCTCATGCATTAGTGAAAATTTGGCCTTGTGACATCATGTGGTGTCACTGTAACAGCAGTGGTAGTGGGTTGCCAAACTAAAAGTGTTAGTGTCTGGGACTATCGCACACCTCTTGGTAGTAGTAGGAGGTTGGGTAGGAACTTGTTTTTATCCAACCATATAATTAAGGTATTGTGACAAATTTGGTTACCAAGGGTTTATATAGTATCTGAACTATACTACTAGCCAAGCAGATCTTCAACTTGCTAGTTAATGAGATGAGGAATGTTCTGGTGGTGCTGGACCTGGCACAGCAGAGGACTTTGCATCAAGTACAAGAGAAGACCCCTTATGACTGGACAGTAACCACTCTACCACACTAGGAGGCAACCTACCTGATGGGCATCATTGATGTCAAGGGTCTCATTTTTGAGGTGGAACACCTTGAACTGCCAGACATTGATATTCCCGCAGGTCACAGAAGGGTGTACATCAATGAAGTGGTAAGCTGATTGTCCCTGGTATACAGAGCCCTACCTGATCTCTAATACAGCTTTTGATGTGACATACAATTCACACCTCACAAGACAATGACCTCCGACCGGTTTATATGGAATTCAAAACTTTCACCAGGATCATACAGTTGAGCAAGGAGAACCTCTGGAGGATCATGAGTTGCTTTACTGCTATTTGAAGAGGTTTGGATTTGACAAAAAATCCCAGGTGAGTAAGCCACTTCTAAAGGGTCAAAGGTGCTGACCCAGTGATTGGGTATGAGACAGAGAGGCCCTCATTTGTTTCTGCTCCTCTACTTCTTCAAGGAATGCAAACACTATGTAGAGTACTTTTGAGGAATACACAGCAGCATTAAAGAAGTTAGCAGATCATCCTGGTGTGGTCAAGTAGCTCTGAGTGCCGGGTCTCCTCTTATGATTACAATATCATCACCCTGTTGGATTCCATAGCCCAGGATATTACAAAATATCACCAGCCACCACAAAAGTGATTGATGAAATAGGAGAAAGTTGTCTTGGAATTAACAAGAAGGACAGCAGTCAAGGACAAGCATAAAAAAATCCTTGGAACAGCAAACCCTCTCAGCAGCAGCCAAAGTGTGGGGATTATTGATGGTTGGTGCAGTCATGGGTCCCAGAGTGGGACAGGGTAGGACAGTAGTGTTGTCTCATGGTCAATCAGACCATGTTTCATATCATCAATGACCTAACAGAGCAGGTTGTGCCTGGCCAGAGTTCCTCCATGACAGCCTGGACATGAGAGGATGGGTGGACCTTGCAGGAATTGGCCCAGTATGAGACTATCTCCTCATCCTTGTCTCTATCTCTGACTCTAGACCTCCAGCCTGTTGGATGACAACCCAGATCAATGTGATTTTATGACTCCAGAGGGTGGAATAAGGGCAGAAGTCAAGGCAGCCAATGCAGAAATTAACCGATTCTTGGTGGCCACTCTAGTAGTTTACATCAAAGCAGAAGAAATGCAAATGTGTCATCAAGGGATTTCTGAGTTTGTGTAGTCCTCCTTGTGAGTGTCAGCTCAGGTAGATCTCTCTGTCATCCAAGATCCTGAAATACAGCAACTACATTACTTTGTGACAGGCATTTCTTGAGGACCAGGTATGTTGTTGTACGGGGCATTGAGTGACATCATCATCCAGAGATATGCTTTGGAATTCATACATACATTTGATTGGTGGATTGGTAGGAAGGAATCAAGGCAGAGCTCTCAATAAGTGTGTCAATAACATTCTGTAGTACATGGCTGGTGCACTACAAGAAAATCCTAATGATGCTTTGTATCATGTTTGAGGTCCATATGTGCCATGCAAAGGTAAGATGTGCCGGGTTGCAAAGGTCAATATGAAGGAGTTGTAGAAATTGAATCTGTCATACTTTGCTGATGTGAACCAATTGGCATTTGGCTCCACCACTTTTGGGACAGTCGCTTATGTAAACCCAATCCAATCATGGAACCCAAGCTGGCCAGCTGCCATTTTGGGTCATGAAGCCCAAAACGTATTTCCTCATCTAGTCACATTGCGTCACATCCTACAAAACTTCATACAGAGCAGGATGGATGAGTCTTATTCAAAAGTAGCCATCACAAAATTGCTGGATCTTAATGATCATTGGAATGAAGCTCTTACTAGACCTACTGGATGGCACCCAGAACCTTTTGTCTGTGGAAGTTATGAGGCAGAAAGAGATTGGTTCCCAGTGCTCTGCTATGAAAGTGTACACATCCACATCCCATTCAGTTATAAACCTCTACTCTGATTTATCAATCATGCCTGACACTGTGCTTGGTTTGTGTCTCTGTCCTCATGCCTGTCTACTCCCATCCAACAATGCTGGCTTCAGGCCTTCTATTACATGAGCATCCTGCACCACAAATTTTTCTTGGAGGTAGTAGAGAAATTCTACCCTGAAGGTATAGGGCTGCCAGTGACAACCCTTCCTGCACCAACAAGAATGACCCAGCTTTGGGTTTCCAGTATCCTGGTCAGCTGGAGGTACCAGGTATACCATCTGAAGGGGATGTAGCTGGCCTTAGGAGATCAGCTAGAGAAACTTCTTCAGAAACACCCCAATGTGTCTGAGAGCTACAGTAAGAATTTATTCAGCTGTTGTCTGTTCAAAAATCAATTGTTCTCCAGATTAGGAGGATTGGCTGAAGACAACTAATCCTATCATGAGAAGCTTATACAGAAACATGCCTGACCCCATAGAGTGGCCTTTTGATTGGCAATACATGTTGCTAGAGTCCAGCCTCAGCAGGAATCCACCAGGACCTATGGTGGAATCCAACCTGGCCAGCTGGAGATCATGTTTGGAGATTGTGATTTACGAGCTAGAAAAGTATCAGTCTGGTATTTCCTCTGTGGTGCCCATGGAGGTAGATGTTCCAATGGCCCAACCAAGCTCATTTAAGCATCCACATATAAGTGTCCATAAGGAATACTTTCTCTGGAATTAGTCTATGGATCTAAAGTACTGTGTAGTCCCCTAATGTAGCCAAGTCCTTCAAAAAAAAAGACATCGACTACCCAAGGTATGCCTCCAGAATCTTCATCTTGCCCTCAATAACCACTCTCTGGGAAATATCAGGTTTCATCTAGTCATTATACCTCAGAGAGGACAGGGCCTCCTAGTAGGTCTATATTTGACTGACCCTACTGTTCTACCCAAAGCAGCCAGGCTATGCAGCTAGAGTAACCAATAGCCCCAGATTCTTTGGTAAGAGAATGCCCAAAAGGCCTTGTCTACTGCAACTGAGACTTATTTTTATTTTGGGTAGTCTGGGAATGTCAGTGAGCCCAATGTCCCCCCAGCTCTCTCCCCAAATAGTGAGGGACTTTCATCTAGTGAATGTAACTCTTAGGGAGTCTGGTTGACCCCACTAGTGGCCTTGAGAGAAAGTGAGCTTTGGGAACAATTGAAGAAGGGGTTGAGATTTGGGAGATTTTCAGAAAGCAGAGCTACTGCCAACAACAAGATCAATGACTATTAGATGAAATATGTGACTTTCAGTTGCAACAATCCATAGATCATATCATCTAGGTAGGAAGTTCATACCATTTCTTGGGTCTTGTTAAGGAGTAGAAGAAGTCTCAGGCTCATTGCATTGATGGTAGTTATTAGTCTGGCTTAGAATCCAACAGTGGGAAATCGTCATGGACTTTATGCAGTTCTGAAAATTCCAGGACCTGATGCTGGCACCAAACCCCAACTTCACCTGGGAATTTAAACACTACCATGCCATATGGGGGGGTTTAGATCTGACCATGGATCCAAGGCAAGTGGTGAACATCTCACAAGCCTATAACCTCCTCAATGTTCTAAGCAGTGGGAAAGGATGTGGTTTGGAATCCTCAGCCCAGCTGCACCAGTATATTGAACAACTGCAGATGTTAGAGTCTGTTTTGCCTGTGTGGCCACCCTCCCAAGAGATGCTGTTTGCATCCAAGAAATTCAACGTAATCAAAACCTTGGACAAGATTGCAGGAAATACCACCAACTCCCCCTGACCCCAAACCAAAACACTTTCCCACACTAATCGCTCACAGTCATTTGAAGGCTTTGTTCTCAAGTGGGAAGGCAGTAATTGCACAAGGCACATTTTCCTTCCTGATCGACTCATCCAACTTACCAAGAGATAAGAAAGGTTTTCGCTGGTTAAAACAGTCATATGTACCAGCCCTGAGACATGTAGGAGAATGGCAGGTGATTGTTCTGGATTGCTGGCCTTTATGGGTGATGCACACCAGCCCAGGGAATTATGAGAATCAGATGGTCTTTTGTCATCAGGATGCTAGTTTGTCCCTGGAGAAAATGAGGTCCGTCTCTGAACCTGATGGGGTCCCCTTTCCAACCCACATGCACTTTTTTTTTTTGATTTGGGCAGCTCACATTTGCAAAAGCCTTACAGGTTTGATGACATCATGGATCCTGTGGGGGGTACTGTAGCAGAACGTCACCTGGCAGATGAGGAATTGGAATCATTTGTCATTGCCACCTTGAGTAGCCTCATAGCCATTGAGGAAGGTATACTGCAGGGGACTAGTTCTTTGAGGTTAATGGCCCAAGTAGATCTTGGTGTTCTCTGTGGTTCAGATAGATGATTAGGTTATTTTGTGAACGAGGTGGAAAGGGGAATCATGATCACTTTGTTCAGTCAAGGGAATCCCAGGTAGGCTTTATGGTTGGCAGATGAATTCTCAAGCATTTTCTCTCAATGGATTGATGATACTTCCCAGAATATGCAGAGAACAATAGAGCCCAGCAACCAAAGGAAACATGGCCAGTCCATATTTTCATTAGATAGATCTTGATCACAATACCTACACCAGCATCAGGATGATGATTCTAACTATTGGTCCTTCTAAACAGTCCCCCCTACTAATTTTTGCCCTGTTCCTTGTAATCATTGTTTTGATTTGGGCCCATGCACTATTGTTTGCATTGTACAATTAAAGAAAAATAACATACAGCTTGTGAGTCTGTAATCATTCTCACACAATAGGTTCAAGAGGTGTCAGATTTCATCAACATACCATGTACCCAGCCCATTATGAATCGTGGTTGCTGACATCAGACTTACAAGACAGTTATGATTCTCTAACATTTGACTAGGATCACTTTGAGTCAAAACCCCAGTTTAAACCTTCTCAATAGACGCATCATCCAAGCCTTAGTCTAATCCACATTCTGATACATTATATGATAACCCGACTTCTATCAATACCCAGTCTTCTTCTCTTCCATCAATCAGACAGGAACAGAGACCAAAGCACCCAAAGCTGCTCATTTCAATGATTCCCACGAGCTGATGCCTGATATTGATGCTTTACTCAAATCAAATATCCTAGGAGATATCCTGCAACTATTTTCTGCAAACCTGATCCAATAAGGCACTGGAGGCTACACTGTAGATCAAGAACAGAATGTGGACTGGGAACAAGGTCAGCAACATCACCAAATTCATCAGTGGAGCTATTATACTAAAGTATATGCTATGCAAACCCACTTGATGTTATGATATCTCGAAATGAGTCACTCTATAACTTTCATCCTTCTCCTCAAATCTAAGTGAGTATTGTTCCGAAATGTTCCTGACAACTGAGAGCAATTGAAGTGGATATTAAAACATACTTCTAATTCAATCTGAGTTTAAATACAGGTATATATAATCTTTTAGACCTCCCATGTTATCATCTGCTCTGTTGTGTCCTGAGATAATGGGGCCAACAGGACTATACCAGACTTGGGGGAGCACTTTGAACATGAAGCCTTTCCTGGGTCGAATGCAATGAATTGTTTGTATCACCATGCTGTCAGTTGCATCCTGAGATATGGGGCCAACAGTACTGCACCAGACTTTGGAGAGCACTTTGGACATGAAGCCTTTCCTGGGTTGAATGTGATAACTTGTTGTATCACCATGCTGTCAGTTGCATCCTGAGATATGAGGCCAACAGTATTGCATTAGACTTGGGGGAGCACTTTGGAAGCCTTTCCTGGGTCAAATGTGATGAATTGTTAGTATCTGTTATAGTGACCCTGGCGTGAGCCCCCAGCTACCAACCTGCCCTCTGCCACCATGCACGGTAATGATAGAACACTGGAACCACACCTAGCCCAGAAAGGCTAGTGACGACAGAACAATAGACTGAGACCATAGGTCCATGATGACAGGCCTCTTAGGCCTTATGACGATAGATGTACAATAGAAGATAAGCCAGAAGATACCAGGCTTAGGTAAGCATTCTGGAAACGCTGACAAATGATGAAGAACATCGCCGAATGTCGACAAATGATGACAGATGATAATATCATATAATGACATAGACCTAGAAGGTCTATTAATAGTTATCAAGATAGAGGTGAGCCTCATGCTGCCTCATGTGCTGATGGAAGGACTGTGCCGCAGTCCACAGCTAGATAGAAGTCCGACCTCATGTAGGTTATCTCTGACTTGATAGATAGGCAGATTCGAACCTAGCTTCAAGCTGAGCCTAGATACAATAGAGTAGACTTATATAAGTCAGAAGACTAAAGTAGATGTTCCTTACTTTAGTCCTACTCAGACCCCACCAGATACTAGCTATTTCAATTAACACTTGGTTTATCTTGATCTTTGATCTGTACCTTCAGAAGGACTTGAGACCCCTTCTGCCTGTAAACTGCTATTATTGTCCATTCGACATAGCAACCTCTGCTCTTCTGTAGAGGAGACCTCACGAAGCTTGACATACCAGACATTTCTCTTTTGCAACTATTGTTGTTAGATCACCCGAGTTTGCACATGACAATGTACTGTTGTAACAGTATCACCATGCTATCAGTTGCGTCCTGAGACATGAGGCCAACAGTACCTCACGGAACTCAGGGGACATGAAGCTTTTCTGTGATGTTCAATTTATTGCTATGCTACAAAAAAGGCTAGCTGCACTGGAGTCTGAAGACTTCATCCCATAGTTACTCTTGTGGGTGATAACACTGCAGGATTGCACAGTCCCCACAGGTTGGCGATCATGTGGATCTCAGGTGGAGTAGCCCGGAGTGTTTGTACTATTACAGCTATTTCCATATCGATAGGCCAAAATCAATTTTACACTACTTACTGACTTTGTTTATCTTTGGAGTAATTAGTCAAAAACATCAACAAAGGCACAGTACAGCTTTAGGATCCCACCGTCACATGCCATCATGTTGATGCATACTGGAGTCTGTCAAACAACAATGGGTCCCACCTGAAATCAAGGGATATTGTCAATGCTACTCACTCCAGTCATTGTACCATCAATCATGTGCTTTGCCTCTTATGGCTCATAGGCCTTGCAAGCTAGTCATCCTTTTCAGCCTCTATAGTGGGGGGCTATGGCTCTATCTATTGAGGACAGCTACAACATACACAAGGACTACTGACTATGAACCAGGACTCCTGCTACAGCACCCAGACTTACCTAGGTCTGATGGAATGCCCTGCTCCATCTGCCCCCTCCTTGAAATGCAACTGTCTGCAGTTGCACTATGAAAGATGAATGTGTGGGACTCCAAGTGTGAGAACCTCTGCCAGACCACCCTGGTACAATTGTCACCAGTACAGCATGAAACTTTTGTCAAGTGCGCGCCCAGATATTTTTCTACATGAGGTAGTCTGTACTACAGGGTGCCACTGATTGCAATGAAGAGATTCATAGAAAACTTTCACCTCCATAGTAGAACTGAAATATATTGTTGTCATTGTCCTACTATGTCACTGTTTGCTAGAGGCAGAGATGAACTGGAACTTTAGCTGACACTTATCAATGACATGGAGTAGCCTGACAACATTATGCTCAAATTTAGAAATATGTGACATCACAATTAGGGAAGGCGGGGAGGTGGTTGTTTGTTTCACTCCAAACCTAAACAAAGGTGGTGAGTTTGTAAAATGGGAATTTGGCCTCTCAATTTGGAAATAGCTATAATTATAGTAATGATAGCAACTTGAAGTAATAAGATATGAAATTTTCTCATAAGGAATGCAAAGGAGTGAAATCTTGCATGTCATCAATATTTCTGTTTCTATCATACTCCCCTTGGAATTAATATATTCATTTTGCCAACATGAGCAAAGATTATCAGATCTTGGGAGATTAGCAAAAATAGAGCTCAAGGCACATCAGGGCATTTTTTCCAATACTTATATTAACTAACATCTTCCCAGCTCCAACAAGGTCCATTTCTGAGTGGGCCTAAAGCTGGGTGCCAGTGTGCCAGTACAGTCTCACTCATCATCTATGACTTATAGTATGATGACTTGGATGAAACACGTGGCCTCCCAGGCTGTACTACAGCCATACTTCACTGAACTAGAAGCTGTGAAATGGGAGGATACAACAATATTTGAGCTAATTCGTGAGGATCCAAGAGTAATTTTCCATCATGCTTTTCTAGCCTCTAGATGTGTATAACAGTTTGTACTGGTGTTCTAGATCCTCAGACCCAAGGCATGGTATCAAATCCACTGTCAAGTTCATTGGACTCCCCCTCTAGATCATGAACTATGCCAAGCTTTTATTCAGTTCTGCCTGATGAAAATGTGTCATCATCAAGCATCTATGAAGGTTCTGCTAGCAGAAGTAGCTGAAGGTTTGGTCCTACTAGGCTTTTTGGTGAGCAGCCTTAGGTCCCACCTAATGCCTGACCATTAATGTGTTCTTCCATTTAGCTCATCACACAGGACCAAATTTTTGAGGATACTACACTCATGGAAAGTGATGGTATCATCTTAAGTCAACCATCTTCTGGAGCTAAAGCCCTTTGTCTTGGGTGGAAATTCACATTGGTGAACTTCTTTGCTGAAGGAACTTTGGTAAGATCTTCCAATACAACTCATACGCAAAATAGATTATCTATAAGAGGGATAGGAGCTGGAGCTTCCAGCAGTGACTGCATTGAGGAAGCTCCAAGCCTGGTCTTACAAAATCACCAGAGCCAACAGTTCTAGGATGGAACAAGCTATCTTGGCAAGTGTAATGTTTATTTTTTCTGGACAGCAAATGATTGTTCTAACCAGGATATCAGAGTTCTGGACTAGGTCATGAAGTCCTCCAGATTGCCCACCCCCAGGTGGATTTGGAGAAAAAGACCCCTTACATGTCCCCGAGCTTTCAAAGATATTGTTGGAAAGAGAGTCTCCTTGGTTGTTTGGTGGTATTTGTGGATCTTGTTGTTCCCCATGCTATAGGTATCAGCCAGGTCACCAAATGAAATGCCCTTGAATTTTTGCAACTGCTTTCCTTGTATCAAATGTGTCCATTTCAATCTAACTATGCCTCTGTATTTGCATTTTCCTCCAAGAAGTGCTTCTTGGTTGAAGCTGTTTGATGAATGTTGCCCACAATGGCCTCCAAGTTATCTCCTGAGCATGGTGCTTAGGTAAAGTTGTTCCCTATATCATCTAAGGTCACATGTCTTTGATCACACTAGTTCTACAGATATCCTAAGCCTCCTTGAGCCATTTATTTCGTCATATCTGTGGTTTCACCCCTAAGGAATTGGAAGCTCTAGGGCTTGATGAGGAATTTCTTTGGTTCTGATTCTGTCTGCTTAGCTGAGGCTCCTCTGTCAGAAGGTGTCAAAAGATTTTCATACCCAATTACGGCATGAGGTCTATCCTTCGACAGAAGTCTGTTGTCTTTGCTACTCTGAGCCAAAAGATTCTAAGTACATAAGATACTGGATAGTACAGTCCACCCCTCACACAGAGATACATGGAAAGGTTATCACACCATATCCCACCAATGATCCTGATCGCCTTACACCAATACTGGTGAGTATGACTAATCAGATGACTTTGCAGATCCTCTCTTAGAAGTTTTCATACAGGGCTTTGAGAAGAATGCTGACTATGTGCATTTGGCCAATCTGAAGTTGTGAAAAATTACCAGCCAGCCCCTGGTGCTGGCTCATTGCCAATGTGATGTCACCCTGTTGATCAAGGCCAGCTTGTCCAAGAAAGTGTTGGCTGGTGTTTCTTTCAATACCTTTTCAGCCTAAGATCTTCAGGAGATGCGATGTGATTCCTTGGCTACCAAGGAAATCTGAGCCCTTACAAGGGGTTACCAGTTCCAGAGGTTTTGTTGGGGCCAGATGCATCCCATAGGCTTCCAAAAACCTTATGGGGGTAGACCTGGAGATACCTATACTGGCTATGCTGGCATGAAGGTGACTAATACTGAATACATTAGGATGCTCTTTTCTCATGCAGCTGTGAGTGAATGCTCCCTCTTGTCTCTCACTTAATCCGACTGTAGTTATGAATATTCCCAGAATGTGGAAAGGATGGTGGCTGCTATTGCTCCATTGCACCCTGATGTCACCAGAGAGCTCTGGGATTTGTCTGCTGAAGTCAATTCATTGGGGGGGATAGGAGCCACCACCTATTACTGTTAGAACTTTGTGGCTCTTCAACATGTCAACCATGACACCACATGGACAATAGCATTACAGACATGCAAGGAGGCCAGATAAGATGAGTTCAACTTTGTCCTGATGGACCTGGGTTACTATGTAAAAACCTGCAAAAAATCATTATGGTAAGCAGTCTGGTTTAGGACATTACACTAGCTCAAGTACATTAGGTGGTTCCATGGCTCCCAGACCCACAGCACTGTGGTTCCCAGATTATCATCTATGTCATCAAACAAAAATCTATCCCAGGGCATTGCAGTTACATTACCCCTCACCTCTTTGCAAGGAGCATGTAACCATAACCAGGCAAGAGCTGCATATGTACTGTTAGCATAAAGATGGAATATGAATTAATCCAGTTTGGACCTGTTTCATGCATCCTTCTCCCTGCGATTTTCAAAATACATCTGCTAGTCCAACTCAACTTACATTTATCAACTGGAGCTTATACCTCAGGTTAGGTATGATGGTATGATAATTCTTGATCTCCAGTGAATTCCTCCTATAGCAAAACTAGTTAAAATCTTGTAATATATTCTGTGACAATGTAATGTTCTGTTGCAATGACTTTTGTCGTCAATCCCTGTGACCACAATAAAGTACATTTTTTGGGAGCTGAGTGGTATGGCTGGGCCATTTTATAGAGTCAATGATCTCCTCCAACCTTCATTGTGGAGAGTTAATGCCTCTGATACCAGAAAGCATGTATGCACCCAAATGAGATGCTTCGGAACAAAGGTGTAGTGATACCTGGCAAAAACAAAAGTTGCCAGGTTAACAATGAAAATATGAAAGCTTACCCAAGAAGATGGAGTGCATAAAGTCCAGTGCTGACTTGGATATCTTCTTCAAATAGAAACTTTGTTGAAGCATTTGGTAATCATCTTTGGGGATCCAGGCTGCATAGTCAAGCAGAAAATTAGCAAGCAAGTAGTGAGTAGATGATACCCACGATCATTGTATATCAGAACATGAAATTTGCAGTCTGCTCAACACACCATGGATTATATATTACGAAGCTTACCAGTGGCTAGTATCTAGTAATATAATGAAATATGTATCATGGATGGATGACCAGAGTAATATCAACTGTGACTATTAGGATGTCCAGACAAGGAGTGCTTACATTATGAGCTATGGCAGCGCTACAAATACTGCCATAAACACCAGTTAAGGTATCACAGATGGCAGCTTGAATGCAAGCCCCTCTGGTGGGATGTCAGAGACCCTTCCCCTTCCCACTGACTAGAGTTCGAGTCATTTGTGCAGAGAGTAGATGTGTCACCTTTGTTTTTTGTCCAAATGCATCCATCTTAGATCTAAGCCCATAAGATGTTTATTATTTCAAATAAATGTAGTAGTTTTGAGGATTTGTAGTAGAAAATGTGTGGTTTTGGGAGGCTGTATGAAATATGGTAACAAATAGTAGGCTGAGCTGTGATCCATGTTTAGGTCGAGTTGGGCCAGTCATGTCAGAAGGTGTTGGAAAATTTCCCAAGGTGATATCAAGCAAGCTCAGCACTCATCACTGAGTATTAAACGTGGAAAGATGACAACAAATACCTGCTCCTGCTCCTGCATCTCCTAGTTCCACTTTACCTCCATCTGAATCTTGGAATTTTATGCAGGTATTCCACCAACTTGTGATCCCTCTGCCCTGAGATTGTGTTGCTAGCGCCACAGTCAAGCCAGTGAGTCAACATGAGCTGCACAGCAGTGGTCCATCTCTCCAGGAACTTCACAGCCTAAACCTGGATACTTTCCATCTAGCTGAGCAAGAGCACACCCAGATGTGAGCCAGGAAAACTTTGAGCCACCATGGCCCAGTGAGCCCAGTCCCAAACATCCTGATCTGGACCACTGGGATATTGCATGGAATCCTTCCCATTAGGTTCATTGAGGAGTCAAATGTGGTGGAGTATCTTAAGTTTAGTTTTATGGCACCAGTGGGAGGTGAGGCTATCTGCTTATTCCAAAAATCATGTCAGCCAGATGCTGCAGCTTTGGGCTTTCTATTGACACAAGCCTGCACTGCAATAGTATCTAAACCAAATTTGAGGCAATCAGGAAGGCCTGATATGTCGTTTATCTGGAATGGCAACATTTGTTGCACGATGGAGGTTAAAACACACAAGGCCTCTACTGCTGAATCTCCCCAGGTGGATATGCTGCAAAAGCTGGGAGATAATTGGAGTCAGTGGCCCAAGACACTGTTCCAAGATGGGAGAATGCATTTAGGCATAGTGTATGACATCTTGTCAAAGTGACAACAGCAGAAGAAGGAGAGGAAGGATGAAACTCCAGAAGACACATCTAATAGTCCAGATCTGTCAGATATGTTTGAGCACCATTGGCAACATAAGATTATCCATACAATATACCAGGTGCGATTTTTTGTTGAGTTTAACTGCTATGGTACTTACATGGGGTCTCCAGGTTTGGAATCAGCTTGTGAGCAGGGAATCAGACCATGTCATTATCTCCAATGAACATACCTTTGTGCTGGTTCACTGGCAAGGGCACAGTCTACAGATTTCCCCCTCCTACCAATATCAGCCTGCTGATGAAGAGGAAAGGGCCTTCACAATGTTAGACTTGAGCTTTTTTATAGCCAACTTAATGATGAGTTGGCTAGACCAGCAGGGTAATTGGCAAGGGGCCCCATCTCCTGGACCTCTGCCTGTCTCATTGGCTGTACTCCAAGCTACTACACCCGGTACCAGCCAACATCACTTAAGTCCCAGTACCTAGCAAACTACCAGTACCCTTGGTGGCAGTGTAATGCTAGTAGGAGTTTAGTGCAGTGCTCGTGCTGCTTAGGATACTATTAGTAGATATACTAGTCTTTTTTCATTTCATTTGTAATGTTACATCTTTGATTCACCATTCGCGTGCACCAAATCTTATTAGTGCTACTTGCTATTGCCTTATAGGTAGCCAAAAACAATGGTACAAATACAATCAAGTTACCCTATATAAAAAGACCCTTTAGCCTAACAGTTTTGTTGCAGTAAGTTCTAAGTATCATGTGACCTTAAGCTTAAGCTAATAACTACTACACCATCGAGCATTTGAAACCTGCCAAGTACAGACTATATAATAGACAAGGTAAGCATTAACACAAATTAGATAAGATAGTAAACTAACTAATATAACATAACAGGTTCTAATAAGTATAAGCTAAAAGATAAGATAGCAACATAGCAAAGGTGATAACAGTAAGCAATCAAAGTACAAATACAATACAATATAACTAACTAATAAGCATAGGGCAATAGAAACCAAAAGATAAGATGCCATAATGTAGCAAATAGAAAAAGGGGCTTGTAAGATAAGGTCCAGTATTCCAAGAAGTGGTGACACAGGAGCATTATTACAACCAATTGCTGTACAAACAGTCCATTACAATGACTAATATTAATTTAGACCTATTTCAATTACCATTACAATTGACATTGCAATGATGGTTGCAATGCCCATTACAAGGCGCACTCTATCATTAAAATCCATTTCAAGCAGCATTTTGTATTTAAAAATTTCAATGCTTTGTAATGCATTGAAAGCTAGATTAGGAATTTCTGACATATACAGGGGATGACAGAAGATCAAGCAGCTGGCAAATCCCAGACTGAGGGACAGAGACTGGTGGCCATCTTGTGGATATGGAAGCCTCTAAAGCCAATGTCCTGGCCATACAAGGAATACCAACTGATTGTTAACAAATACAACACTGGTCACTCACATTTCCAGTATAGTAATGGAATACAAATCATATGAAGTAGGTGAAACAGAACAGTGAGGATGATCAAGTCTACATGACATTTAAAATGTCTTCCACCTTGCCATACTTTGTATAATCTTCTCAGACAAATCAAACACATAGGATACATGTACACTATGAGTGCATATACCTACCATCAACCACCAAATCTAAACCCCTAAGCACAAAAACATGAATTGACCATGTGTGGCATTGACCAATAATTGAGGACTGAAGTGGAAAAACCCCACACCTGAACCCTGGTGTGCAACAAATCCTATTTCTAAGCATGGACACCAGAAGCACAACACTCACAAAATATATATGTCAAATTTTCAGTGCCAAACCCAAAACTGAGATGTACCAACCCCTGAACCCCGAAATCCAAGACTGCCAGGTCTCAGGTTTCAGGGGTCTGGAACTCAGAACTTGGGAAAATTTGGGGAGATCAATACAATTTGATTTACAATCAAGTTGATTGACAAACACATTGACTTACCTATGTTTGCAATATATTTTTGGTTTAGACATACTGAGTTCTGAGTTCTGGACCCCCAAAACCTAAGACTCAGCAGTCTTGGGTTTCAGGGTTTGGGGGTTGGTACATCTTAGTTTGGGGTTTGGCACTGAAAATTTGACTGATTTGAACATGTCTGGAAGATATTGTTCATCTAGAATGTCAAATCCTGAGTTCTGAGTGTCAGGACTCGGTACCCAGCACCTGGGACTTGGGGTTTGGCACTGATAATTTGACATACAGGTGGTCAGGTTTCAGGTGATATCTACCTCAATCTGCAGTTTTGAGTTCTGGATATTGGGAGTGATCATTTAATGATTCAATTGTGGCATAGGTAGTATGCATTGAAAAATATTTATGTACATCTATCACTGAGCAGTTATGTAGCCATTTCAACCTCCTTACCAGGAAGATCGACCTTTCCCTCAACATTCATCTCCTTATCAGAAGAATCATATTCTGGCAGAAGGTTACCTGGTTCATTAGGAACCACTATATCGCCAGGGAATTCTGGCAGGAGGTTGCCTGGTTCATCCAGAAGAACAATTTCACTGGAGGATTGTGGACCCTCAGGCTGAACTTGGGTGGGCTCAACCATGGGACCTACCATAGCAGATCCATGCTCAGGCATCAAGGGTATAGTTTTCATGACTGAAATGTCCAAATTAATGAGTTTGGAAAGTGCAGAGGGGAGGGGTGACATGGATGGGGGGGGACCTCCTTGATCAAGCAACATTGATGCATCAGCCAGTGTGTCCGGAAGTGAAAATGAAGGGTGCCGGTTGACCACCATGCGCCAGAGGCTCTCATGGAGGCATTGCAGGGTGTCAATCTTAGCATCCTGCTCCTACACCCGAGCCTCAAGAATAGCAATGCGAGCTGCACCATCCCAAATCACAATTGTCATGGAATGGGCATGGAAACATTGAGTGCTGCACAAGGCACTGTGATACTTGAAGACCTGACTGCTAAGTACAAAATTAGGTCAGCAGGTCATCAAAAGTTTGGGTGACTTACCAGCTGGTGCAGGTGCAGGTGCAGGTGTCTTCTTGGTAGTGATGGTCTTGCTGTGACCATGTGACTACATCTGGGGTGTAGTTGCAGCAGGGATGGCTGGAGTTTGGGATGGGCCACAAGATTGACTACAAGTTTGGGCCCTTGACCAGGAGGGAGACAGAGCATTGGATGGAGCAGGGGCAGGTGTCTTGGAATGCGTCCAGCCGGTGGTAGACTTCCCTTGGGTCCATTTGGGTGGGGATCCCAGAGATGCAGGGTTGCATTTGATCTTCTTGGTGAAATAGTAGATGCATGACAATCAGGGAAGGCTGGACCTCTTGTCCAATCGAGTTGCACAAGGCCAATTCTCCTTGACACAATAATGGCAGGGGTTGTTCTGTGGTATCTGTTAGTGAATGGACAAAGGGGAATTTATTGGAGTACTCACTGGGCTGGGAATGGTGATATCAAATATGGTATTAGCTGGCGGGTCCCCATCTGAAGCACTGGAAGTATCATCAGAGGACTCCTCAACTTTCAGACGACTGCCAGAGGTTGCCTGGTGGATTGTTAATACACATATGAGTTTCTGGAGAACTTCTAAGACTTACCCAAGCCTCTGGACAACTGCCCTGAGCCTCTGGACAACTGACTGACAGATGACTGATGGGAAATGGACGACTGATGGGAGATTTCTAATGTAATGGGAATGAGTGGGAATTATACATGGGAGGTCCAGACAAGTCCAAACGACTCACCATAACCTCAAGACGACTACTGGCAGTCAGCTGTGGACACATGAGCATATATTTAAGGTCCAAATGAAAAAGCAGACTTACTGAAGCAGGCCCAAATGCTTGCTTCTTAGGGGAACTGGGTGACTAAGGCAACTGGGGCTTCCTTACCACAATGGTGGAGTGCTGGGGAAGGACAACCTCTGGCACTTCATGTGAAATTGGCTGCAACAAATTGAGAGCATGTCACAAATCAGCCAGAACACATACCTGAACAATTGGGTCTTCATCATCTTCTGACTCCACAAATGGCTTCGACTTGGAGAGTTGAGTTGAGTTGATATGCTTACAAGCTTTCATTGCCAACTTTGGGGGTTGGGAGGAGTGTCCAAAAATTATTGGAGACTTCCTCTTGTTGCTCCCCCCAACTTCCAGCTTCAGATTAACAGAGGTGGCCTTACTTTTTCCTTTGTCCTGGACCTTGGGGGTCATTATGCTGGAAGGTCTGGCGATAACCAGAGGTGAGGGAATGATGGAGGTGGGGGAAGGGACAGGTGCAGGTGAAGGGACAGGTGGAGATGGAAGGTTGACAGTGAGTAGGCCAGTGGAAATGTTAGGAACAACAGGGAGATTATAGGAATTATCACCCAATGCCTCCCAGACACAGACTTGCTTGCGCCAGGCATGTCTAGCCACCCAGGGGTCATCATGGCCAATGCTATGCCAATTGAGTAATGCCTGGGGAGTCATGGAATGCACCCTCATCAGCTTCTTAGAGCAGAATACCACAATTCCAGGGATGTATTCCCTTTCTCATGGGCCTGGATGATGTCAGCCTATCTGGATATTCCAAACATTAATGTTACACTAATTTAATGAGTTCAACATATCAAAAGAGTGGTGACCTGCTTTGTTAGAACTAGGTGAACATCTACTGAGCTGGCCAGGATATGCCAGGCACTGGCAATGATGCCCACAAGTTGAGCAGTGGATGCCTTGAGGTTGGCCAATGAAGATTGAACTTGAGTAGACATTTGGATGGAGTTAACAGATGTGAGAATATTGAAAGCAGGGTGAAATCTGTTATCACTAGAATAAAGTTTCAAAGAAACAATACAATTGAAGGATGATGTTGAAAATTCATTGATTGTTTGTGTTTGTTTGGTCATGGTTCAACTTTTGGCAATCACCAGCCATGTGTTGAACTTTGACATTATCAGTTATCAATCAGTTCATCAGCTCATCAGATATCATGAGCTCTCAACCTAGGGTCAGATTTTATGACCCTCTGGTCACTGAATTTACTTCAATGGATGTGGATGTCCTCCTAGTCTCTGATGTCCCTTGGTATGTTTTGTTTTTTCTGATTTTAGTCAATTGATCTGACATGGTTTAGATCTATTAGATGATATATACCTTGGGCCAGATGATGAGTTAGACTCTGATTCTGGGTCATCCAGTAGTTTGGATGTGTTGAATGTGATTCCCGGTATGTTTTCCAATTCAAATGTACATATTTTACATGTGCAAATTCATCACATACTTCCAGATCCACCATCTCCAGCTCTGGCGGATGGACTGGCCCTGTATAATGACCTGGACTTGTATCTTGGTCCAGAGGATACCTTGATTTCATCTGATGATGCTCCAGTTGTACCTGATTTTCCTATGGCTGGTGAGGTACTCTTTCCATCCCATGGTCACCTTTCATGGCATTTCCCCAGTGAATGAATCAACTCCAGAGCCTCATCTGGCCACTCTGGTTGTACCAGAGGCACCCATACCTTGTAGGTATATTCATATCATTTCATGTATTTTACTCATGCTATCTCCCAAGCTATGTCAGAAACTCCAGAATGTCAATCACCTGAGCTGTAACTCAACAATGAAGCACTGCGTGCCATGGTTCAGGAGTTCATGCCAATCGGATCTTATGATCAAGCTGAAAGTAAGTATACAACAGTTGATTATTTATCTCTGCTAATATCCTGCAAGTTCAATCAATTGTAGATCACCTAGGTGATTACCAACAGCGTCATGGAAATCTTCCTGCCCCTACAGTAGCCAAAATTCTTGAGGCTGACAGACCATTCAGGATGGCATGGGCTGAAACATGCAATAAGCTGCGAAAAGCAGATGCTAATTTCTGGAGGATACAAAGGGTAAGGGAGTCAACCTCTAAAATGCTGAAGGTATTAGATATCCTCATTGAGGCCTTTGAGGACTCAAGTAACATGTAAATATTGATCAATGTCTGATAGTAGATATATTGCAGTACTACTCAGTAGGTAGTCCTTGGTACTTGTATACTCTACCTACCCAGTACTTACTGCCAGGTTTTCTGTGCTCAGTACTTGGGGCTCAGTAGTTGGGGCTCAGTAGTCAGTGCTTGGTACTCAGGGCTTGGTAGTTGGGGCTCAGTACTCGGTGTTCGGTACTTAGGCCTTGGTACTCGAGATTTGGCATTTGGCATTTACAATTTGGTTGTTGGTACTTTGACATATACATAATAGCACATATGACATTACACATGAGGGCAGGAAGATATATGTACATTAAGTGTGTCCCATGCTCTGGTTACTCTAGGTGTACTGTCTACTGGCATTTGCAACTTACTCTGGGTCATTGAAGGTACAACAATTCAGATGGTGAGTCTGAATAATGTTGGGTCTTGCAGAACCTAGCTGCTATTCAACCCTAAAGAGTTTCTGTACTAGGCTAAAGGCTCAGAGGAGAGGAAATATCAAAAAAATTTGCTGAGCACTCAGACTCATACTAGTAACTAGTGAAAAGATTGATTGCTTATGTAAGCTACAAAAGTGCCAACATAAGGTAAGGTAAAAACAGTCTCTACCAACCCAGCCAGAAATGAATCCCTACATCGTCCTCATGGATGGTTCAATAGTGACTCAAGTGCCCCACCTCCTTTTCTGTGCCAGCAGCATGATACTCTCTTCCATTTCAACATCATCTCTAACCTTGCCCATTGTGTCTTCAGTCAACCCAGCAAGGAGGTCTCCCATTCATGATGTCAGTAATACACCTTTTTTGGCTAGGTGAGGCTTTGGAATTGGATGTAGGACTGCCAGCCCTCTGGGTGTAGGACCTCCCATCCTGGGCTTCTTCAGCAGAGGTCTCCTATCAGCCAGGTCATCATCCACATTATGCTCTGTATGATGAGTGGCACTCTCCTTATCACTCTTGGCTTCTGTTGATTACTCCTGAGGCCTTCAAATGGTAACCCTCTGCTGCCTTCTCACTATATGAGTCTGAGGAGAGGGCGAGTTGCCAGATATGACAGATGGTACCATGTCCCCATCTTTGTTCTTCTATGCTTTGAACAGAAATGTGGGCCCTTCATCTGTTTCCTTCTGAGTGACCCAGAAATGGAGCAAGGTAGTGGTGTCCCAAATTTGCAGCTTTGAAGGTTCCTTCAAGTTAACATCCGCCAGAAGATATGTCTGGGCCATGAAGTTATCCTGACTTTGTACAATGGCACTCCATGGCACAACCACCTTGTCCTTCCTGGAGCATATCCCTTTGTCCATGCATTGAACAATTTGTCAGATGATGTAATGACAAACTCACAATAGTACAATATAAGAAAGGCCCTCACTATGGCCTCCGTCTCCTCAAGTTTGGTGTTGGTGATGTTCAGAAGGAGTGGCACACCCTCCCCATCCATTTTGAGTTTGAAGGCTGGTTTTCAAATTCAGTTTCAACCTCCCTTGACCTGACATCCTCTATCCTATTGACATGCACAAAACATGTTTTGCACATGAACATGGCAAATATTGAGCTTATAATACCCTTCATAATGAGCCTATGGTTATGCCTAGAATTTTCTTTGTAGCACTCATAATTTATTTGAGTATTTTTGGGCTCAAAATGAGTGCAATGCTACTTAACATTCAAAAATAATACTTATACTTCTGAAAGATTGGTTTTGAACTTACAATTCTTCACTTAGTCAGCAATTTCTCACACCTTCTTTAATTTTCTCACACATTTTCACATGTTCTGAAACATACTCTGTGACATATCCTGACATACAGATTACATAATCAGTATGTTTTGTGTCACATCTTGTACATGTTTGCTTATGTGAGCCTTTCATTTTTTACAATACCAAGAGGAAAGACTGAAGTACTTCATATCTTATTACATCATCAGTCTCATGTGACCTGGTGGCACATTGTGACAACCATGCAGAGCTTCATTATGACAAGTATGCAAGACCCATACTATGGTATTTAACAAGTTAACATCAGATTGCAACAAAGTTTAAACAAAGCTTTGAGTACAGCATTCAGGTAGTGCAGAGGCAATGTACACAGCTTAATACATAGCACAGAGCACAGCCACTAAATGATGACTTGAAAGATTCTAGAATATTCTATTAGATACCACTGAAGTTTGGTGGAATAGTCTGGAAAATTCTATGACATTCTTTGAAACTTTGATAGTAGATTAGTAATCAGTAGCATAGCCACTAGTAGAGTAGTATATAAGGGGCTCATTTTCCCTCTAATAAAGAGAGCTCCCAAGTTATCAGAGAGCCCATTTTCTTGTATTACCTAAGCTTGAGTGTGAATGAGTGATTGAAAATAAGAAGAGTGATCATAAGGCTCTTTTTAGATCCTCACTTCTAAGATTACTGAGTGACACTGAGTGAAATATTAGCTTATTTCATTCCACTTTTTGACACTGTTTCCCACAACATACAGAAGCATATTTAAGGCCACCATTGAGCCATACTTTTTACACTAGCTGATACATGGTTATCAGTTGTCTAGTGCAATATATTCCAGTTCTCTTTAGACATAGGAAATTGATTCTGTGGGGAGAATATACATATTTTCATTAGTAAGGGAAGACAAATAAGACTAACAGTCAGTCACTAATATTAAGAACTTGGCCATTTAAGACTACATCAACAGGGTGTACTCTGTGGTTTTGAAGTCACATATTAGTTTGATCTCCAATTGGTTGGTGAAGATAAGGAGTATTGATATAGCTCTGAGAATCATCGCATAGACATACATATGTATTCATTGAAGTCATAGCACTGCATCAAGCCAGTTACTGATTCTGTTTCCCCTTTAGTCATTGAGTACTTCCTTTGAAAACTCAACACACTTTTTCCCACAAACAACCACATTATCGACTGTTGGTATTTGTCTAAACCGTTGACTGTGGTAGGATACTGAAAATTAGTGAATTTTACTGTTTTCACATCCTAGTAAGACACCGTGCCCTGGTGCCTATTATTGTGATGCTCAACATGTTCAATCTGGTATACATGGTTCACACACTCACCAAACTGTTCCTGTGCGTACTCCTGCCACACTAGCTCAATGTCCTCCCAGTCCTTCGTCTTTATGAAGCTGTCCCCATCTCCTAAGGCCTCATTATCATTATGTCTGCATGAATATTTTGAGATAAAAGATCTCCATCAATAGATAAATGTACTCACATCCCAAAAAGCACCTCACCCTTTTTATTTTTCCAAGCCGACATCACAAACACTCTTATCCCACATTGCCTCCACATCTCATTTGACAAGTGCTCCATATATGCTGGACCCTTCTTATGAGTAACTTGTGCTTGTATCTCTGGAGGCAGACAGTTGTTGGACCACTCTTCAGCTGTTTCTTTAGCCTTCTTCAACTCGTTGCCATCCAATTCAGCCATGACTCTCTTCACTGCCACCTGATAATGTTTGAACATACCAGGATCTCCTGGCTTTACCCCGGACTCATCCTCAATCCTCTTCAGCACCTTTTCGTGTTTCTACTGGTAGACCACCATCCTGGGTGTCCATTTCCTCCCCCACTCCAAGACAGGAGATGCATCATCTGCCAACAGGATGGGGTGTACAAATGTCAAGATTGTCTTGGCGAGCCACTTTATTGCACGGGCTGTTGCAGGAGTCAACATCGCAGCAATCCTTTCCACTGGATCAGTCAATGGAATGGGCGATTCTTCAAGCAGAGTTGTCTAGCTCATGTGGGACTCATTATATACCTTGGCCATGATGGCAAACAATGTCCAGCGGTCACCGATCGGTGGAATTTGTTTGAAGAAGATGAACCCGAAGACCTGCTCGAGCCTGAAGATCTGCCATTTGTGTCTGGATCCGAGTTCCAGCCAAAGGAAAACACCATGGTCATTGTCGACAAGTCCGGAGTTCATCGCCTGGAGGTTCGATGCTGTGAATGTCCGAATGCCATGAGTCCGGACATTCAAATGTTTCGACATGGATTTTCCCTGCATCTTTTAACAGGCCAAAGACTGTGTTCACCTTCAGAGTGCTCAATGATTTTCTACTGGACAGCCTTGAATGCAGCACCTCGGCAATGAACTATTACAGCAAGCTCCAGTGAATGACCTCCAGCATGTTTCCACACCTTGTTCTGGTAATGCCTTACCCTCTTCATATACTGGACATCATATTGACAAAGCACATTGCAAGGACTGATACAAAGAGCTCATGAGGGTTGCTCAACAGTGGAGGCAGTTGAAGACAATGAAATGGCATGGCTTTGGCCATTGTTCTGATAACCCGAGCACAGGAGAACTTGCATTATTTTGCCCGGCATGTCCTCAGCCTGGAATTAATGTGCTGTTGTCAGAGGATGAATCTCTTGATGAGTGAGTCCTATTCTCAACCTATGTGGCCTCCATAATAATACTAGGGATCCAAGCTGGAAATACACCTGGTCATTTTTGATGGATGGAAATTTCAAAGCTAAACATCTGCATCCCATTAAGCCATTCAATGAAGTTTAGCTGTCCGATGGGCTTGGATTCATGGTAGGAAAGGACAGATATAAAATGCATCTGGCAGAGGCTGCTGACACAGTGGAAAAATCAAGCTGCAAGAATCACTGGGCAGTAAATCAAGCTAATGCTGCTCAGCATAAGCTGGAGTCCACTGGTATTGGGGGAGTTGCCTGTGCCAGACACAGTTGCTTTGTTCCTCACTCCATGGTGGATTTTCAGAAAGGTGAAAGGCAAGCCACATCCACCATTCCCCATTCATGAGTTAACCATGGGTTACTTGCAGACAAATGAACATGGACTATGCCCTTTGCAAGGCTTCCCGGCACAACATGGAAGGCATCACCAGGGCTGTCACCTTCTATGATATTAATTGTCAATACAACAAACACTTTCAGGTTCAGGTGGATCAAAGTCAATTTCTAGAAATGGCACCACAACTAACCATCATTCCTGGAATTGGGTTATGGCATGTTCATGGCCATCAGGACAGCTGCTATGTCTGATATGCTTCTAACTTTATTGAAGGCATTAGTCAGATTAATAGAGAGATCATGGAGATGCTATGGGCACGGCTCAATCTGATCTCTCCTGCTGCTTGGGGAATATCATCTCCCCACCGAAAGGAATGCCTTAATTATCAGATGAATGACTCCAATTTCTGCAAGATGATTCACATGAAAAGGACTCTATGCTGGAAATACGAACTGGCTAGGAATGGTATCTTAGAAAGTGGAAAGGCATTCGATAGACTCAATAAAGCAACACCCTCACATTTGAAGACAGAATGGTTAGCCAGGAAGAGGATAGCTCAGTCAAGCAGATTGAATGATCCTTCAGCCATGAATGAATATGAGATCAATATCAAAAAGGGTACATTGAGTTTCATTGTCTCCATCAAGGTCTGAATTCATATTGCACTCAGCACCTAGCAAAAGGAGATTGAGCTTAGATTGTTAGAGGAGGGTAACACCCACAATGTAGCACCCTCTTGCAGATCTGTGGCAACATGGATATCAACAGGGTTAGCAATTGACGAGGCTCAGATTGCATTGCTCATTAAGCTCCAAAAGATTAGAAGAAGATCTACCAAGACACAGAGATTAGACATCACCCATCAATAAGATCAGCTCCAAGGCCAGATAGATGGATTTGCTTGGTCTGCTCTAACATATCTTGGGGAGGCATTTGATGCAAGTGATGAACCTGAAGACTTGGATATAGACATTCTAGATGATCTCAATGATGACCCGGTGGATTTCACAGAGACATCTCATATATGGACAAACTTTCCTGAGCTCACTGTAATCCCATTGCCATCAAATCTAGAGAATGATAGATGCAGATGATGCATGGCAGAGAATCTGATTCCCCTGGAGATGTCGCTTCGTGAAGGGCAGGCCAATGATGCCCTTCACAATCTCTGCATTTACCTTTGCAACAAGGCCATCCTGTTCCAAACAACCATTAGGCAGGCCAAATCCCAGGCCCTGAAAACTCAAGCTTGGTCCCAGGTGATGTTGGTGCAGCAGGCAGTCTCCCTCCATGCCAGCATATATACAAAGACAAGGAAGCAAATGATGAAACTTGAGCCGGGAATCAGGGCCCAAGTGCACCAGATGTTTATGCTATCAGGAGGGGAAGGGGAAGAACCATTCATGCTGGATGTTAATCTTGGGAAATCAGATGCTGAATGCTAGATGTCTGGACTTTGGTGTTATAGGGGGTGGAGATAGAGAGGATCAGATAAGGGAGCCTTGGACAATCTTGGCTGTCAAAGATGTATTATTATCCATTACTCAATGAAATACTACCTGATTGGAAGTGTGCTGATCATCAGATATTCATTTGTTGACTCCTGGGTCCTGGAGCTTGGAAGTCAGTATGGTTGACCCATATTTGGGTGGTTGGAATTTGGTATCTCATAGGGCAACACAAGCTTCACACAGCCATATCAGGAGATCACCTGCTGCTCTGGGAACTCAGTAACTGTGATTTATTTCCTCCTCTGAGTAAGGTTGACTTGCTGGTCATCAGATATTCATTTGTTGACTCCCGGGTCCCAGAACTTGGAAGTCAGTATGGTTGACCCATATTTGGGTGGTCGAAATTTGGCATCTCATAGGGCAACACAAGCTTCATACAGCCATGTCAGGAGATCACCTGCTACTCTGGGAACTTGGTAACTTTGATTTATTACCACCTCTGAGTATGGTTGACTCACATTTTGGTGGTCGGAACTTGGCTTCTCATAGGGCAACACAAGCTTCACACCCTGGATTCCACATTCTGCAAGACAACCTAAGCACCATCAGAGGCCATGTCAAGAGACCACCTGCTGCTCTCTTCAGAAACATCTCAACTTTGGTTGGCCATTTAACACAGAAAGTATTAACTAAATTATGTGTTGAGTTCTGTGTCCTGGAACTCAGAACTTGGAATTCAGTACAGTTGACTCCAATTCTGGTGGTCGGAACTTGGCTTCTCATAGGGCAACACAAGCTTCGCACCCCAGATTCCACATTCTGCAAGATAACCTGTGCACCATTAAAAAGTATTAACTAAATTATGTGTTGAGTTCCAGGTCCCAGAACTCGGAACTTGGTGTCTTGTAGGGCAACACAAGCTTTGCACTACCATGTCAGGAGATCACCTGATGCTCCAGGAACTTGGTAACTTCGATTTATTACCTCCTTTGATTTGGTTGATGTACAACTACTTCAGCTCCATCATGTCTACAATTATGATACACATGGGCCCACCCATCTATATTTTATACCACCCTCGGCCCACCCATCTAATACAAAATCCCATACAACACCCTCAGCCCACTGGTCTAATTAATATGCATCTGGGCCCACCCATATAATACAATATTTCATAATACCCTCAGCCCACCCATCTAATTTAATATGTGTCTGGGCCCACCCATGAATGTGATAACAAGTACCTACTCATCTCTCTCATACACATCTACCTTAATACACCCATCTGCATAATATCCAACTATCTTGGCCCACCCATCTACCTAATATTCATGTACATTGGCCCACTCATCTACTCTATATTCCCTGCATGGGCCCACCCACCTCCATTGGGAATAATTTGCCTCCTGGCCCATCTGTCATAGTCGAGGATATTTTTATCATGGGCCCATGGTCCACTGGCCCATATCATACAGGATATTATGCATGTCTGTTCCCTCGTATTATATGGAGATAGGTCACTGTAATATGTGATGCTCCACCACAATCTTCTGCCCATCCCACACACTGTCAGACTGTCGAATATCCTTCCGATTGACATGCATAGAATAATGCATCTTCTGGATCAGCCCAGCCCAATCAAAATCCAGCAGCATGAAGTGTTTGTTGTCTCGCACAACAAAATTGGTATCTCAAAGGTTGCCATGCACATAGCCATCATTGTAATTGTGTAACTTCCAGATGAGGGAGGTGATGGTCTCCTTTAGTGGCTGATGGTCCAAAACACCTATCTCACTGAGCAGTCAATATGAGCCAGGTTGTTGCAGAAGGCAATCATTATCAATATCAAGGGCATCCATAATTACCAGATGCCAGCTACCAGGTAAAGAATTGTAGGCGATAAGTTTGGGGGTGTTCCCCTTGCTGGTACAGAATTTGTGAGCCTGAGGGGAATAGTTCCTGACAAATTTGATGCATATCTTGCTCCCAGCCACATTGCTGAAATTGGTATAATTCCAAGGGTAAGGACATTTAAGATATGGATCTTCGGGTTTGAGGGATGGGATTGGACAGGAGTATAGATTTGTAAGTTCCTCAACAGCAATTTTGAGAGCCCTGGAAGTACGAGCTGCCATTGCGTGCATGCAGAGGTCTGTGGAATGCCAAAACAGAGGAATGATAGGGACAAGGACATCGGTCTGGACTTTTTCAGTAAAAACAGAGCCTGAAAAGCCAATGCATGCCCCTAGTTGTGATTAATCAAAAGCTTCAGCAATTAATCTGGTGAAATGAACCAACTGAAGATGATGATATGGATGCATGGAATAAATGACCGGAGCCTCGCTATCTCAATCTTCAAGTCTTCCATGAACTTCTGGTAGTACAGCATTGCCTCCATGAATGGTTTGGCAGCACCACTTCCACTCTCATTCTTCCCCTCAATTATTATCAATACAAACTGTCCATTGGTAGACAACAGATGTCTGTCTGTTATATATCCAGTCGAGCCGACCATAGAAGCATTGAGTATAATACTGTAGTCCTGGAGCACTTGCCAGAATGTATTCATCCATGTGAGCTCATTGGGATAGAAGGAGGCCATCTTTTCCAAAAGTTGCAAAACCAAGTCATTATCATGGACAGTCAGTTTATACTTTTGACTATCATCCATAAACTCAGTGAAGATAGGCTCAAGAAGAGTAATGGAAATGGGGTTCGCAGCTCTCCGAGGACAATTGTAAAGGTACTCTTGCTGGTCCTGCTTTGTAGAGAAAGCAGATGGTTTTGCACTGGTCAATGGAGTACCCATGCCCTTCTTGAGATAAGTAATTTGCTGATCAACCGCTGGAATGTGTCAGGCAATAGCAGGATGCTGTACAATGATATGAATACATCCATGCTCTATTCTGTCCACAAACACATTGGATAGCTCAGTTAATGGGTGCAGCTTGACGCCTCCGTCCATGATCACGTTCCATGACTGTATATCATTCAAATTGGTCTTGACCTTTAAAAATATCATATTATTAACATTCAACCATAGGCATCAGATCGCTCACCTTCCATAGCTCAAGATGGTTGGCAGCAACATGGTCAAACTCTGGCTTCTTAGCAACCTTGATAACATTTTTGAGGTCACTGACAGTCTTCATCTGCTCAACATTGACTAGGAAAATATGGTGAGGATTATTGCTGAAGACTATGCAGTTGAGTTTCAGGCATAGCAGTCCAGAAGACACTAAGTCTGACCACCATCAGTGAGGAAAGGCTGGCAATATTGAAGGACAACTATATGCAGATACTTGCATGGAGGAGCATTGGGAAAAATCTCATTGATTTCATCACAGGTGATAGCAATTTTATAGCAATTTCATTGGGTCAAGTGTAAGATTGTTGAGATTGTGCTCAATCATCTTGTCAACTGGCAGGTCAACCTTGCAAAATATCAGATTATCAACATCCAATCCTAGGCATCAGATCACTCACTTTCCAAAGCTCAAGACAGTCAGTAGCAACATGGTCAAAATCTGGCCTTTTCTTATTGTTGATGACCTCTTTGAGGTCACCAACACTCTCTGTCAGCTCAATGTCAATCAGGAAAATACGGTGAGGATTATTGCCCAAGACAATACAGTTGAGTTTCAGGCAGAGCAGTCCAGACATCTGATGTTGACAACAAAAGCAATGGCATCTTGAGCAGTGACTGCAGTGAGTCTCACTGCTGCAGCAACAATGCACTTACAAAGCCAAGTAGCAACACCCTGTGACTTGAAAATTGATTTTCTGTGAGAATACAATGTGCCTGGGAATTTTCATCCCTTTCCAGGTATCCGATGCACCATTTATGGGTGAGAAGTGGATTAAGGCCTGTTGTCATGCCTCTGTTATCGCAATTAGAGGTAGTTTATTTATCTTGCATGCACTGCAACTATGATGCTCTGAATGCCACTTTAATAAACTGTGTAATATACATTGAGTGTGCGATACACAACATCAAGTGCGCAATACACATTGTCAAGTGCATGACACAAAAAGAACTGCATCCTGAGCTTTCAAGTTGGGCCTTGAAGTTGTCTTAGAAGTGCTTCAAAATGACAATATCATGGATTTCAGAGGTAAAACTAAACTCTATAAGCGCTAACAAAGTAGAGTCCAAGAGTGGGAAGGAAAGACCCAAAAGTTGTCAGCCTCGAACCTTGTTAGTGCCAGACCAGTAGTAGTAATGATTGTATTGTTGTCATTAAGGGAGTGCATCATGGTATGTGGCAAGGGTTTGGTCAGAGTAGCAATGGTGGCAATGAACTTGAAGCTTTGTGATGATAATTATTGTACTAGAAAAGATATCAAGTAGATTGCAGTAGGGTACAAGAAATTAGACAGAGATAGTTATGTCACTGATGAAATAATCCTCAGACTAAGGATTAATACAAGGAGGGGCAGATTGGTCCATCATTCAACTACTGGAGCTGAGTAATATGTATCTTTGCAAAGATGAATGTGTCTACACTGTTCATCATCTCCAGCACCAACGCTACTCACTCGAATCAACACAACTTATCTCACTTGCATTGAAGTACAATATCAAAGACTTCTTTCCACATGCTTTCAAGCAGCTTGTTTCAGCTCGCATCAATGATATATCTGATGAGGAACATCACACAGTTGGATCTATTGTATGGAACATAATGTTCAAAGTCAAGGAATGCCTCAATCTACATCATCGGATTATTGCATGTGAAGCCTCACCCATGGTGCATGCAGCAACTTGCATGAAGCAAATGAGATGTGAGGATGACTGGAAGCAGCTGTGGTAGAATGGAATGGGCAGGGTTTTGCTGGATGGATAAAATCCACAACCTTACAAGGATGCTGTTGAACAATTTGAAAAACTTGACATTGAAGAGATCAACTTGGACTGTTGGAAGGCAGTGTTATATACTGTAAAAGCTCAAAGTACTTTTGATCACAAGTGGACACTCATCACTCATACAGCTGACAATCTTGCAAAATGCTTGATTATTGAGCCCAGCTTCGAAAATTTCAGCTATCCAGTTGATTAGAAGTACTACCTACATGAAATGTCTTGACATAGTATTAGTATGGTATTGCATATTTGATGTTGTGTATCATGCACTTGGTGTATACCGTGCAGTTTATTAAAGTGGCATTTGGAGTGTCATACACAACAAGCCTTAATTCACTTCTCATCCATAAATGGTGCATAGGATACCTGGAAATGGGTAAAATTGTCTATGACAAAATTTTCTAGGCACAGTAGGCCTTAATCCACTTCTCACCCATGAATGGTGCATTGGATACCAGGAAAGGGGTAAACTGGTCTATGATGAAGCAACAAGCCTTAATCCACTTCTCACCCATAAATGGTGCATAGGATATCTGGAAATGGGTATTATGGGTGAGAAGTGGATTAAGGCTTGTTGCAGTGCATCTGTTGTCGCAATCGGAGGTAGTTCATTCATCTTGCATGCACCACAACAAGCCTTAATCCACTTCTCACCCATAAATGGTGCATAGCATACCTGGAAATGGGTAAAATGGTCTATGACAAAATTGTCTAGGTACAGTAGGCCTCAATCAACTTCTCACCCATGAATGGTGCATTGGATACCAGGAAAGGGGTAAACTGGTCAATGGTGAAATTTCCATAGGCACAGTAGGCCTCAATCCACTTCTCATCCATAAATGGTGTGTTGGATACCCAGACAGCTGTACAGGATTGTCCAGAAGGAATGGTGGCAAGGCCAATCCTGATGTAGATCAATTGGTTTTAGCCAATGGTAGCTGTGATTGTTCTCTACAACAGCCTTACAACTGGTCCTCTCAACAGTTGTCAGAATGCCCACAACCAATGGGTTCAAATAAAACCTGGCTGCTGTAAGACATTTTCCCATACAACAATTCCCTACCGACTTGGATTCACAAGATGCAGCATCTGTGACTGCTGTCCTATTGGCAACAGACCACGTTATGCCATTGGCTCTTCCATTCGATAAATTTCTCAACAATCTGATTGGTGTGAGGGCGATGGCACCAGAATTTATATCACCAGCACCAGACCCAATGACTGTGTGTTTGCAAACTCCACCCCACCTTCCTGTCAAACACAATATCTTTGTGGTGGGCACCAAGAAGAAACCTGGAAATTAGTACTGCAGGTCAGCAACCCTAACAAAGTTCGCACTGGAACTATCTTGGTAAACATCTGTTTGATGATGTTTGTATATGGATCCTGAACTCAATCGGCTCCCACCATCCAAAACAGTGTCAAACAAATATGTAAATCTGGTGAGTATAGACTGTGCAACTCATGACAGAAATTTCTGGGAGGGAGAGACAAGGGTGCATTATTGGATCTCTGAATGATATGGTCAAGCAAATTTCCACTGGGGTGAGTGTGCCAGCATTGAACTGATTGCTTACCAAGTTTGTATTGGCAGAGCATGTCAGAGCATATCACAAATCCAGACAGCTGCATTTTCAAGGTAGTGCACCAAAAGTTGACAAGATAATATATCACACCAAATCCTCATGAGTGACTCATCTGAAAATATGGACGTGCATTCAGTCAGCTTCTGAAGAGTTTGAAAATTATCCCCATCCAGACATCAATGTACACATTTGTGCTCTGGTTGGTAAAACATCCTCTTGTAGGGAAAACAAAGACAACCCCATTCAATTACATGAAGTATCATTATGTCCATCTGCATATCACAAAGACCTATTTCTTGGATATGACCCATGGTGCACTTAAGAATTGAGAAGATGTGACACAAAATGTCACATGAGCCACATTGTCTGTCTGTTTGAAGGTGACATCAACCAAAAATGAACTACAATGCATGGCACTGTTACAGTGTAACATCGGTCCACCGGCCCCCTATCATTTTCCCTTCATCCTCGCCCTCACATGCCTCCGGCTCGCCCTTCTCTCGCGCCTATCCGTTGACCGGATCCTTGGAACCGTCCCAGTCCCTCGTCCCCCTCTCCTTGCACACACGTGCACACGTGCCTTTGGGCTATGACTCGTCCTGACTCATGCCACCAATGTGGCTTCCCTTATCTCTCTTATCTGATTCCGCTGACTCGTGCTATACGCACATTGTATCATTTACTGTTGGTTCATTCCAACGTTTCTCGGTCTCATTCTGCATTCGACCTCCACCTACTAATACGGCTAACTGGCCAGCGTACCTATACCCTTTCTGTCTTCCCCTTTACCCTTACCTACAGTATGGTGACCTTGCCCTAAACCTTTCCACATAGTATAAGTAGTCGATCTCCTGTATAATAGTTTCTCTAACTTGAATCTACTCGATCTTCCCTGGAACATACTTCCTTCAGAGGCCCCCTCAGCCTCTGTCTCTAGTATCTTTTCTCTAGTGCTCCTCATGCTAGAGTCTCTATCGATCGACCCTTATTGTCCGGACACGACTGTCCATACTCTAAGGTGACTTGAAGACATCCGTCGACAAGTCACGTGACACGCACGTCTCTGGTATCCGTTGACACAACAGTCGCCGTTACCAGTCGCTACACCAGACCCTTCCGGTTACGTCACAACCACTAGCAGACAACGCCCCTCTTAGGGCTCTGCCTAGCAGATCTATTCGAGTGTGTAACAGGCACTGAATGAAATCTCCCTGATTGTCTTGAGCTAGGTGGTATATTGCAAAGTCTGCAAGATTATATTCTGCATACTCTGTACACAGGGTCCAAGCATAATTATGCATACTATCATGCATAAACCAAGCCCAGACAATTCTGTCTCCATTGGCAACTTGAATTCCATGCCTCACAAGCCGGCCAGAATAGCTAACCATAACACCTTGGATCATAAGTGAGCTTGATGCCCAAGTTGGTCAATTGCATGATGCCATGGCCATAGCTGCCTATGCAGGTAAGGATATCAAAACCTTCTAGGGGGCATTTCGGGTTTCCATGGCCCAGCGATTTCCTGTTACACATTATTGCTGCTCCTGTGTAGACAAATGTCCAATGTTGAAGGAACCTGCACATATCATCCAGCCCTTGCTTGGCCGCCCAATGCCCAAGCTCTACATGAGTGGATATAGATGCATGGTATAACTGTGGGTGCATTACACAAAGGGCAGCCAAAGATATGAGACCCAGATGTTGCATATCTCTGATGACCGACAGACTCCTGTCGCCCTTCAAGGTAACAGAGACTTTGGGCATAAAGCCATCTTCCAGGTTCACAGGTGGGGGCCCATGACACTGTTTGATACTTAGGTATTTCCTCAGTACAGAAAATTCAAACAGACCTCATGTCTCCATTGAAAGAAGCAAGGCGATATATTGATGCACCTGGGCTTTAACTGCAGCTCATGGGAGGCATAAAAATTGGTTGAGTGGGTTCTCCATTTACTCGCCTGCCCCGTGGATGTCTTCCCACTGGTGATGCTCCTCCACAGGGGGGAACTTTGCCAATAATGCTTCTTCATGAGAATCATTCAGTCCCAACTCCCATTTGGCCAATGCCTCATTGTACCAGATGATGTTGATATCCAGTTTTACTACAACCATCACAATCCACTGATAACAAACATGTATGGTCCAACCTACCTGGGTGTTGGTATGCCTCTGCCAGCACAGAGGCCAACTGTCCACAAGCAACCATTGTTTTTGGGTCAAGTTCAGGAGGTGTGGGCACCAGCAGTCTCCCTGCAATATGAGCTGCAAACTGCTGTTTGACCCATTCACTTGCTATATTGGTGACATTAAGGGCCCAATCCTGGGGGATAAATGATGTCAGATGACAGGCGAGGCCAAGGGCACCAAGCTGTTCATGGTAGGATTCCCAGTACTCATGTGATATCATTATGGAATGGGAGATGCGCAGGTCTTCTTCAAGAACATGTGCATCTTAAATACAATTGGCCATGCAGCAGCCATCTTGGTAACATAACACAGTGAGCTGATGTGCAACTTTATAAATGTAATTAATCAAACCTACACATGTCTCATATAGCTGGATGTGATTATGGCTGGCAGAATATTGACATATGGGATAAAGGCACTAAAAATATGCTAATTGAGAAGCTATTCCTTGACTACTATATATAATATCAATACAGAAGTAATTAAAGACTGGGAAAGAGTTCAACAGATGAAGGTTCTCCCAGCCTGCCATTGTCGTATTGCCCTTGCACCATTGCAACTGCTGCATGGGAGGCTATCATTGCCTTGTGAAGTTCATCTATAGGATCCTCCAGACAATCTAATGCAGCCACCGCCTCCCTTGTGGCATCCAGCTTAGTCACAAGGAGTCAGCTGAGTTCCATACTAAGATAGGAAACTTCAGCCCAGAGAACCTACAGCTGTTGCAGAAGTGGATCATTGCTGCGGGAGTGCATAATTGGTGTTGGCACCATGCTGGCCATTTTAGGCTAATGCATGAATGTAGTAAGAAATCCTGATCACATCATCATCTGAACAACAATCACTCACCTGCTGAGCAAAGTGGCTGGTCACCAGCTCCTTCACTGTAGCAATGGACATTCAAAGAGGCATATCAAAAGGCACAAGGTTGAACCTGTGCTTCCACCAAGCATGGCAATAGTCATGGACCCCCCAATTGATGTTGACTGGATGGGTTGGCGACTCATGTGGGCATGCCTTGAATGTGGTGAACAGTTTCCCATAATCATAGTATGGCTCGGTCTGGAAAGATGTGATGAGCAAGATAACCTCATTCACATATGCCAGCAGTGTTGTGTAAATATTCATGGCAGCACAGATGTTGACAAAAGGAAATACAAAGCGCTACTAGTGCCTATCAGCAAATCTCTCCAGGGATGATTGCATAAACTCACCTCTGCTTCCCAGACGATGTGTCTCATGAATACATGCTGATACGAGCTGGAGTGTTAAGTTTTACTTTGCATTAATTCAATATAAATGATGGTAAATGAGGAAGTGGCGTATTTGAATATTTCTGCTGCATCCCAGATGGAAAATTCACTGACAGCAGACTTATGGAGCATTTGGTAATGATCAGTCATGACTGGTTGCGGTGGGGTGATAGATAAAGTCAGCTAGGACACTGTTTAATCATATGGTCAGAGCTTCAAAAGCATCATTGTGGTGATTTACAATAACAAGCTCAATCTGGTAATGTGGCCACAAGCAATCATAAGCTGTGACCCAATTCTCAATGCCCCATATTCCAAACAATATCATTGGGCTAAATTGTGGGGATTGTGAATCACAAATGTGGTAAATGGACCATATTGTGTTGCTTTTCTTTCAAATTCTATGAGTTAATGAACAGCATCATGTGCTTGGATATAGACAAAAAATGGCTGGAGGGTGGACATCGCCTCACAAAGCTTGGCTGCACATGTGAGGAATGTTATAGGTGAATGCATCCATGTCGAAGTGTGTGACTGGTAAAAGTGCTTCCACCCACATGATGCCTTTTTGCTTGGCCACTTGATCATATAAACTGCATGCTCTGACAATTGACTCGGAATGCAACTCAGATTATTATGCCAGGATACTGGAACCATGGTAGTATTGCATTTTGCCACCACAGGAGTTTGACCACAGAGGCAGATGTCATCAGATTGCTGTTCTCCATCCAGAGATGGGTACATCATGAGCCTCCAGGTTTCCCAGATGTGTCCGACACTTCAAAGACAATATATGTTGTGGAGTGACATAATAGTCACTTGTGACTGGGCCCAAAAAGCCACCATTGAGATCAATGCAAATGAATTTGAGCTCAGAATTGAGGATGGAAAGCATACAGTTGAAAGTGTGTTTCCAGTAAGCAAGCAAGCATTTTATTTGGTCCACAGGATGGATTCAGAATGTGAATGTTGGAGTACAAATTTGTGGTTGATATAGTACCTGGCTGCCGCCTACATATAACTGCATATTTCATGTTCCCAGCTAGCATGCTGGGTCACCAAGAAGTACTTCTGAGTCCACCCCTTCGTTTACGATGTGAGATGATATTGGACAGATATGCACAGGTGCCATCCGGCAGGTATTATGGTCGTTTGTGCAAACAAGAGGGCATACTCATTATGTGGCTTGCAGCTGCATCAAATGTAGTCCCAATGCGCTTCTCAGTAGAATAAATATATATACAATTTGTGCATGCTCATATGCCCACATGTATTCAAAATCAAGTAGTACTATTGATTTACACATATTGAGATGTCAGAGGGATGAGCTGCACAGATGTCGAGTTGCCTCTAGATTTATACCAATGCACTACCATCATTGGAGGCACATTCACCAAACAAGTGATATTCAAAACATATATTGCAAAACATTGGATCGACATGAAGGACAATGCCTATTTGTAACTATTGAAAATGAAGTAATGAATGACAAAGGCTGCATTATACACACAACTTACATGGACTCAATGCATTGAACACAGATATACAGGTAGCACCAGGCTAAACATGCAATAATATAATTTTACAAAGTCCTCCAGAGCATATATGGTACATGAAGGGGGTCCATCAGATGCATTCTATGTAGCTAGTCTGAATTTGAAGTCATCCAACATTTTCTATCTATCCTAAGATTCCAAAGATTTCCACTGGGCATCAAATTTATTGAGCCATTGCTCTAACCCATCCAATCTCTTCAACAGGTTCATCTCCACTCTGACCTCCAATGCATCCACCTGCTCAGTGGCAGCGAAAAGATCTAATCTCCTGCTTAGGTCCTGGATGTCCTGCAAGATTTCTCTTGCAGTGGGCTCTGGTTCCAGCAGGTTGGTGGGCACAAGCTTTATCTCTTCTTCCAGAGAAGCTACATGAGCTAAACTCATTCTGAGGAGATGGGAAGACATACCTTTATGTTGAATGATGCTCTGTTGCAAGCAAGAAACATGCTTCACAGGTGACAGCTTGGGATTTCAAAGCCTGTGGTTGTTTGAGTGGGAGGAGGATGCTGTCACTGCCTTCACTTGCAAACTCTGCCAAACACCAACACCATCAATTGCACAGGTAAGGCGCATGTTTCCAAATTTCTTGTTGGGGAGGACAAGGCAGGCAATGTCCAATTTGACACATTTGTCGCATTGCTGGGGGTGATAGCGAATGGAATGCTTTGAATTTATCAGCTTGTGTTCATCACCATGCAGAAATGACATACCTTCCATGGCATAGCGATATCTTCATCCGAGCCCAATTCTGTTTTGGAAAAGGTTTCTGATGCAATCTTCCTTTTCTTGACCAGCTCTTCAGACAGCATCCCTGTCTTCCTCTGCAGCCTTTTTCTTCTTAGTATTGGCCATGAAGAGGTTGTAATTTGTCCATGGAGGTGCAGGTGTGTCGATTGGAGTGGGAGGGTCCTCAGCCTTTTCCTTTCCAAGGTCCGATGATCCTTTCAGTTCCAGTTCCAACCCAACAATGATATCAGACTCCATGCAAGATGGTTTGGATGGCAAGACCAATGTAGATGATGGGATAGTGGCAGTTGCTGTTATAGGGACAGTAGGGGGATTGGAGGTTGTTATTGCAAGGATGACAGGGGGATTGGCAGTTGATGTGGTGGCAATGACAAGGTCATTGAATTAGGAAGGTGGAAGATAATCCACAGTCTTATCAAAGTGCGGGTGGCTCTTGATGTGTGGGTTGTCGTCTGTAACAGAGGTCCAGTCAGGGACACTCTTGAAGGTGCTGCCCTTCAAGTTCTCTCTCACAACAGCAGCAAAGGAAAGCAGCTGCAGTGAGAATGACGTGGTGTTCTCACCATATATCTTCAAGTCCTTGGCTGGGGTTCAATGCATGAGTCTTACTTAGACAAATAATGGCAAGGTCAAAAAGACTTACCATGTACTGGGCAATCTCATCAGATAACCATAGGGCCTTGGGGATTTCCCTCCTTTACCTTGATGCAATGCTTCATGAGCAATTGCAGGGCAGCCAAGGTGATGTTCAAGGCATGATTAGCTTGCTCAGGAGGTATGGTCATGATTCTTTCTTGAAGCAATGATATGGTAGTGATGAATGTGATGAATGCAGTGGAGGAAAGTTGACTTTGTGAAATTCTGACAAGTCTGTATTGACATGGATCAGGTTGTGGGTATTCCTTGAAATTTGTGGTTTGTGGATGTGAAAATGTGGACCAAGAGTAACAGTATTGTGTCCATGGGTGGTGCTACAATTGTTCTATGCATTTGTGCCCAAGAAAACGTCCACAACAGTTTGGGTGGACTGTTTGCAATGTACCATTGGTGAAACAATGGGCAGTAATAGCATGCAGAATGGAGGTAACAGCAGTTCATGTATGAGCGGTTGGATTGTTGTACATAAGCCTTTTCTAGACTGACAAAGTGTTCCAGGACTGGCTTGGTACAAATGGTGGATGTTCATGTTTGTGGAGCCAATATCCATAATGTCTCAATCAATGTCAAGGCCCTCCAGATGTGAGTTGCAGCCTCAGCCTCAATTGTGAGCTCATCTATCTGACTTTGCAATTTTGCCCAGCAGTTACAAATATCCAAGATTTGATTCTCAGTGGGGCATGTCCACATCATTCTAATACCCATACTAATTGCTATCCTGTCTTAGATGGTAACACCCACTGTAATCCATGTAACAGCACTGCATGATGTATTCTCTCCCAAACAGCCAGCTCTGATGGCCTCTGCATTAATCCTACAGAAGGTGAATAAGTATAATCCAGTGGATTGTGTAGGTAGCAGAGACTTTACCTTCCATAACTGTGCCTCAATCATCTCTTTGGCAGGTTGATGGGCGAATCAATATATAAGCTAGCTCTTCTGTCACATACTTTCCTTTGCTTGACCAACTCTGAATGGTCTGACTCTTTTAGTTTGTCATAATAAGTAGACACCTCCCTTGTAGAGGGACTGATACTGATAAGATATTCGGAGGCACCCAGAATGTCTTGGTGATATCTCCATGGATCACTGCTGCCTCTGTGATAAAGCTTGATACCTACCAAACATGCATATACTGGATGCTGATTCCTCGTCAGATGTTGAAGTACAGGCCCATGGTTATGCGAAGCCAGAAATGCTTATATATCTGACTTGATAACATCCAGGAATGGTTATCAGGGTGGGAGCTATTATATGATTAGCGAGACAAACAGAATGTGAGGAACATATTTGTGCCCTCAAGATCATGAGATGTCAATAATAATCCATCCATACAACATAGTCCTCCAACTATTGTCATCATCCACACAGTCTCAAACTCTATAACAAAGGTTTCTGGCATCTGCGCCCTGGGATACACTGCCGACATACATCAAGTCACTCTGTGCACAAATCCAAGCATCATCCAATGTGGTGATGGGCACTGATTTGTCATCTGTCTGATCCTTCCATCCGCAGCCATGAGTGCATCCTGAATCCTTGTCACCAGGCACAGCATGGTATTTGTTGATTTGTCTGATCTGCAATTGTAATGGTCTTCATAGGAGGTGCTCACCTGGATACTATCAGAACCTTTTTCACTCTGATTCTCCATTCACAGTTTTTGGATATTATTGGTCTATGGCATTCATACTTGTGGCTCTATAGGCATATACATTATCACTGTATCCATAATACCACAGGTCGTCTTCACCTCCCAGAATTTGGTCATGTTACATGGGCTCCTACCATATATAGTTGTATGTCTTTCTTTTCTCTTGAAGATGGGCCTGAAGCCAAATTGTCAGCATCCATGGAATCATCCTATTTGTAGTCACAAGGATCCAATGGTCTGGCGACATCATTTATGTCTCCAGAGCTAGTGCGCTCTATCTGAGTGATTTCTGAGGCTCTGACCTCCACCCAGCTGTAAATCTTGATGTTCAAGGTTTAATGGTCCTATGAAGCTGATGTGGCCCTCCTCTAAGATATCAATGTCAGAAACAATCCAGAATTTGCATATCCCATGACTGATGAAGCAGCTGTTGCTGCCAAGCCATGTCCATAAACATGTCAAGGATGAAGATATTCTTATGGATTGATTAAAATATATGAAGGGTAGGCTGAAACCATACAAGCCATCAGCATGCATGACTTTGTCAAATTCTTTGTCAAAGCATGGGTCACATCCTGCCATACCGGGTGCATTCAGCAACATTTGTTGAGTCAGGGATCATGGACTTATGTCTCTGATTACCAAATGATTATTTGCTTGCTCATGACTCTGCCACACATCCACCTATTTATATCCTGTGTGGGAGTTCCTGGCATTCCTGAATTAAAAATGTCTCAGGCAGACTTAGATTTGAATCTTGGCATTACTTACTGCTTGGGTGGAATCTCAATGTTTGTCCAACTGTTGAAGTCACAAAAAACCACCATAGCAAATATGGCAATTAGGACACCTGTAAGAAGCATTTTTCACCAAGTCACCAGAATCCAAACACATGGGCACAGTAAAACAAACATGTTTGCCTACCATGAATGTTTCATTTGAAATAATAAATTTGGGGAGCACTCACCACACACAAAGGTATGCTTCAATAATTGGACAACCCAGCCATGTCAACTGAATGCATGGGACAATGATCATTGAAGAAGTCATATTACGTCATAGTTTTATAGATCAACCACCATGAGCCAAACTTCCAAGTTGCCACAATGGCCATGCATTCTCAGAAAGACCCATTACCGAGATATCAGTATAAATTCCGAGACTTCATAAAAAAAATCATTGAACATGTCTTTCTTCATCATCAGTTGCTCACTACACTTTGTATGTTTTGATAATGATACCTTCGGAAATTGCAAATAAAGCCCTCAACTCTACACTTGAGGCTGTGCAACCACTCATGAAGTGCTGTATGAAATTGAAGGAAAGTGACCCAACCACATTGATATTCTCTGATGAGATCGCCAGATGGGTGGTAAGCCTCACTGCCAATGATTGTAAAATGTATTTTTTGTTAATAACCAACTCAATTTGGTATAGGCAAAATATTTGAAGCTTTATGGGGGCGCCGCCACATTGTTTTCCCCTCAGCTGCTGTCTTGTGCAGCCGTAATACAGCAGCATTCAAAAGCTGGGGCATTTGTATCATTGCCTGACTGGAACTCAGTTGTCGACAATGACCTGCATATTAAGACACACTCATGGTTCCACAAGACTGTAGGCAATCGTCCTCCACCCTCCGCATATCCCAACACAGGACCAGAACCCAGCATGTCATCATCCACTGTTCCAGTGGAGAAAAATTCAACCAGAGGGTGCATTGTAATTGCATCAAAGGGCCTGGACCTCATTCAGTCACTCCATGTTGTCCCAAAGGCGCAACCAAGCATAGCTGAGTTGCTACCTCCTGCTGCACCTATTGCAGAACCTCTCATATTGGGTGTATGAAATACTGCCACTGGCATGCTCATTTCAGAACCAACACCCCCATGTTCCATCTCCATCACTCCCATGACAGTCGGATGACATGTTGATGGAAATGCAATAACAGTACAGCAGAGCAATGCACCAACCTGCCAGCTGCAGAAATGGACATGGGAAACAGATGGCAGTGAACCCAAACTGTTACAAACTCAGATAGTTCTTCCATACAGCTCCAATAGAGGAGGATCAGATGTACAGCATCAAGAGGGAGCTTTGTCAAGAGGTAGAACTCTGACAAAGTGATCGAGTAAAGGCTAGTATCTCACATATCCACACATCTCATCCAGACCATGTCCGATCCGGTCCGATCCGATCCTATCCGATGTATAGATACATTTCCTGTGCATGTAATGAGTACACAGCCTATCTGGTATTCCTTATTTCCGTTACCTCAGCTATACTTACTACCAGTATGCTTACTGATCCTTTAACCTATGCTTCATTTCTGACTTGCATTTGTTAACTTTGCTTATGCTTCATACATAGCCTCGGACCTTTGCTTATTGATCTTTCTGGTACACACTTAGTATATAAACTCTTGTATATGTCTTGTAGTACCTCAGTCTGAATATCATATTAGTCCTCGCACTAGATCTCACTCTAAGTCTTCACATCAGGTCTAGCCTTCCAACTTAGTCAGTATCCATCTCAGGCCTAGGGAGGAATTCCCTAGGCCAGAGTTCCGATCCTCCGATCCTCTGTTCATCCACTCCTCCACTCATCCACCCATCTGCTCTTCCAAAGTTTCCGGAAGTCCATCTGGATCTTTCCTGCGGTCCTCTGGACCTATTCTGCTTTGGACTTCATCCTTGCAGCCATTCCTCTGTTTGCTTCTACTCCGGACAAGTCCTGAGTAGCCATTATACACATCTGTATTAGGACGCAACCTCATCGTAATTTCCGGAAGTTCCTCCGGAACTTTCCCGCACTCATCCGGAAGTTACTTGCACCCGTCCAGAAAGTCCTTCCAAATTTTCCCGCGCCTTTGGATGTCCTTTGGACATCTTCAGATGCCTTTGGACTTTCTTTGGACACCAATCTGAAATTAAGGGCACATACTCGGGTAAGGGGCGCAGCGTATGAGCTGAAGCCAAGCCCCTCAGAATCAGTCCTACCCTTTGTGCATGGTCTTAACAGATTGCATCTTCTCCATTGTCCAGCACTTCACCCATCAAATCAGAGGAGTAGATTATATTCATGGTGCTCCCTTGATTGTGATTTCACTATGGCATGAATGTTGCCTTACTTTCCTTACAATTGTGGTAAATGAGGCAAGTTGAATTTTGTATGGTACTGGATGTAAAACGTGATCTCCATGATCGAACAAAAACTTTGATCTGCAAATGCACTTGGAATATGCAACTTTGACTATTTTGTGGACAAGGCTCAAAAACAACAGTGCAATAGAAGACAGAGTTTGAATGAAAGTGACAGGAGCAAAGTCTCCAATTCAAGGGTTCACACAACTCTGCCCTGACATTACGACTAGGTACTGTATTTAAGGTTTACTGGGACAGCTGATATTGGACAATGAGGTAATCAGGAGGGGCTGGAAGTATCAGGGTAACATATGGTTTGGCTGACAAGACACAGATATCTATGAAACAGGTAAGTGAATGTGTTCACAGAGTCAGGCAGAAACAATACCAGCCAGGAAAAGAGAACCAGGAGCTGTCATAGAATGTTTCATTACAGAATATGCAACAGATGTGTATAGGAAAATTGACTATCACCGAAGTATCCATCTCCACAACAAAGGTTGTGCTGCTGGAAGGTCTTGATATAAATCACAGTGCCTGCATTCCGATGGGAATTCGGCTGGTTGGTTCTTCTGTAGATGCTGTGGGGTCAGATATCATGTACATAGTATATTGTACATGGACTGACTAATAGGTATAGTGCCAATGCAGCTCCACAGATGTTTCAGATGTTCTCAGGCACTACCCAGGCCTGAGTGGAGTTTGCTGTTGGTTCAGAATCACATGATGTCCTGCAGCATATGGGTCATCAATGGTGGATACAAGAGGCTGGTGATGAATATGATAGCTACCAGACATCATGCTTGCTTTTCACAAAAAATCTCCTGTAAAACATTTCTTACATCCTGCTGTACTGAGCTAATTATTATTGTATGTTGTCCAGGATATTGCAGACTTCTGCTGAGAAATCACTGTTCCGCTCAAGGATTTCTGGAAGCTCATCATTTGCTACCTTCGATAATGTTCCCCAATGCATTTCACACCCTTATTTCACTCAGGAGTTCACCATGATAATCAAACAAATGTATGTCACCACTCAATTGCATCCTTTGTTCTGTGAATGGTATGCTGCTGTTTTGGATTCGCTCTATGTAATGTCACCATCAGTAAAGAAATTGAAGGCAGCATCATACATGCCTGCATGCAGGAGGGTAACAAAAATACACCTATTAGATTATGAAAGTAACATTGTAAGGTGTTGTGTGTTAATTGCTCGATCACAGGTGTGGCAACCAAATACATCTGACAATGGTAGCGACAGCCATGGTATTATGTCATAATGCAATTTCACCAAGTCTACATTACCATGCTTTCACAAAGCATCCTTTCTTGGAAACATCCACAACCGACGATCTTTATATAAATTCCAACAGTTGTGCAAATTCTTTGTGTCACCTTTCTTCCCTTGCCATGTAGTTACATCTGACAAACTGGCTGTTTTTTCAACACCACTATGACGCCCAAAGCAGCAAATAATGCACTCAACATCACGCTGGCGATGTTGCAATCACTCATCAAGCATTGCATCCAGTTGAAGCAGGGCGATCAGGAAGCATTGAAGTTATCGTATGAACTTGCTAGATGCGTGGTAAGTCTGCTTTTGTTCATATGCATTTAATTTTTCTGATTGGCGCAGGCAAAAGACTTAAAGCTTTATGGGGGAAGTGCTACTCATTTCCCCCCCAGCTCTTGTCCTATGCAGCCATTGTGCAACAATACTCCAAGGGTGGTGCCTTTCAAACTGTGCCCAACTGGAACTCTGTTGTCGACAATGATCCACACATCAAGAGCCACCCACACTTCTACAAGACATTGGACTACCATCCTCTCGCTGCAGTTGGAAGTCTGCCCATATTGGAGGCTCAAACAACCAGGTTGTCATCTATTGTGCAGCCTTTGACTGCCAACCACAAAAGACATTCTGCAGGCCATCTGGAACCTTGGAAGCAAGTTTGACCTCCTTGCCACCAATGAGAGGGTGGATGCATTGGATGCCAAGGTCAATTCTGTGGAGGAAGTCTTTGGCCATCAGATGGCAACTTTAGAGTGACTCATAAATTCATCCGGTGCACAATGGCAGGCAATGTGATCATCAGTTGGGCATTTGACAAATTGTCTCCAGGATCACAAAGATGACCTGGAAGCTCATTGACCTCATGTAAACACCATGACCTATGCTCCTCCACAGCACCTGACCACTCAGCTTCCAGTGTGGCTTTATGGCACTGGAGGTGTTGATGATGTGGGCATCTCTACAGTCGGCAGACAGTGGATGCATGCATGGGACCCATCTGTAGCAACTGGTGTGCAAGGCTGCCTTGAAACATCCACATTGGCTGCACAGATAAGTTATCCTCATGATACCTCTGTTATTCACACAAATTCAATCAAATCATCCCGATTGTCCAGCACGCCGTCTGCAATGTCCACTAAGTAGATTTATGTCATATCCAGATTGACATTGAGTTATGGGACTGGGGTCACCTAATTTCATGCAGTTTGCCTACTACTTGGTTTATATGCTTTGCTATGGATACTAGCGCTGTAGCTCTACTGTAGTTGATTGCTCTACTGGATTTGCATTACTAGTTTCATATCTGAGTTTGCAATGCCAACAAAGGATGGTGGTACTTATAATCATTTCCTATGCAAATTGCATGTGGGTCATGGAATCACGGTAGCTCAAATTTTGTTTAACATCTCGTGCTGTATTCATTTCCTGGATGTTCTTAACTCAAGAGAAGTTTCATTTTGGTGGAAAAGGCTGCCCAATGGAAGTTCTCGGATACAAATATGTGCAATCATTTGATGATCAATGAAGGACCTGCAAATGATTAAATCTTACTTTACAAATTAAACAAATGCTTAAATATTCAGATACAGTCCATTGGGTGCAAATGGATCAGCCCAATTGATGATTGTGAGCCCAGCATGCCCCATTTTCATCTCAGATGGGCTCAGCTAATGATTCAGAGTCTAGGGCCTTAACTGTCTTTGTGTCTTGTGATCAATATGATTGATTGGGAACATCCATCTCTCTCAGAAAATGACTCAGGTGGGCTCATTTGAGATGGGAAAGAGGAACAGATGGGCCTACCAATTTGCTTGGGCCTAACTAATAATTTTCATGCCAAAATCTCTGTTTTGTCTTAGGTCCTGTTATGAAGATCATTGGTTGGGCCTGTCCATCTTCCTTGCCGATGTTAGATTCTCTCGGCTCATGACCTATATTGCTTGAGAAGTCAAGCTGGCCCTGGTGCAACTTTCCTAAATTGGCCCATCAGCCACCACACAGTGTTGGAATTCTGCACATGTGGGTCTGATACACATATTGCTTTCCAGAATGTATGGCCAATGTGCTGCACTTATGATTGCAGGAAGAGCCCCCTCTGGATGTTTTCAGAACACATAACAGATGGACTCAGCTGTATATTTTGAGCATGTTTGAACTCCTAATGCTAGACCAATAGTCCTAGAAATACGCATAGGATGCTTGAAATTCTTTCTATTAATTGCATTGATAAATGTGCTGGAGAGTACATTCTGGAATGATATGCCCATCATACCTTGAAGGGTCTTGTGTGGGTTCTGGGTGAATTTTATATACTCCCACATGAATTACCATACTCGGGGACACCAGAAATGCCCATTTTATCCTATATCCTCTTAAGCACTGCTTTTGTACTCTCCAAGCACATTTAAATTTCACTAGCTGGTCAACTACAATATGAATAAAAATCAAGTCAAATCTGATGTAACTTTGGAATATAAAAGTAGGAAACAAGAAAAGTCGGCAACATGGGATTGAATCCTCATCCAAATGAGGAGAGTCCAGGGCACAGGTGAGCTTCACAATGAATGCCAATGTCCTGACATCACCTTCTATATCCATCATAATCAACTAATTGCACACATATATGTATTCCCTACCAATGATCGAGCTTTCCAGGCTTTTATCAACAGCTGCATTTTGCAGTTTGTATTTTGAATTATTGGAGGAGCCAGGACGGTGAGCTGCTGGATCATTCTTTTGCACTTGGAAAGACATCAATAGATTACCCATTAATGATGTAACTGACTGCCAATGTGCATCCAAGGCAGTGATCTGTTTCTCCAGCTCCATTAGCTCCCAGCCAAACCTGTCCTTCACTGAATCAACCCTCGCATCCAACATGTCCACCCACTCATTGGTTGCAAGGAGATCAAATCTCCTGCCAAGGTCCTGGATGCTTCGCAGTATATCCCTTCTGCTAGGTTTTGGCTCAGAAATATTGGTGGGTAACGATGGCCAAGATGGCACCAGGATGGATGCTATTGCAGGGAGTGCTTCTTATAAGGGTGTGGAAAGGTACGATGACCCCATGCTGTGGGGTGCCAGTGGAGCCTCGTATGTAGGCCTCAAGTTCATTGGTTGGTCTAAGTCAGGGGCAAAGCTCAGTGGATTTGAATGATACCACTGAGAGGCATACCATTCAGTGTATCGTCCATGGCAACTGTTTGCACTGCACACAAGTTGGAACACATGGCCAGTTTCATGATCTTCACTGGAGCAGATTGTTCCAGACTTTTTGCGGCAGTATGTGACTTGTTTGCCTGTGTCCTGGGATGTCTGGGAATAGGATTGATATTCGGTTCACTGACAGCTTCCTTTGCCTTTACTTGCAACCTCTGCCTCACACCAGCACCATTGATTGTGCAGGCAATCTTCATTTCATTGCAATTTGTGTAGGCTAGTCTGGTGAATCTGAACTTCTTGTTAGGAGGAACAATGCAAAGAACCTTCAACTTGACACATTTGTCACATTTCCAGGAGTGGTAGCAAACAGATTGCTGAACCATGGGTCAGTAAACATTGACCACATGCATTTGCTTGCCTACTTACCTCCACTGTTGTAGTGATGTTGGAATCCAGACCCCATCTGGTGGGCTAGAATGGTGCAAGTAAGACCTGAATTCACAGAGGCAGAGACAACTCACCCTGGTTTCTTTATCCCCAAAGCCCCAGTCATCCAGCAATTCTGGTGCAGATGTACCTGCTGATATGGCATCTGGAGCCACAACATTGAATGACTTGACCAACAAAGCCTTATGCTATATCAATTTCCTGTGAGCAATGACCAGACATATATATAAGAGTCACCTTAACAATAATAGTACCAGTGGCCCTGTGGTCCTCTTCATCTGACATAAACTTCTTCTTCCATTTGCAAATTGGTTTCTAGGATATGGGTGTTGGTGTGAGTCTGCGCATTACCTCTGCTTCTTTGCCCTCATCATTGCTCTCTTTTGCTTTCCTTTTACACCAATCTGACATTAAGGGCACATACTTGGGTAAAGGGCACAGTGCACAAGCTGAAGCCAAGCCCCTCAGAATCAGTTCTACCCTTTGTGCATGGTCTTAACAAGTGACCTGTTTCTTCAGTCTCTTTGCCACCAGCTCTATCTCATCTTTGGTGACCTGTTTTATAGTTGCTCAGCCTTTGTTCCTTTTAGGAGGTGACCCTTCTACAATTTCTTCAGCAGTATGTTTCCTTCCTCCCTTCTTTGCATGTTCTTTGCCAGTCAGATGGCATGCTATGGGCATTTCAGGTTCTGCTGTCCTGCTTGATGTGGATTCCATGCAATTGGCATTTGCCTGGTAGCCAGGTGCAGTGCTGCCAGACTGGGAGGCTGGTCCTACTGTGCAAGTGGGCAGTATCACTAGTTGTGTGACACTGAATGTAGATCCCTTGTGTACAGTAGACTTTGCATTCTGCTTGACATCATCTATCATGCTGCTATCCATTGAGCTGATATTGAGGATCCAAGCCTTGCTATTTTTTACCATATCCATCCTGACATGTTTGTCAGAAGGTGTAAGGGCCTTTTGAGGGAGATTCTGTTTGATCTCACTGTCAGAGTCATTGCTACTCATGACAGACACTCAGTAGCAGTGCCTCACCAACCCTGTATGAGACTTCCTCCCCTTCAATTGCCTTCCTTTCCATGCAGGTGGTACATCATCATTCAATTGCTCATATGGTTCAGCAGAGGACTCATCAGTTGTCCCAATACAATTAATGTCCTTGTCGGAAGACTTGTGTTTGTTCTTAGATCCCTCGCTCTTGTTTCAGGGAGTTGTAGATAAGGCAGTCATCATTGCCTTGCCCCTGGAACGATTTGCAGGTGCCCACTCATTGTTGCTCCCCTGTTTATGAGAAGATTGTCCACCTGTGGATTGCCCATGATGGCTGTGGTTCTTCAACTTTGATCCTGATGGCTTTGTCATCTGGGTGGTTTCCTGTACCCAGCTTGTGACATGCCTATTGTGGTTGGTTGCAAGGACAATATCCTGACTATCATTGTCACACCATTCAGTAAATCCAAAGACATGCTCTTCTCCTTCTTCCTGTCTCCTATACCAAAATTGTAAAAGCTCTGTAGTATGGACCTGCCTTAGCTTTGATGGCTCAGCAAGATTGTGACCTTCTGGAAGATATTGTATGGGAATAATCTTGTTGTATCTGAGTATCACATACTTCCAAGATATAGATACTTTAGGGTCCCCCAGCATGTCCCTTCATGTTGTTTGAGTCACTGAATTCACTGGAAGAAGGAAATCAATGCACTGTAGTGCCATGTCAAAATGTCCAGATGACTGCCTTCTTTGTATCTAAGTCCATGGACGCATATTCAGGGATAACAGGGTATCTATCATCTCCAATGTCAAGGGTATATGTGTTGTCCTGTCTGCCTTTCTTCCAAGAAACCGGATTCTCGTCCACATTGCCCTCTGATTGCAGTTAGTTTGCAACAGATACATAATGAAGTGGCTTACCAAATACACTGGTGGCATATGCATCCCATTCTGGCTCGATAACTTTCCAGTTGTAACTCTTCATGAACAACTTGGCACCACCGAACTCTTGGTTATAGTCATGTCTATCTGTAGGGTGAGAAGTTGTGGATCACAGTGGTCGGAAAACACACCCTGCCACCTGGACCTTGCTCTCCCCATCCTTCCAAGCTGATAAAACAAACACTCTCATTCCCACACAGTTCCACATCTCTGATGAAAAATGTTGGATCATGTCATCACCCTTCTTTCTTGTGATCTTGACTTTGACATTATCTGGAACACCTTGACTATTCCATTCATTGGCTGTCTCTTTGGCATGTTGAAGATCTACTGGTAAAAGTGATGCCATCAGCCAGTTTAGGTGTACTGTGTAATGGCTCATCATCTCCTTTGTTCCAGGTTTGGCACCAGTCTCATCCTCGATTTTCTTCAAGAGCTCCTTTTTATGGAGTGTGTCTATGACACTTCTCTTGGTCCATTTCTGCCCCACCTTGATCAGGGGTTCCCCTGATTTCTTTGCTTTTGCATGGTTGCAGAACCATGTCTCATATGTGTTAAGGTCGTACTCTTGTAGGATCGGATCCGAAGGACTTTGGCCTCAGCTCATGCGCTGTGCCCCTTTCCCAAGTACTGTCCCTTATTTCAAGTACTAATGATAACACGTCCGAAGGTCTGGATGAGTATTGTAGTATATCCGGATGTCTTCCAGATATCGGAAATGCGTATAAGGCTAATCCGGACATATCCGAACTAGAAACTAACAGAGTATAGACTACCCGAAGGTAGAGCCGAAGATATAGACTATCAGAATCTATCCGAAGTCTCGGAGGATGACAAGAGTAGGAAGGACTCAAGTCTGGAGGACAGAAAGAGGACAAACTAAGATGATATTTGAACTGAGGTACTACAGGACATATACACGAGTTTATATACTAGTAGGCATAACAAAAAGATCAGTAAGCAGTATCTGAGGCTATATAGAAAGCATATGCAAAGGTTAACAATCACAAGTCGGAAATGAACATAGGTAAACGGATCAGTAATCATACTGGTAATAGATATAGCCAAAGCAACAGAAATAAGGAAATACCAAATAGGCTGTGTTTGACGTTATATGAACAGGAAATGAAATAGGAAGCTTATCTATATCAGAACAGAAGCTGTGTAGATGAGGAATCTTAACTATATGTAAAAACACTTGAAACAAAAGGGGTGCTCAACAGCAAGACCGGGATATGAGACAACGACTCGACCCAAAGGACAACCACTGGGAGAAGTTCCTCGAAATAAAAGTGGAGGGAAACTCTATGAGCTAGGTGGGCGCTAATAGGCGCGAGAAGATAACATGCACATGAGCGGGAGGTCCGAGAATGCGTGCATGTGAAGCGAAGGTGCGCCTAAAGTGTTAGAGGCAAGATCTTATTGAGGAGTGAGTGCACAGATGGATGATTGACAAGAGAATAAGATCTGATAACAAGTGAGGAGGCAATCTATTCACTTTCCAGTATACAAAGATAAGGGAAAGTAAGTACCCCAAACCAAAGGAAACCCTTCTGTATTTAAGAATGGAGATGGCGCGCTTCCAAGTGTGCTCCCAAACCGAGTAACCATATCAACTCTAATTATAACTAAGTTTAAATAAACTTTCTATAAGTAGCGCGGATGTCGGACCGAAGATTTTATTAGTTCAATGGATGAGATAGAAATAATGCACCAGTGAATCAGTAAGGACATGGGACGGATGGACAGACGATAGCGCGAAGACCTATGAGGAGGCGTGCGAGCACACACATAGCACATGCATAGGTAAGGTGCACCTAAGTGCGCACGAGTTCGGATAAGGTGCATGCAAGTGCACACAAGAGTGGTCCTTAGGAGTAGAGCTGTAACATATAGGAATGTATGGGTAAAGGCCGGATATTCGGTTTTGAGATGCACGAGTCTCTACAGCAGATCTATGCATCGGACCGGATCGGATCTAAGGTCCGAAGTCCAGAAGAGAAGTGTGGATATTATGGGATATGACAATATGTCTAAATAACGATGAGGAGTGTATCATATACCAAAACATCAATGGCCACACACCGCTTTATGAGCCTTGAACAGCACAATTGACATGACTGGTGCTTTGGTCTGGGCTTCCATTGTAGCTGCTTTCAATATATTCTTGTGCTCTGATGTAGCAGCAGAGCACCATTGCTTGAGGTAAGATTGCAGGACAGCAACCTCTTCTTCATTTGCTGGAGGTTGCTTGTTGGACTCTGAATCACAGGCAGAGTCGTGGTTAGACATCATTGGAGGACAAGCTTTTTTGAATGGGGTCTTATTTAAATAATGACCTTTACTTAATCTGCACTTCATTTGGCTATTAAGCAAGACAAGAGTTAGCATGCAAATTTTGCTTGTCCTAAAATTCACATAAGTCTCCAGTAACCAAATAGGCATGTTTAGGATAAGGATGTTGGCTCTGCAGGGAACAGCGCAATGGGTGACATGGACAACAACAGAGACCACTCATGGCTTGAAAGGGAAGTGGTGTCCAGTCAAACCCAGTCAACCAAGCCCATCTGTGCAATCATCTCCAGCAAAGTCTCCCAGAAAACACAATTCTGATAGGGCATGGGATCAATCATCAACCAATTTCAATGCAGACTATGAGGACTTTGGTAATAAGGAACCAATTGGTGCCCTCAACTTACCATTAGGGAGAAAGAAGACAAAGGTGCACTACAATGTTCATGCCATATGTTTTGTGCTAACCAATGTCCTAGAGCCCAAATGATTATCTCCTGGAATGGAAACCTTAGACTGATGATTACCTCCAGATCCTGCATGAATGAGAGGCTCCACCAGCAGATAAATCATGCTGCCTGTGCAGTGTTGAGTCAACTGTGTATAGGTGCCACAACTGTCTTGGCAAGCTATTATTTTGTTTGAAGTGCTGCAGAGATGAGCACTAGAGACTGCCCTTCCATAAGATAGGGAAATGGAATGGAGGATTTTTTGAGGAAACATCTCTGACTAAGATGGGTATGGAAATTTATTTGGGGCATCAGGGAAAGCCTTGTCCAGTACTTGGGGACATCCATGAATGGGAGGACACCAACGAGCCAATACATCAACCAGAAGAGGACCTCCCTACCATACTTGAACTTCCATTCTTGAATGGCAAGCAATGCATAATCATTGTTGACAAGTCTGGAGTACATTCCCTCATGATACAGTTTTGTCAATGTCTGAATGCTTGCACCACCAACAAGCAATTATTTGAGTTAGGCATGTTTCCAGCATCATTTACCCAGCCGAAGACTGCATTTACCTTTCTGGTGCTGGATGATTTCGCCCTGGACAACTTGGAATGCAGAACTTTGGCAATGAATTACTACAACAATTTGAGAAGAATGATGTCAAGTATATTTCCACAACTAGTCCCTGTAGGTGTTGCACATAGAAATTCAACATTATGAAAGCTCAATTCTCCACAGGACTGTTACAGAGAACTGATGAGGATAGCAGAGAAATGGTGACAGCTGAAGCTGCTGAAATGGAATGGATTTGGTTATGATAGAAGAAGGCTGACATCCAGTGAACTCGCTCTCTTTTGCCCAGCTTGCCCTCAGCCTGGCATCAACACCCCACTACTAGCCAATAGGCATCCCGATGATTCCAGTTGGATATATACATGATCACTGGTTACGGATGGCAACTTCAAAGCAGAGCACCTTCATCCCACTCATCCAGAAGATGAAGTCTGGTTGACTAATGGATAGTGCTTCATGGTTTCCAAAGACAGATATAAGGCTCATCTAGCCATTGCCAAAGATGTTGTTCAACTGCCCAAGTGCAACAACCACCAAGCTGTAAACCAGGCCAATGCATCCTGACACAAATTAGAAGCTACCAGGACAGGCAGGTGTACATGCACCCACCATAGCTGTTTTGTACCTCATTTGGTTGTGGATTTTCAAAAGGGCGAATAGTATGGTTCAGGATTCCACCGATTTGATTCATGAGGTGACTTCCATGATTAAGCAAATGAATATGGACTATGCCCTATGCCATGCATTAAGCCACTGCACAGATGAGCTCAGTCAAGCTTTGACATTTTATGACATCAGTTTGTTAATATAATAAGCACTTCCAGCCTCAGGTAAACAAGAGCCTGTATTTAAGCCTCCCTTCTGGAATGGAGATCATACTGGGAATTGGCCTCTGGCATGTTCATGGACACCAAGATAAATACTATGTTTGGTATGCATCAATGTTTATCACCAGGGCCACTAGGATTGACAGAGAAATTATGGAGACATTGTGGGCACCTCTGGATATCATTTCTTCCACTGCAAGAGGGATGTCGACTCCTATCAGCAAGAGTGTCTTGATTACCAGATGAACGACTCTAATTTTATGAAGATGATTTGCATGAGTTGAGCTATGAATCTTTTTGGTGAAGAGGTTCTAATGAGATTGATATAGGTAGTTTTCTTTGCCAGAAATATAAGGAAGCTATGAAGGGCATCACAGAAAGTGCCTCTGCTTTTGACAAGCTCAAAGAAATTGCCAATCCTATCATGGTTGCAACATGGGAAGAACAGGACCGATATGCACATTCATGTCAAGTTGCCAATCCATTGGTGATGGATGCATGTGAAGTTCAGTTAAAGAGGGGTGAGTTCTGTTCCCTCAGTGCCCGCCCCAAAAAACTGATTGCATTGACCAGCACCAACTTGGAAGCAGCAGGAGCTAGCTTTACTGTCCTCCCAGGTCGGCCAATTGGGTGGGAATCTGCGACAAGGTGCTGCTACATGGATTGCATCTGGCATTACCATTGAAGAGATGCAAATCACGCTGACTATGGATACTAGAAGGCTCGGCAGACACCCCATGGAGACCCAAACCTTGGATATATGCAGCTATCAGACAAAATTGCAAAGTCAGATAGATCAATTTACGATTATGGTGGCAACTCATCTTGGCAAGGGCTTTGACATTGATGATGAAATCAGAGACCTTCACTTGGACTTCATGGATAACAATTCAGAAGATGAAGGAATTAATGGCAGTGATATAGAGTCTGAACCTGAAGCACATGGATGTCAGCTATGGGATCTCTTCTGAAATTGCACTTCAGGAAGGTCAGGCCAACAATGCCTTGCAAGCAATCAGAATGCATCTAGCAGATAAGGCTGTGCTCTTTTGTACAGCTGTGCATCCAGCAAAATCACAAGCCAAGTCAATGAGGGTGTGGACACAGGTCCATTCAGTTGAAAGGGTCATCCAACTCAACACAATGATTTATATGAAATGTCAGACACAACTCAGAAACTTGGAAGCTCATGGCCTGCTTAATAAGTACCTCTGGATGGATAAGAGCCATCTCAAAACCACTGCTGCGGTGGCGGACCTGAATGCCTGGGGACAGTGAAATGCAACTCTCCCATGGTTCTGGTCGCTAGACATACAAGGTGATTCTGTCAGCAGCAATTGAATGAATAAATGTACATCAGTTGCAATCTGGATATTTTGAGCTGAGGCTCAAGACACAACAGTTTACAGGATTCATTGGCTTCACACAAAAGCATTATGCAACCGATGGGCAGAAGAACTCATACCCATTGAACATGAAATGGGTTGGACTCTGGAGTTTTTCCTCTTTAAAGCAAGCATGTTGTTGACAAGGCTCACATTGAACGGTGAGGTACAAATGGAGGAATACAAGTGTTATGCAATTTGGCAGGCCCATATGTACCAAGAACTTGCCAAACATGCACAGGCTGGCTTTATAAAGACAAACCCAACCTTCCGGCCAATTTCTTAATATATATAGTCATAAGAAGTTGTTTATAGACCTGATATCTCATAGACAGCCAACTTTTTCATAAAATACATTCTCAAGCCTTACTATATTTGGTGATGTTAAGCAGATGCTCAGCATTGAAATTGATAGCACCACAATGTGTTTTGTCATTGTACTTGACACGGATGCCATCCAGTACAATGATTTGTAGGCTGAATGGTAGTCCAGATTGCATGATGCTTGTGAAGAATTATTATTGAAGTATCCCTCCAGAGTGGATGGTGTTTAATGCTTCCTATGAGGTGATCCTGTAATATATATGGGGTAGTCTGACTGTGTCACAGTTTTTTCAAGTTAGCCAAATTTATGTCCATTTTTGACATGTCATACTCATTGCTTCCAGTACAAATCAGGTGTGTCGAGTCCTTCCGGGGCCAACAATAATTGGCATGGCTGTCTTTTATGATTCTGAGGGAGATCCCATTCGTTTTTTATCTCACAATTTATGCTATAGCTTCAAGGCCCAACAGAAGCAAATGCCGAAGTTTGCTACTGAGCTCCACCATATTATTGTCCAGGGCCAGGCTGGTGGTGGCAGCATGAAAAACATCTGGGAGGAGATCAACAAGACCTCACTAGGCCTTGTCCAAAACATGAAATGACATGCTCAGAATACCTCCTTGAAAAGTACCCCAGAGAAGCCCCACACAGAGAATGAAGCATTATGTACTTTCATCCACCTTTCCACCTTGATTCTTGTCCCTGCTGCAGCTCCTGTAGTCTCTGCTGTGTCTTGATTTCTCATCAAATTGCTGTTGCATAAGAACATATTCATCCTTTGTGTGCTCATGTCTACATTGAGAGTATCAGAGATGCACCACTCAGACATAATTTAGTGCTGACATGATTCTGACTTTGAAGTAGCATAGGGTCAGACACTTGTGATCAATACAAACTATATGGTTCAGTCCATGGCTCTTGGTCATCCTGAATGGTTTTGTTCTGGTTTGGCCTTCCTGAATCATTCTGAACCCATTAGATTTTGACTTCAACATTATTTGCCTCGATGTCAGACTGACCTTCAGGATTCACACTTTTGGTTGGTCAGGCTGCTTTTTAGCCTTTTTTAACATAAGTCCTAACATTTTGTGACTCAAAATTCAACTTTGCATTAGTCCATGCTAACAAGAGCATATTGCTTGGTATGTCCCTTCTTCCGTTCTATTCCCTTATTTGATTATACTGTGTCCTTGAATACCTTTGGTGCTCCTATTCCCTCATCAGCGCCTGTGCATCAGTTTCCCTGCACAGATGATGTTGACCAGAATGGCAGCTTCAGCACCTCAATCGTTTGATGAAAATCCTCAAGGGTACATCTCTATTTCTGTCATAGTCAGGTCAGGTGACTTATTGTTGAGTTATACATGTGCTTCCAGGATGAGCTCCAGATGTATAAAGATGGGACTTTGGAAGCCGTCTTGTCGGTGCATATTGCTGATGATGTCCTTGATCTTTGGTTGCTCATGTGTGTTTGTGTTCAGGCCAATTCAATATCGATGAAGCTAGAGTACAAGTGTCCTCAATATGTCATCACCCCATTCCCATTTGGATTCTGTCAATATCATATCTGTTGGTATGCTCACTCTCTTTACTCTATGCTGTTAGAACATGACACCCACTCTGCCTACAATTTTTGCATCTCTTTTTGGTCTAGCCATACCTGAGGACTCTTGTGGTCTACATAACCCTCTGCACTCACAGTCCCTTCTAGATTATTATACACTGCTGCTGCACCCCATCCGGCAGGAAGCTGGCCACCCATAGAGAGCACTTCAAGGTGCTATGGCACATTGGTTTTTCAAGTTTGCTCACATGAGTACCGTCCTTGCAAACACCTGTTGCTGTGTGCATATGGATTCCTGCACTGTCATGGACACAGATACCTGTATTAACATAGATGCTTGCATGGATGCGAACTTCTGCATCGATACCTTTTCTTTGTACATCTACTGACTGAGATAGCTCCTTATTAGTACCAACATTTAATGATCTGGAAATCTGCCAGAGGTCACTGCGTTCATGCTTGAGAGTCTCATGTGGAGACCTCTTGGAGGTACGTCTTATTTGAGTTATGATGTGATAATGAACATCCAACCTTTCACTACAGGCATTTTGCATTGTGCAACTAAGGCCATTATTACCTCTTTCCAGTAGGACCATTGGTCAGTAGGCAATCAATTTCATCCTCTCACCTTTGAGTCTGTGCTAGTGTTTCAGGCCATCACAAACACTACCGAGATTTCCTGGAAGCACACAGGTTTAATCCTTGGTGTTCTATTGACATTGCAGATCATTTGTATAGTGATCTCCATTTTTTATTGATTTTACTTTTGGCTTCGGCCTCTGGTGAGTGGTATTGTATCTCTCAACTGACCAACAGCTGTGCAGCCACACCATTAGTCTTGTGGTCCTGTCTCTGGAAGTCATCTTGCTGATGTCAAACCTGTGTATCAGCTCCAATTTCCTTGGTGCCATCCGAAAAGCGTAACATCCAGAGAAAAGCTGTGAAGATTTCATTATGTGTTCTTCTGTGCCATTGTCACACTTATCTATTGGCAATCCTTGGTCTTTCCTATTGTATTCTGAATGTGATGACATCTTGTGAATTTAGAATCTTGTTTTGGGTGCTATGCATTAACCTAGCTGGGATTTATCTATTTGCAAAGGGATCCCTCCTCAATTGACTTGCACTCCCTGACATAATTGTAGACACCTTCACTTCACTCACTGCCCATGAAAGAGCTGACCTGCTCATCATAGATGCACTATGCTTTGATTTAATCACAGAAAGCCTGCTGAAACCTGTTTCACCTTTCCATCACAGCATTTGGACTCTACTAGACAATTTGGGTCCAGTGTTGGTTTGGAATGCAACAAAACCAAACTGGACCTCAGAGAATGGTTCTCCGTGGTCTGGTTATGGGTTCAGACATTCTGTAAAATCAAACCACTGGTTCAGTTCTTGGTCCTCCTTGATGACCCTCAGAACTGGACCAAATTGGACCACAGCAGCACTACTTATCATGGATCAAATCCGCTTTTAGTAAAGCCAAAATTGATGCACGATGCAAATGCCTGCCTCCTAACCACAATGTTTGAGTCTTCATGAAAGGCATATCCCTTTTCTCACAAGTCAATAGCACAGAGCACAAACAAATTTGCCAGTTCCTGCTCAGCATAATCATTGACATTTGCCTGCCAAATGGTCCATCACCACTTTGACTAGTCCATGCTGTGAGAGGTCTGCTGGATTTCTTATATCTTTCATGCTATCCTTGTCACTCACAATGAACATTGAATCTGCTGGATGATGCACTTCATCACTTTCACAACAACAAGTCAATTTTCATTGATCTTGGCATCTGTTCATCATTTAATCTCCCTAAGCTCCACTCCTTTCAACACTATGTTACAATTATTCAACAGTTTGGAATGACCAACAACTACAATACTGAGTATACTGAATAGCTTCATATTGACCTCACAAAGGATGCCTACCATGCAACAAACCACAAAGACAAGTATATGCAGATGACCCTTTGGCTCGAGTGATGAGAAAAGATTCTTTGGCATCATCAATTCATTCAGTGGCATTGTTGCTCACCTTCCATGGATCTTTGCCAATCATTCAGTTATTCTCCACCACCCATTAGTCTTCTGCATTGCTGACAATACAAAGTTTCCAAACACCCCTCTGCAAAATGAGTGACTTTCTTGGCACTTGTAGCTGATTATGGCACAGTACATTGCCATGCATCCCTGGCATGTTTCATAGTCCAAGTCACCAAGCCAGATCTGACTGCCTAACAGCTCAAGAATGCAGCTGTGGATGTGATACTGCCATTCCAATCTGTGGTGGTGTTTCATAAAATATGCTACAATGTTGTCAACATTGATGGAATGCTCAACAATCTTACCATCAACCCCATTCATGCTCAGCCAGGAAGATATGACCACCACAGCAGGAATGTCCCTGCTAGGTTTGACACAGCTCTTGTGAATCTAGGCAGTGGCAGGAACTTAGGTGTGGAAGGTAGGCATGGACTATGTTTCTAGAGATTCATGCTAACAAGTAAAATGGATATCAGGCTACTGAGTTGCATAGGTTCATGTTGTGTTTAGTTTCTCACCAAAGGCCAAACTTACAATGTTTTGGAACCTGAATGTGCCAGATCATTTGGCCTATGTTGAATGGTTCACACCATTTGCTAATGGATCTGAGCCTAATCATGGCTTGTATAAAGTCTCACAAGCTTTTTGGGAGGATGACAAGCAGGCCAGCATTGTTCCTATGCACAACATTCAATGTTCTATCCACTTGATGCCACAGTTTGGTGCTGTGGCCCCTTGGGAATGGACAATAAGCAATGTATTAGGTAGATGTAGTACTTTTTTTGTCAATAACTTCACTGACCAGGATGCATATGTTACCATTTTCTAGCACTCTGACACACCACTGAGGTCTGACAAGGTTATTCTCACAGTTCAGTCACAGTATCCAAGCACAAAATTTTCTAATGGTCCTGTCTTGTTCTTGCCAGTGATTGTCACTGCTACAATCTCATGTTATGTTTATGATGGTGCACAGATTGAAGTTCTGTACTATGAAAACTTTGACTTACAATGTTGCAGGACTGTATTGCAGACAAAGAGAATTTAATACTGGGGAAGTGGTAAGTTGTTTTGATGTCATAATGATTGCTGCTCAAATGACAGGCTAATGACTGTTTAGCCCATGCTCACCTTCCTTTGACTTTAGTGGGCATAATATCATTGATGGGAGCTCACCTGTGAAATGATCACCCATGAAAAAGTATGTCTGAGTCGTTGATTGATGTTATATTCAGCAGTTTCTCACTAAGTAACAAGGACTAAAAAACAACTGACCCACAGAATTGCGATTCCAGAGATGGGGATATTGGCAACTCCAAGTCTGTTGGTAGAAGTACCTGAAACTCCCATGCCCCCTTACCATCAGGTTCCAGCCCCTCTGATGGTCTCTCAGAACTATATGCATCGACTAGTAGCAGATCATTGGGATGCTGAGATCAAATGATGTGAGGAGGTGAGAAAGGCACACCTATTGGAGGTGCAGCTTGCTGCACGTGGCATTTGTAAATTAGTATAATTATATGGCATTCTGTAACTAAGAATTTTCTCCAATTCTTTGGAAGTCTTTTCATTGGATGGGCAGATTAGCTGATATTGGTGAAGATTGGGTCTTTTTGGCGCACATTCAATAAAACGGTACTTGATTTTCTATGTTAGATATGATCTACTCAAATTGTTTCCAATACAAAAAGGGGGTTTTTCCTGATGCGCCATCTGCTTGGATGCCTTTTCAATTGAATCAATTACTTTTGCTCATATAACAGTACGAACCTGCTGTGATATCGATGGTGCCACAGTGTTCTTATGATATCTGTAAATTATAGATATATGCAGCTTGAAAGACAATCACATCCTCACACTCAAACTCCATGATTTTCAAAATTCAGCTCGTCTGCAACAACGCAATCTGGTCGAGGAATCTATCAGGCAGCTAATTTAAGCCGCGATAGAGCCAGATTATCCCCGCTCGATCAACTCTCATGATACCCCCTGTTATTAGGCAGACCAAATTCAAAACGTGTAGGAAGGCAGTACTACCCAGTAGTCATTAGGATCAATGCTCAGCGCTCAGCCTCCAGAATTTAAGAAATTTGGAGCATTACTTATGCCCGTGGTCTCGGTTGGCAAGTTCCAAACATTGACCTTCCCAGGGCTCGAGTCGTGTTCTGTAACCTCCGGAACGTCATAAAACACTCTGAAAGTTGCATTATTTATCCTGAAGAATGAGATTCATATGTACCACATTCAGAGGAGAGGTAGATGTGCATCACATTTCTTATCAATGGTGTATTGCTCTAAGACAATTACGACCGATAGTGTGAGCTAAACTTTGGTGAGGAAAGTAAACCTGAAGTCATTGAGAAAAATATACACACTTAAAAGCCCAAACCACGGTGACCAAGGAAGGTGCACAGGACTACACACATAAGTTGACAATCATGATTCGCACTGTGAAATCAAGATCGATAGACAAGCTGGCCATGCTTTTAGCAAGGTCATTGTAGCATACGCTGTTGCACCAGCTGCCTTCCTCATTGCACACCACTGCAGTACCACCCTACACATAGATATGTTGGTGTGGGGGTGAGTCATGCACATAATGGCATGTGGAATGATAGGCAAAGATATTGAGGTAAAGAAACTGGCGAACCCGAGTCTGAGCAAGTGGTTCCCAATACGTCGGCCAACCTTAGCTATCAGTGGAGTCGAATGCCTTCAAGGATCCATTGACAGCTAGGAACATGTTGATCATATTGATGATGGCTTTTCGGTTGTTGGTCTGAGGCTGCTATTACATCTGAAAGAGAGATAAGAGCGTTTTTTAGTGCCTGAATTGTCAGGACCTGATTCAACAATGGAACTGGGGTGCGAGTGGTAAAGGATCCTGTGAAGCTAGTATCATTATTGCAACAGAGCATGCGAGAGTTGCACAGACCTGACTTGTCTCAGTGTATGGAAGATTGTGTACACTGAAACTTGCAGCTGCAGATTCTCAGGCTTTGTACAGATGCTGTACTTGAGTTTGGGATAAGGAGGAGAGAACATGATATGCTGTGAGGAAAGAGTTGTGGTGATACAGGTGTTGGTTTGAGTGATGTTTGTGAGGACGAGGTAAGAGAGGCAGTTAGTGCAGATGATGTTAGTGAAAGGAGTGAATGGCACACTAGCAGGTGGACACTGTTAAGGTTGACATATCATGAACGAACAAATGGGACCATCAATCAAGCTTTACGATATGTCGTTGACCGCTGCCAGTCTGGATGGGCAAAAATAAACTACTGCACATCAGATACAACCTCATGTCAACCATCAATATTAATGCATCTATTGGATACTCACTTTTATTTGCATCTCGATTCTCGAATGAACATCATGATTTGCGGCATTTGCCACCACCAGTGCCAGCCTCAAATTCATCATTTCTCTAAAAGCAGACGAAGTTGAGTCAACTCATCCATTGGTGCAGGCATCACAGGACTCTCACAGTGGTTGCAACGTTGAACGCAAGTCTTTTATGGGTTCATTTTCAAAGGTTCCTTCCATGGTTGAATCAATGAGCATTCTCATTATGTAATAGTGTTTTGTCTGAAGCTTACATCATTCCATATGTGCTTGCACTGGCTTATCATCAACATCTTGCTGAAGCGGTCCTTGGGGTATCAATAAGTTTGTCATCTTGCTGCTGAAGCAGGACATGACTATACCATCCCATCAAGAGGGTGAATAACCAGTCCCGATACTAGCACTGGAGCCAGATGCTGCAAACCTGTTTATGGAGCTTGACATTAATGTTGCTGATTGGATAGCAAGTCTCATTGACACAAATATGTTCAGTCAGTCACATATGCAGGTACATTGATCGGCCTTTTTGTAGATATGTCATGCTCCTCCCTTCTGATGACATCACAGTGACTTTCTTGGGCATGATAGACAATATCTATCTCCAATTCTCCAAATTCCCTGAAGCTCTTGGTGTGGCGATCTGCCTTGATGATGTTGCACTCATCTAACAAGACTTCAACATCTCTTACCACCCATGAGTCATGTCACATGTGCATTGATATTCAGAAATGCTGACTCAGTTACCATTTCTCACAACTATGAAGTAAGTGGTGGGAATTTTCTTTTTTTTGTACTTGGACTGAAACTCAATCTATAGCTATCCACTTTGAAGGTCTCACAATAGTCACACCTAGTAGTCAAGTCATTCTCTCATAATCCATATATACATACAACAATGTTTTGCATTGGGCCATTGCCAATTGATCACGTATGTGATTAATATTCAACTTGAGATTTAATTCATAATTGTAGCAAATTGCATTGACAGGTTTTATGTGCACCTTCTAGGTTGGCAATTCCAGGTGCTCTTTGCCAATCAGATTCACCCAGAGCCGCTGATGTGCAGTATAATGTTGAAGGTACAACAATTCAGATGGTGAGTCTGAACAATGTTGGGTCTTGCAGAACCTAGCTGCTATTCGACCCTAAAGGGTTTCTGTACTATGCTAAAGGCTCAGAGGAGAGGAAATATCATGAAAAACTGCTGAGCACTCAGACTCATACTAGTAACTAGTGAAAAGATTGATTGCTTATGTAGGCTACAAAAGTGCCAACATAAGGTAAGGTAAAAACAGTCTCTACAAGCCCAGCCAGAAATGAATCCCTACAACATTTTGACATCATAGGTGAGCTCCCAGGATGCCATTGCACATTCCACAGCCCAGATATCACTTGAATCCACTGACCCAATTTATGTGTTTCTAGCTGTTTTTGCATAAGGCCTTCCGAGTCATACAGTTATCTGCATGTGGTAAGTTCATTCTGTATTATTTTTCACAAGAAACCAAAGGGCTAACCCTGTGTGCTGAGGCTTGCCACTCAAATATGACCAACATGAGCAGTTGAGTCACTTTAAATTCCCCCTGTTCAAATCTTAATCACCCATGACCTGCCAGATTCACCAACCATGTTATATTGATAAACTTCCTGTGGAAATCCTGTCTCAAGTATTCATGCTAGCTGCACATGACACACCCAGTGAATCCCTTCAAAGTGTCCTGATGCCGCATGTACTTGCGTCGGTGAACCTGTGTGGGAGAACAGTTGCACTCTGCACTCAGAGCTTGTGGTCAAGCCTCGTTATTGATCTTCACAAGATCATCTGCAACCAAACAGGTGGGGGCTTGTCACAATTGGCCACAATTATTGCACAATCAGGACGGTCCTCAGTGGATATTATTATAAGAGCTCAACAAGGCTCACTGTCAGGTACTGAAGAAATGATGTAAGATGCATCTCAATTTTAGCTGAGTGTGGGTATCTAAATGTCTACCTTTAGGAAAAGAAAAAGCAATTTCACTAAAACAATGTCCCAATATGCTGACTGTATGCCTGCTATCTTTGACCTCTTATTTCATGAAATGTATTGGTGGCGTTCACTGGAAATCATCAGTGATACTTGGATGCTGATTCATAGCGCCCTTCAACTTCTCAATGAGCGCAGGACAGAGGGCTCAAGTGCTCTGTGCCTCGAGTCTACAAGGCTGAAGAGAACCAATGACTAGCTCTCTTACTTCTGGCTTGTCATATCCTGTATTCCGGATCTACATCCAATAGTACATCCATATCCGCATGTCCATGTCCAGATCCCTTATCCTTCGCAGCTAGCCTGCATCATTCATCCTTGTCCCATTGCCCTAATGCCACATCCTATATATCCACGCATCTCATCCGGTCCAAATCCGATCTGGTCCGATCCGATGTATAGATCTGTTTCCTATCCGAGATACAATAAGCTTCTTAATTCATTTCCTGTGCATATAATGTTAACACAGCCTATTCAGTATTTCCTCCATTCCATGGTCTCGGCTATATCTATTACCGGTATGATTACTGATCCATTTACCTATGTTCATTTCCGACTCGCATTTGTTAACCTTTGCATATGCTTCATACATAGCCTTGGACTCTGCTTATTGATCCTTCCATTATTTCACTTAGTATATAAACTCTTGTATATGTCTTGTAGTGCCTCAGTCTGAATATCATATTAGTCCTTGCACTAGTCTTCACTCTAAATTCTCTTATCAGTTCTAGTCCTTCAACTTAGTCAATATCCATCTCAGGCCTAGGGAGGAATTCCCTAGGCCGGAGTTCCGATCCTCCAATCCTCCAATCCTCCAATCCTCCAATCCTCCAATCCTCCAATCCTCCAATCCTCCAATCCTCCAATCCTCCAATCCTCTGCTCATCCACCCATCCGATCCTCCAAAGTTTCCAGAAGTCTATCTGGATCTTTCCCATGGTCCTCCGGACCTATTCTGCTTCGGACTTTGTCCTTGCAGCCATTCCCCTGTTTGCTTCTACTCAGGACAAGTCCTGAGTAGCCATTATACGTATCTGTATTAGGATGCAACCTCATCGTAATTTCCAGAACTTTCCCGCACTCATCTGGAAGTTACTTGCACCTGTCCAGAAAGTCCTTCCGAAGTTTCCCGCGCCTTCGGACGTCCTTCGGACATCTTCGGATGCCTTCGGACTTTCCTCGGACACCCATCTGAAATTAAGGGCACATACTCAGGTAAGGGGCGCAGTGCACGAGCTGAAGCCAAGCCCCTCAGAATCAGTCCTACCATTTGTGCATGGTCTTAACATGGCTTTTCTGTCCACACATAGCAAAGATGGTGGAGGGGACTATGCTTGCCACTTTGATTGGACCTACCAGTCAAGGTGTCTCAGCACAATCCCCCCCCTTCTGAAATTGCGAAACATAGCTCTATATGGTGTTCATTTGAACTGGACAAATTTCCTTCATCATACTCTTGGTGCACCTCCCAATCAGTCACTTACTGTCAGTCACTCTATCCAGTCGCTGAAGCTTTCCTATCACAGCGGAGAAGTAAGGCCAACGCCTGATGAGTTTTCAGGGATCCTTGAAGCTTGTCCTCATCTGCAAAACCTTGTGCTTAGGTTCTCTGGCCCACTGGCCAGACTTTCATGTCAGGTATCACTTCTACTTCTTCAATGGCTTTACTATGGATATTCTTCTCTTGGAGATGGTGTCAGGCTATTCAGTAGGCTTCATGCCCTGAACCTGATGAAACCTTCCTTAGAGGGTCAAAATTTATTTGGTAAAACACATTCACCCATTGAGGATGATGGTGAAGATGACAATGCTGATAGCCTTTTGAAATACTGTGTGACTCATCTCTTGTTTCCAAAACTGCAGGAATTGTCGCTTTACAATGTGAACGCACTGGTGGCCACATTCACTCTCCTCATGGACACTATTTCCACACTCCTTCATCTGTTATTACATCACACACCAAATGCGCTCCCTGCACTGTGGCCCTTTGGCAGATCATGGTATGCCCTGCCCTACCCTCAAGTCAGTGCCCCCAGATTTGCTGAGTGGCAATGTGAAGAGATGGTGAAAGGTGGAATAACAGTATCTTTCAGTTGTTTGAGAGTTGCCTAGTGCACACTGTGTAGTGTAAGAACATGTCAACATTTAATGGACAGCGAATAATGCGATGCTACATCCACAATTGGCGAGAGAGCTACAAGAGGCACACGATGTGAACTGTCACAGGCTTGCTCTCAAGGTTAATTAGAATCATGGTTACGGGTGTCAGGTATGATGAATGAGAGGATGAATGGTGTCTGGAGCTGATTGTGATGAAGAACACAAAGTAAGGGTTGGACACAACACATCAGATTTCATTGGATTCGTGAGAAAATCTATCAGACATTATGATATGTGTGAGGCTCTTCAATCAAACACTGTCAGCCACAGTAAGATTCACATGCCCATCATATTGATCCATATTACCCACCTCCCAGAATCAAGCATTGATATTGTACATTCAACAGATATGATGCAGATGTGGGTACATTGCATGGACTCACTAGCTCACCAACATTTTCAGTTGCCTATGCCAGCATGTACCATCCGAAATATAAACCAGGATGATATTCTGATTAATGCCCTATTGAATGCCCCTAGGCCTCCTCGCCTGCAAAAACCATCAGTGACACTGGTATAAAACTGGGCTTGGGCATAGCATACCTCTCAATGTCTCAAAGGGTCAACTCACCATTGTAACCTCCAATTCAAGGTGCATGGGTCCATCCATATTTGATATTTTGACATCAACAAAGTATCACAACTCCCCCATCTCATTCTTCACATTTCAAGTGTTGAATACAAATATGCACATTAAGCTGGGATGGCCTCTGGGCCTAACAAGGTGAACTACTTTCTGTCAGTCCTTGTGCATCTTCATTCTGTGTGTCTATTCAACAATCAGGCGCCATCATTCACAGCACACAACCTTCCTTTCAGATTGAGCAATGAAAAATTCGCCCACATGTAAGCACACTCAACTTGTTAAGTTTCACTGACACTCACATATGATGACTTAGGAAACAGACACTGGCAGGAGGGATCTTGCTGACCAAGGACTTCATAGGCTGCTTCATTGTGTACTTGGTTCTTCATCGTCTGACATAATGTAGACCGCAACAGGAACTCTTAGAAATTTTGATTTCAAAGTCATACCAAGTTAAGTCAACATCATAACAAAAATGCAGATTAACAACAACATGCAAACTAGGTTGATAGCACAGAACAGAGACGGAAGTAATGATCATCAACAACAAGTCCTGTGCAGAGTCCGTCATATTATCCTCGCCAAGTTGATCAAACATGTGTAGGCTGACTTGTTGATTCTAGCACCAAGAGTTGCACTCATTGGGCTTGTTAGTTGCCTGCTGCCCAACCCTACCTGCCAATACAAAGCGAATAAAGTCGACCTTTGAAGGAAGATTTTTAATCTGCTTAAACAGATGCTGGAAATGGCCAACAAATTCCTCCATTGTTAGCCAGGCAAGATCATTCATCTCATCAGGGTACTGCATCATAAGGAGCGTCCAATGTAACTTTGGAAAAGGAGGAAAACACATGCACTCTGTGGCACAAGTTGCAATGAGAACTTGAACTTTCAGTGCAAGTGCAATTAGTTTATAACCCCAGCAACATCTCACTTCAGCACCAGGACAATATTTCCTAATCCCATGTGCACCATGGAGCAGGGAGAGATTGCGCTCATTTACATTTTCGTTTTGAGGCTGTCCCTCGAGCCTGATGGGCACCTTAGTTTATCTGGACATCAAAGTGTATGTAATACATTTTGTGTTTTGTATTTACACACAACACATTGATAGGCTGCTACTGCACATGCTACAGTGCAGATCTAGATGTTACGATGGTATGTCGTCATGTGCGAACTCAGGTGGTTCAATTGACAGTAGTTGCAAACAAGCAATGTCTGGTATGCCAAAGTCGTTGAGGTTGCCTCTACAGAAGAGCAGAGGTTGCTAAGTCGAACAGTGGTTGACTATTATCACATATACAGACAGAAGGGGTCTCAAGTCCTTCTGAAGGTGCGGATCAAGGAGGTCTGGTAAACCAAGTGGATTGGAATACTAGTTCTAAGGGTCTGGTCCGAGTAAGACTAAAGTAAGGAACATCTACTTGAGTCTTCTGACTTATATAAGTCTACTCTGTCGTATCTAAGCTCAGCTCAAAGCTGGGTTCTAATCTGCTTATCTATCGAGTCAGAGATAACCTACACAAGGTCAGACTTCTATCTGCTGCGGCGCAGTCCGCAGTCTTCTATCAGTACACGAGGCAACCATGAGGCTTGCCTTCTATCTTGATAACCATTAATAGACCTTCTAGGTCTATGTCATCATATGGTATCGTCATCGTCATCAGCTCTCTGAGGTTCGCCGATGTTCTGGTCATTATCTGTAAGTGTTCCAGAACACTTACCTAAGCCCGGCATCTTCCGGCTTATCTTCTATTTGTCATAAGGCCTGGATCGGCCTGTCTTTGTCATCATGGACCTTTGGTCCAGTTCTTCATCGTCATGGGCCTTCGGCCCATCGTCTATAGTCGTCACTAGCTTTCCGGGCTAGGTGCATATCTTCTACATCGAGTCTTCCGGGCTCGGTACAGTTCCCGTGTTCTGTCATTGCCGTGCGGTGGCAGAGGGCAGGTCAGTAGCTGGGGGCTCATGCCAGGGTTACTGTAACACTAGATGTCTTGAAGCAGATCCGATTTGCGGTGTTCTAAACACAACTGGCATGAGAAGGGTGTGCTGGACCAACCTGCCGCCAGTGCAGCTGACTCTACGATAATAAAGCTACTTACTACAATTACTATCCCCTATGTAGTGGTCTGTTTGTGAGACTGCCCATTCTGTGAGTCACTTTTTGGCATGGAAACATGATGCATTAATAATGATTTTGGTTGTGCCATGCAAGTAATGTACAGTACTGAAGTCATGAAGATATTTCGTGAAAAAGCTAATCATGAATAGACTGCTACTAACTTAGGGATAGTATGGTTTATGTGGAATTCAGATGGACTGTCATTTCCATGAGTCACTAAATTCAGCTACGTTCTTCACATCACTGTGTTACCAATAATCATGCTTCCATGCCAAAAGCATGACTCATGATACAAGTCATAAGAGATTCAGATAGTGTGAAGAAGTTCAAATGCCAGAGCAGAGTTAGTCTACAGCCGAGCATGTAGCATTTTATGCTAGGATGATGAGGCAAGTGGTGTTCCCTAATACTAGCTTTAGCTCAAGGAACTCAGACATGTTTGACTCCAAAATAAATACACACACTAGCGAGTTCACCAATGAGAGAGTACCCCGAGCGGCTTAATTACTCAAGTACTTAAGACTCAGGAAATCTTGCAAGAGTCTGCCTGTTTGCATCGGTGCCCAACAAGCCTGCAAATTGTAGCATCATTCAGATCATCATCAGCTTGTTAGCCATTTGCTACTACTTCAGATTTCAAGTTTTTTGCGCCCAATGTAATTTTGTGAGTCATGCTTTTCATCAAGAATGGACTGTAACCGAGAGTAATCCACCTTTTCCCGCAGACTAGCGTTCATCAATATGATGATCAATAGTATCTGTTGGCACTGGTTGGGCTTGTGGCGAGGGAAATTATCGTAAGGCAAGTTTCAGATTTTCATTTTAGTGCATGGCAAATAACAGCCTCGTGGGATGGTAGAATAAGAGAGTTTACTGATGGTCCCCCAAAGATCTAGTCATGTCTACCCCCAAAATGCCAATCACTCCATACCCTCTTGCTCTGATCCAACTCTGGATCGCCAATCCAGGGCTGCTGTGGTCGAATCCAGTGTGGCAGTCTGTGACACATGTTGTTGGCGAGCTGTGGGCGTACGACCATGGCAAGGATGTGGCTGCTGCCACCAGATATCATGATGTTACTGGATGGACTGTGGGCAAGGCTCAGGCAGTCGAAGCTTTCATTAAAAACTGTAAAATGGCCAAGGAACCTGCTGAACACTATGCTCTTAAATGACAAGATAATGACCATGAAGGTCGTTGTTTGTGGAACACCTGGGTTAAGACTTCATGGGCCAAATGGAATATTAACAAATTGGTCGATGAGATCTTCAAAGATAGTGGTTGCGTGCCCCACAATATCATGGCCAGGTTGAATTGGAAGATCACAGATGACGTAAGTCATGTGCCAATCCATCTTTCTCATAACATAATGTAGCTGTGCACTTAGTTTCTGACGATGGAAGCTGTGCAGGTGAAGCAGATTATCTCCATCAAACTAGCTGATGTGTTATTTGGCAATGATGCATTTACCAACAGATCCTTCCTTGCACTACCCATTGTGATGTTTGTCAGTACAGTGCTGGTATCAATGTGGAGTAGGTATCAGAAGGTGATCAAAAGGCAGGCTAACAGCATCAACAAGAAAACTAAGGAAGTTGACATTGTCCACACCTACATGAACAAGCTGGAGACCTTAATCACACTTCTTAGTGTGTTCAAAGACCAGGAGATGGCAAAGAACCTTGATGCGTGTCGTGAACACCTGGGTCTGCCAGAGAAGAAGCTACCTTTTTTCCAGAGGTGATCTGATCCCAATGCCGCCATTGACCCATGGAGTGAAGAAGGTCAGCAATGGCTTGATGATTCAAAGAGTCCAGCACAGAGTTTGGCACCTTGGTGGCACCAGCTAATTGGCATCCTGAGGCTAATTGATAGGTTTTTGGATGGTAAACTGGTGATGCTGATGAATGGCGTTGGGGTTAGAAAAACCATGCAGGCTGTTGGTTTGATTGCATGCCTTGCACACTACAAAGAGCATTACAGGAAGCACAGGAAGTTTCCTGGAAAAATTTGTAAACAATCTGTTTGGCTTCCAGCAATGGTGCATGCACTGATGGTTACCTTACAGCACAACGTTGCCACCAGGGGGCAGGTGGCAATATTCCAGATTTACCCACAGTCATTATGAGTCCCCCTAACTTACAATATCAGTGGATGAGTGAAATCCAGCGGTATCTGAGGCAAGCAACATTTGATGTCCTCCCTTACATGGGAAAATATACTGCACATTCACAGTGGTGGACAATGGCTTGGAGTAAATGCCAGCAACCTCTGATACAACACATCATTTTGGTCATGACAAATGTAAGTGGCTTCTGAATATCTTATCAGAATACAAAATAACTTATGTTGGCAGGCAGCACATGATGATGCAGCCACTGTATTCATTGAAAACAATAGGGACAGTTATGGGCAGCCAATGGCTAGCCCTCACTTTGAATGAATTGGCCCCAGTACCCTCTTCGGTCATGGATACAACGTGACATTTTTCGACGAAGCTCACTGTGCAAGGAAATACAATAAAGTACACATAGCAGCTCAAGGACTTCAGGAGAGGTCTCACTTGATGGTTCCAATGACTGCAATGCTGGTCACCATGAAACCCACGGTAAGCCTGCCTAAATGTCATAAATCAGTGGATGTTACTGACTTTGGTCAATATTGGATTGATGAATGCCAGGACCTTTGGATTATGGGTCAGCTGCTAGGGCTTCCACAATTCAAGGATACTACACAGCTCAAGAATATGAACCAAGAATTGGCAGCGGCTCAGAGACGGGACCATAAGGCACAGAGAGAGGCGGGAGTTGAGGGATTGATGCTATGAGGTGTTTTGGTCGGCACCCATAATCCAGGGGCTGCTCAGGAAGAATACCTGCCTGCAATGAAACAATGGATGGGTCGTATAAGAGAGTGGTTCTCCCCTGCTGTTGTCCTTCATACCCTAGATTCTACTGACAATACAAGCAATAGGATCCTGGGCCTCCCTTCCTATCATGACCATAGCTGAAAAATAAAGTGCTAGGTGCAATGCATGAGGCATTTGTGGGTGCTGACAAGGAATTTCGTAAGTGTCTGGCTTGACTCTGGAGGGCTTGGTTAAAAAGCATATTTGTAGGATGCATGTTTAAATATGATGATGGTGCCATGGGAGATTTGATATCTGTATCAGGGCCAAAGTCAGATGACTTTACAGATGATGAAGATCCCATGGACATCGAGCATGAACCTGTCACAAGGAATAAGGCTGGCAAAAATAAGATGTGTACCAAAGCAACAGCTAAGAACCCACTCTCCCCTGCCAGACCAGCCACAAAGCACAAGGTTAAGGGAACTAAGACAAAGTCCACAACCGTTAGTATTGATGATGAGTCTGGGAGTGACTTACACAAGCATCGCAAGGATGAGCAGCCACCAGCCAACATTACAATCAAGGAGGCACCTCAGGCTGGTACAACAGCCACTATCACCATGCTACCTCAGTTGCAGAATGGAAATGATGATTCATCCCTATCTGACCCACCTCCTCTGACATCTCTGTCTGCTTCTCTCAGTGATCTTCTCTGTCCATCTCTTCCACACCACACCTCTTTATCTACCAATCCTTTGGTTTCAGCTCTAGCTCCTGCCACCACTCCAGTATCTGCTCCCAAACATCAGTCAGACCAACCTACAGGCTTACAGGATGACTGCTGGGATCAAGTAGCAGGAGTGGAATCAGCTGGTCATGGCCATGAGATGAGCTGGAATGATAGCTAAGACTGGAATGATTGTGGCAAGCATGAAAGCCACCTGACTGTGGAGCACGACAAGCAACCCTCCTGCCTCCTCTCCAATCCATTTGATGATATCTTCAACAAGAAATGTCCACCAGTAGCTGATGGAAACTTGGGTACATCTGTGGCAATCCCCGTACATGACAAACAGCTCCCATGCCCTCGCGCAGTAAAACCTGGTGCTTTGTCATGGAGGTATAGCAGCACTTATACTGAAGGATTCCAGTTGGCTTAGGCTGGTACCTCACACCCACAAGGGCAGACCTTCAAACATAGCCTACTCAGTGCCACATGTGAGGGTTCTCAACCAATAAAAAATGCTTATGTCATACCATGTTGTCAGGGCCCATCTGGGAATTCAAAGTTCTGGAAGGTCAGTTCCAGCGACCTTCTGCAATTTCCGCTTGCACTGGCCTATAATTGACATCTTGCAGGGTCTGTTCACTGATGCCTCTCTCTGTCTCGCTATGACTGATTTCCATGCTGAACCATGAGGAACCCTCCAATGCTCTTCTTCTTTCCGCATTTCTCACTCCCTCCTACATCCAAAATCTCTGAACCCGCTTTTCGTGGATATGAATAAATTTGTTATCTTGCTGCTGAAGCAAGACAGGAATAGCCAATCCAGATACTAGCACCAGAGCCAGATGCCATATAGTTCGTGGAGCTCGACATCAATGTTGCTGATCAGATAGCAAGTCTCATTGATGCAAACACATTCAGTTGATCATGTGTGTGCATATGTTGATTGGCCTTTTTGTAGATATTCTTGTGTTCTAAACTTCTTTTGTAGATGTGTCATGCTCCTCCCTTCTGATGACATCACAGTAACTTTCTTGGGCATGATAGACAAGATCTACCTCCAGTTCTCCAAATTCCCCGAAGCTCTCAGTGTGGCGATCTGCCTTGATGATGTTGCACCCATCTGACAAGACTTCAATGTCTCTTACCACTCATGAGTCATGTCACATGTGCATTAATATTCACTCTTATCTGCTCAGGACAACGAGGAAGCACCTTGCTTTCCTTTGTGTGCATGTGCAAATTCCCATTGAATAGTGATGCAGAAGATGAATTCCAAGAAGACATACTAGACTGTCTGAGCAACACACAGCTCAGTAGAAGTTTGGAAAGGGGTGGCCATTGTTGATTTGAAGAGCCTCGAAGTTGTCTACTGGAGACTACAAGTGTGTTTTTCAAGCTATTGTGCTATTGTATTACATTTCTGAACTATGATCAGGATCAGGGCTGTCTGCCAGTCTCATGCTAACCTTGCAGGCACATCTGTCAATGCATTAGTCAATGCTGATTTTAGTAACAATAAACTCATGGTGGAAGCCGAGGAGATTGCTGTGCTCAACATGCTTGCACTTGGTATTTGTGTTTGTAGACAGTGGAAATGGGGATATCATAAGTATGATCTTGGAGACCCTCATAGAGTGAGATAATAAGGCTTTGGATGAGAAGTGGGGATAATTCGTGGCATTGGGGTTGGCACTGCTTTATGTTGGTACGTTTCCATAGGTTCTTTTGAGTCAAGGGATGTGCTGAGTCGGAGTTGTAGGCTTGTGGGATTCTTTGGATGCCACCCTCAGGACACTGAAGGTGATTTAGCACTGGATTTTAAGACAGGCACAGAGGTGTGCTCCTTCGTCACCACCCTGATGCTCTCAAAGAAGAAGCAAGCTCAGAGTGTGGAGCGGAACAAGGATGAGAAGAAAGAAGATAAGAAATCCGACGATGCATTGCACTTGGTATTGCGATGATCACCATGGGCAAGGGCATTGGTGCCGAGATGTTGGTGAGACAGTTCAACCACTTGGTATACCATTTTGGCAGAAATAATGTCCTGTTGTCTGACTAACGAGTATCATTCAGATGCACTATGGTGACCAAATCATGATGCTGCAAATCTGCCCTCCTTGCTCTCAGCCTTGTCAGCATGTCAAATACACAGCTCTCCATTCTGGACATGCTCTATGTTTAATTGAAGGATGAAGGGGACATGGAACTGGCTGAAGAGTATATAAGGGTGAAAATTGAGTGCATTGTGAACAGCAGGAAGTGAAAGACAGTCATCTGCATAGAACAATACGATCTAATTACTCTGTCATCCGCTGGAGGGAATGCATACAGAAGGCATGTGCATCGGAGCATGGTGAAAGTCGGCCCTAGTTGCAAAAAAGGAAGTTAAGAGATATGAATTTCGCCTAACCCTTTGGCAGCCTTTATGCGAGTCCCAAAACAAAAAGAGCATCATATCAATAATGGGGCAATTGAAATAGTGGAATAGATATCCTCGTGTCAACATCTTTCACCAACTATCTTCTAGCCTCTGTTAGCACCATCACCATCCATCCCATTTGCTGCATGAAGGATGAAATGGACACACTCATGAAGAGTGAGTTGGGCAAGCAAGATGAAGACTCCCACGTTTTGTGGGAGGAGGACTTCTGACCTGAGGCCTCCATTCTACTTACCCTCATCCCAGCATCCAGTCTCAAAAAATTGGAAATTCAAAAGATCGTGTACATCAAACAACTACTGGGGGAGAAAACTCGAATACATGGGACCACCATTTTTGATAAACAATGGAGGCTCAACTTAAAGAATCCCTTTCTGAGTCAAAGGAAACATAGTATGCCAATTCGGTGTGCTCCATTGCAGGCTCATACCAAGTTGCAGACAGATACCAAGTAGCTGACAGATACTGAGTCACAGACAGATACCGATGTGGAAGGTGATTCCATGCTAGAGATGGAAGGCAGCTTGGGAGAGCAGGCTTTTGTTAAGGTTGGAAGGAAGAGAGCAAAGTCTGCATGGAAACTGGAAGAAAAGAATTGGGAGTGTCTTTTCTGGGCAATATACTATCACATGTGCCAGATGCTCAAGGAGCAAATTCAAAAGCACCATACTGGTGGTCACTTGCGACACTTTCACCCTCTACCTTTCACAGAACTAGTAGATCTCCAGTACTGGTCCTCAGAGTTCACTACCAGTCCTATTCCAGACGCCACTGATTTGCAGAAGCCTGACCTTGTCCTCCTGGACTACAGGCTCAGAAAGTCAGATTCCTTGGAAAAGTCCTGGAAGGATGTCCTCACAGGTGCCCATTATATAGATCACTCTGGCATGGTGATATCAGAACCACTCCAGATTGAAAAATCTCCCTTACATTTTGTTGACATCTTGAATACTATCACTTTGGCAGATCGCTCCTCCCATGGCTTTGATTCAAAAATTCACATCTGCAACTCTTGTAGCACTGCCCCAAGTCACACCAATTTGCCAGACGGCTTCAATCCCATGCTTCCCAGGGCGATAGGTTGGGTTTACGATAACGACCAGAATGTCTATTGGATCATGGAGATTCTATGGAAAAGCTGCAGATATTTTAAGCATGGAACCGTCTGTGATCGCATTTGAGACAAGTTTGGTTGGGAGTACGCACTGAAGGACTGTTGGGTCAACGAAGATGTTAAGGATGTCAAAATAGACTTCCTGAAAGCGGTTGATGGCATCAAAAATGTGGTCCAACTTGTTAAATATTGGGATGTACTTTATGATGGGCAGCCCAACTCCACATCATGCATTCACAGCCATTGCCCGACATTTGTATTTGAGAAAAAAATTCATCGTCATATTCTCTTGACACCCTGTGGGCTCCCACTGGTGCAATTCAATGACATACCTGAACTTATTGGGGTTTTTCATGATCTTGTGGTTGGTGAGTTTTTTTTCACACACATGAAGTCCTCTTTGATCACTGTGAATTGTAGCCCACAAGGCCATGGTTGGCTGACGTGTCCTTCATGGAGACCTCAGCCCCAATAATATTATCATTTACCAAGGAAAAGGCTACTTCATAGACTTTGACCATGCAAAGTTTCTTGACCCTGATGGACAAGCTGACAAGAGTCCACATGGTACTGTGTGTTACATATTTTTTTCTGTGCATATTAATCTCATAGTTCACAGGGAACCATACCATACATATCCTTCTGTGTTCTCCACCTAATGGGAGATGGCGATTTGTTCCAAAACACGCCCTGTGATGATCTCAAATTGCTCTTCTATATCCTGCTTAAATTCACTGTTATGTATTTAGGACCCAAGAGTGCACTGGCCCCCTGACCTGACAAAGAAAATTTGCAATGGGACCCCATTCAGAGGTGGGGGCTCACCTATGAGAGTTTGACATGTGATGGTCTCATGACCAGCAGCATGTGGAAGTGTGAATTCATACATAGTCTCACTGATTTCCCAATAGTCACCTCATACTTCACCCCCTGCCACAACCTCCTTGATGAATGGTGTTGGGTGATTTCACTCGCAAGTATCCAGTCAACAGCCATCTCTCATGATGGCATTTCTGATATTTTAACACAGGGGTTAAACTTGAACAGTGAGCAAATTGCCTCAATACCTCCTGCACTTCCATCCATGCTAGAGCCCACCATAGCTCTGTCACCTCCGCCCACACCACTTACATCTCAGCTGGTTACAACCATTGCCGCATTGCTTACAGTGCCTCCATCTCTGCCTGTCAGTGCGACAACTGTTGCCTTGCCATTTTCTCATCCTCCCTTGACTGTCTGTCGTCCTTGTCGTTCAAACCGGATGTCTGGCACATGCTAACTATCTGGTTGAGTTTTTCGTTGACAATATACATTTTTGTAGAGTTTGTCCTCTGCCAAACACAATCACTACATCCAATACATCATATGTTCACCTTTGTTATTGGTTCATGTATCAGTACAGCATCACCTGCACAGTTCCTGATTTATGGACTCAAGGCCCCTCAGGCTAACCCTCCAACACCATGCCTGATAACACGGTTGATGCGCAACAGTGCACATGCTTGCACTCAGCTGATCCAACGCCTGATATCAGCATTGCGCAGGGTAAGTCATTGGTTCATGTAGCACATTCTAGACTAAATAGCATGCAGGGATGAATCTTATACAAGCTGATACTTGCCAATCACAGTCCATAGCCCCAATCATACTCTCGCCATGCCAATCACCCTACCACTTATGAATCATCTTGGCCATCTACAATTACATAGTACTAGTTCATACATACATGACTGACCCGCATATTTACACGAGGGAGCTTGCGATGATCGACGAAGAAGCATCTGCAATGCGCAGGGTAAGCTATCATGTTATTGAAAAAACTCTAAACTGACAGAGTGCACAGGGATACATCTTAGACGAGCTTCTGCTAATACCAACATCAATCCCGTCTCTGATCATACCATCACAAATTAAGCCAATAATGTATACAAGACTATTGGCATCAGGATGTACCCAGTGAATACACACTTCAATTGTAACAATGCTGCATAAAACTCACTACCTCACAAGTTCCAAGCATTGTATGCTTCACGGACGTCTGCATCGATCTCGAAACACGTCAAAAGCTAGTGCGTCTGACAAAGCAATCACCTCCCAAACACCTTCAATATACCCCAATCATGATGTTTGTAATGTGATACAGTGATGGAAGAAGTACCATTTTGACAAGATGATCTATGTTGTCGCAAAGCAGCGGACCTGCACCTGTGACAGTTTTCCACAAAGGCTCAGTACTTGCCACAAGCGCCTACAAGGGGACAACAGTCTCCTTAGATCAGATTCATGGCATCACCGAGGTTGTCAGGCTATTAGAAATTTACTTCAAGGTCATACCAAGTGAGTGAATGTCATACAACAAGACCGATTTTCTGGGGAAACATCACTCATTCTTGCCCTTTCCTTCTCATTAGGGCCCTAGAGTTAGTCTTTTGTCAAACAAACCTAAAAGTGGTCCCTCTCCCAAAAACAATGATAGCTCAATGTTACTATGTCTAGTTTCTGAGTCTTTCCTGACTGTTGTCTCACAGTTGAATAAAATATCTATAATGGACTTGTTTAGTTTGAGTCCCTCACAAGCATCGAAACATAGATAACTGTATGTAGCTAAATTATTATGGTAACTGTAACACTGCCATGGGGGTCTGTGAAGTTACACCCAGTGGATGTCATTTCCCCCAACTCTTGGTCTCATCAATAATGGGGCAATTTCAATAGTGGAATAAATATTCTCTCATGTTAACATTTTTCACCAACTATCTTCTAGCTTCTGTTAGCACCATCACTATCCATCCTGTTCGTCACACAAAGGACGAAATGGACATACTAATGAAAAGTGAGTTGGGCAAGCAAGACAAGGACTTTCGCGTTCTGTGGGAGGAGGACTTCTGACCTGAGACCTCCATTCTGCTTATCCTCATCCTGGCATCCAGTCTCAAAAAATTAAAAATTAAAAAGATCATCCACATCAAGAATATACCAGGGGGGCAACACTCAAATATATAGGGCTCCCGTTTTTGATAAACAGTGGAGGCTCAACTTGAAGGATCCCTTTTCAAGTCAGAGGAAATGTAAAATGCCAGTTCGGTGTGCCCTGTTGCAGACTCAAACTGAGTCGCAGATAGATACTGACGTGGAAGAGGATGTCATGCCAGAGACGAAAGGTAGCTTCATCAGTGAATTCATGAGTCTATGATATGGTAGTCATGAGACCTATAGACCGATACAATTCTGCTTTTGCCAAATATATCTATGTGTTCTAAAAGAAATTTGTGTTGTCCATAAATGACCATTGATCCTTGCATATCTAGACTTAGAAGATGTGTCAATGACAAGGTTCAAGTATAGTGACATCATAGCAAGTAAGATACAATAGTCCAGCACCCTCACCCTGCAAGTCCATTCTCAGTTTGACTCATATATGCTTCAGGTTCAAGGCCATTTCAGCCATTTAAATGGAAAGCCACTTTGGCAATGAAGGTACCAGGAGAACGTCCTAGTGATGTCCACTCTTGTTGATGGTACCTCTTAGACAGTACCAATCCTTGACCCATACCATTCTGCCAAGTCGCTTCTTCACCTGTTGCATTACCTGACTGAATGTGACTTCATAGTGGCTCTCATACCACGTCACAAGTTCATCTATATTTTTCTGGAGATACACAAAAACATCAAATGAGTACTGTCCATAGCAAAGCAGCACGACCACCGGTTAGAAGGCACCAAAGAACATATTTCATACATATTTCTATCTCCTAATTCAATTTGATGCTTGGCACAGTATTACATATGGATCCTCTGGTTTATGAACAGCAATGGTGTGTTTAGGTGATTGGGGCGGGACAGAAGGATATGATCTCTTCATAGAGGAGCTCTTTAAGCTGTTTGCGGCTGATATCATCCTTGTGTACTGCCAAATACAGTAAATATGCATGTGCACTTATGGAACCTCAGTACTTACAGTCAAATTGAAAGAACTCCAGGTCAAGTGGTGGTGCAACTGGTTCATCATCGGGATCGTGCTGAATCACAAGTAAGCTTGTGCATTTGAGAGGAGTAAGAAGTACACATACATATGCTTCGAGGTATGGGTGAGCCAAAGCCTCTTCGACTGTTATGCATTTCTTAGGATCAAGTGTCTAGGAGAGAGGTTTGAGCTACCACTCAAATAGATGAGAAGATCATGACTTACGAGAGTCTTTGTCAAGAAGTCTACAGTCAAAGGATTGGCATTGGGGAAGATTTGCGCAAATAGCCGGTGTTTGCAGAAAGGAAGAGCTTGAATATAATCTCATGATCTGCGTGTGATAATGGCATAAAACCCATCCAGTGTTGGTGTGCTGAGAACATCCAAGATCAAGGTGAGCTGATGGTGGTAGTCTCCACTAGGAAACAAAGGTTTTCCAGAGAGCATCTTGGCCAAAATGCATCCAACAGACCAGACATTGATAGCTTTAGTATATTGCTTGAACATCAGCATGATCTCAGGGGCTCAGTACCACCATGTAGTGACATATTCAGTCATAAACTCGGTTTCAGTGCCTGATGGTTTGGCAGTCTTTACTGATCATGCCAGCCCAAAGTCGCAGACCTTGAGATCACAGTTTGCATTAAGGAGGAGATTTGAAGGTTTGAGATCACGGTGGATGACATCAGCAGAATGTAGGGCCTTGAGTGCGTGCAGGGTTTGATAAATGAAACATTGAGCATGGTCATCTGAGAGGTCTTGGGTTTGGATAACATGGTGCATGTCCATCAGCTCCTGGATCACTGTGAAAGTTTGAATGACATGTGAGTTAAATAACATATTTTTACACACAATAAACTTCTTTGAAAGCGTCTAGAGAAGGAGGCTTGATAATGTCCAAAATTGAAATGATCTTTAAAGTTATGACTGAGCACATAAATATAACGAATGGCCAGCAGACACGCTCACATTCTCGCTTATGCCAGCTTCACTGAGAAATTTGAGGAGTTTTAGTTCTTGGAGTGTCCACAAGCTGAACATGGAATGATCAAAGGGTGTGATCTTCTTGATGGCAACCTTGTGGCCACTGGGCTGGTGGACAGCTGAACAGACGATGCCATATGCACCCTTGCCTACGACATCAAGAACCTGATACTGAGTACCTATTGAGAGAAAGACTTTGTTAAATTGAATGAATGAATAGCAAGGATGAAGACATACCAATGTTGAATCTGACTTTTCTTGGTGCAGGTGCAGCTTGGGATGTAGCACCATGTTTTGATTGATAGTGCTGTGGCGACATCTGGAGCCTGCTGAGGGTTTTCAGGCATATAGGATTGAGTGCCATGCCATCCTGAGAACACACGAATGTCCCGTTTGGTTGACCAAGTTGATCTAACATGGGTGTCTGTCCCAATGTTTGAGAATTCAACCTCACAAAATGAAAAGGAAACTCACAAATAACAGGTCATTCTTCATTCTGCAGGAACCTATTTTGGCTTGCTTGACATCACAATAACAAAGGTGTTCTGCAATGTGCTTTTGACTGATACTTGGTGCTCGAGGGAGAGATGAAAAAGCAGAGCTCATTGCGAGCACAGGCATGTGATGCCAGTGGAAGTATCCTTTGTGCGGTGTGAGTGGAGCATAAGGGTTTGCGGCTCCTGGAAAAGAAATAGGTTGATGGTACAGGGGGGTTGTGGATGGGTGCATGAATGCTGCAGATGATAGAAACAGATGTCTAATCACTGTTGGCGCATTCACTGTTAATGCATTTGTCAGCAGAAGACAACACTGACAGCTGTTTTGCTGCAGAAGTTCATTGACTTTGAAAATAGCAATAGTGATAGGAATTGATTCACTTTCTTTTCCATCATAGCAGATAACATGATACACAAGTCGTGATGTTTGAGAAACATTACTGAGACCTAAATTATCATATTGCACAACAATATGACATGGGAGGGACTTACAATGCGAATGTTGTATCCCACATTAAGCACTTCACCCCCTGCTGTCCTTGAGACATGATGTTATGAGACTCTTCATTATTTGTGACATGAATTTTGAGGAAGAATCGATCATCCCAAGACAGCTTTCCAAATTTAGGAATGCAGTCGATGTCCATGATAACGGCTTTTGATGGGCTGTTAGCAACAGTGGAAATCATAGTATCAACCAAGATCTACTGGAAATGTCCAATGCATCGATCTCCTTTGTGTCCAGTTTGTTATGTTTCTCTACCACCGGATCAGCAGCTTTCTCAGCAGTAGACACACCTGAAGTCTGAGAGACCTTGAATTCTGCCTGAATATTTGTGCCCATGGACTCGAGAGTCTTGTGAACAACTGTGGAAGGTGTGAGTAGGCTACACAGAGGCTCATAGATAACCTACCACCATTGGGTGCAGTGAGCCATTCTTTCACAGAACCTTCCACTGCAGCTATGATCCATACAAGTCAACAGTCCGAGTGATGGCTAAGGATGCGTTATATGTGCTGAAGGGGAAACATCAAACCTCACTTATGACCTGAATGCTCCAAGAGCTTTCTGATGGTGTCCTCAAAGCTACCAATCCGCCAGGAGTGTCAAATATCACAGGCATCGATGCTGAATGTAACTTTGCAGGACTTGTCAACTTGTGACGAAGGGAGGAAGAGTGGTTGACAAAGACTTTGTGATGGCCAAAGGCAAGTCACATTAAAACATATGCAGGATTCCCTGCAAATTCATTGAGCACAACAGTTTGTTAGTGTAGCATACATAATTAGAAAAACCAAACCCACCTCATTGATGGGAAGAATGAAGATTTTGTATGGACCCAAGTCCTCCCCCTGGTTTGAGTCAGCGGCGCTTGACAGGAAAGCAGGAACTCACCACTTTCAAGTTGGATGGAATCTTGAGTCATGTGATATAAACAAACAACCTCATCATTATTAAAAGTGAATGAGTCTGCATGAATATGAATCACACGATAAGGTATTTAGCAGGACTTGAACCAGTAAAGAGCGCTCTTGTGAGCGTATTATACACCTGTTAGTAGTATAGAGCCCCTGGAGCCACTGACTTGTTCGAGTATTGCATATACTCTTCTGGCATTTGCTGGATACCATTATAAATAGATCATTGTCAAAATCAGGACATTCTCTTGTATGATAACTTGATGTTGTACTTATGTTCACTATCGATTCAATTTTCTAACTACAGATCTATGCAATACCAGCATGAATGACAATAACTACACCAACACAAATGGAGAGCTCAAAAATCTACATTACAAGGTATGCTAATTATTCTCTGATATCGGCTACTCACTGATCATCAGTAGATACCTCAGTGTCTTCTTTAACACATTCCAGGGCCTCAGGAGGTGGTGTTCATGTTGACAAGAACCCAGCTGGTAAGTGATGCAATCATTCATTAGCTACAATGCTGAAGTTTTACAAGGCAATCATGTACATTACCTGGGCTGTCGTGTGATGTTGTGGCATCAACATATCTATCAACCAGAGTTGCCATTCCCTCCCACATCCAGTCTGGTTAGATGAGGTGCAGGTGATAATAATACTGTGGGTAGTGAGAGAGTGTGACATGTTCAAAATGGAGATGGCTGAACTTGAGTATATACTGGGACTTGGAGGTGCTATGCATTAGTGCCTATAAGTACTTTTAAAAATAAATAAAAAACACAAATTGACTGATGAGTTTCAGAACATACATATGAAGAGAATTGGAAAGATTTAGGAGGTGGACAGTGGGATTAAGTGACTGCATACATCAGATAGATGCATGATATATGATGTACTACATACCTTTACAAAGTTTTTTCAGTGGACAGGAGTGGCATTGATAAATTCAAGTTAGGTTTGCCTGATGAATGTTGCCCTTATAGATTGGCTGCTGGTAGTGTCAGGTGGGCTTATTCAGCCCATTAGCAGAGACAGTTGCCTCACACCAAGGGTCACACATGCCTAGGAAATTGATGTTGCTATCAGGGTGCCAATGAAACCTAATCTGATTGGTTCCAGACCCCATACTACAGTGAACACATAAGTGTGAGATGGTTAAACCCAATCATCAAAACACACCCAGCACATAATTTGAAAGTATGTTAATAGGTGCCACTGCCATAATGATACAAGTCAGCACAGTGAAGAGACCTTGATGAGAATTGATGGTGAGCATTGAGCTACAGACCTATAGATCTTGGGACTGGAAATATTGGCCAATGTGTCAATTAGGATGATGGTTTAACAGTGAATGAAGCCAAGCTTACCAGGAAATGCAATTGAATGCATAGGCCAGCAGACCTAACAAGGTCCATTTCAAGTAAATACCAGCAAGCTGTGCAACCTCTGGTTCTTGCCTCAGTAAAAGCAGGATAGGCTCTGCATTTAACCATATAACAAACATAGGCTGATAAGCCAATGATTCAGCAAAAAACATGTTTGATGAGATTTGATGACTTACTATAAGTATAACAGCCATGACAACCGCTTTTAATAACAAATGGTAAGTAGTGAGCATAAAAAAAAACAATCATACTCACTCATGCACTGCATCCACAGTCTATCAAGGTGCAGTTGATCAGAAGTCCAAGCCCTGGGAAGCATTGTGTCCAAGGTTGAAACAAGACCATAAATAATGCTCAGACTGGTGACATTAGCAGTCATGAACCCAATAGATGTGGCAGCAAGAGCAACAGTTGAAAGATGGCCGATGGAGATCACAGATGATAATATCATGCTGTGCTCAAAAACATGCACAACTCTGTCCATCGCCACACCTTCCATGACAATCATGAACACACTTCAGCCTCCCGCTACATGTGGAGCTGGAACAAGAACTTCTACTAGTATGTTGACTACTATGAGCTCTAAGGTGGTTGCAATCACTCTGAGCCATATGGATCTCGAGAAGATCAAACTTCTCAACTGAGGACAGAACAATTGGGGGACCTGGTCAGCCAAGATGCACAACTACTTGCTCCTCAAGCATGGTGGAGGTTATCTCCTTAGCATTATAATGTATCTGAATGATGCTGTGGATCCTGAAGGTGCCAGTACCTGGGACCTGAACAACCATTGTATCATCGCAGCACTGAGCACCCGCTCTTGTACAGAAGACCAGGACTTCCTACTCCCCTTCACCAATGCACATGCTGCATGGAAGGCCCTTAGGTCCCATCACAAACAAGTAGGCCCCATTGCCCAGATTCTTCTTATCCAAACCCCATCTGCTCCTTACAGTCCTACCAATATTTGTTCGTGTCTCGAGCTTGAACAACAACTTGTTGATAATGACAAGGGTAAAGGCTCTGGAGACATCACTATGGTGGCTTCCAACAAAGGGAAGTCCAACCACAGTCATCCCATCAACCAAGCTGTGTGCACTGACTGTGAACAATCCATGCACACAAGCTGTTGTACCACCTGTGGGGGTTGGTGGCACTCTGCTAAGGACTGCTATGGAAAGGGTGGTGCCATGGAAGGCAAGAAGGATGAGGTCATTGCATGCAGGCATGCTGCATGCTCCAATGGTAACTCTGCAAAGGCACCTGGGACTTCCTTTTCATGTTCTACCAAAGGAGCATCCACCAGTAAGCCTAGTGCCCTATGTTACGATACCAATGGCCATGCATATCTTCTGGATGCAGAGACCCACGAGGCTATATTCATCACCAGTGCTCCTTCTCCTTCCACTTCAGATGCTACCATGCCTACTCAAGAATTTGTGGGACTTGCATATGACAGCCCTACCTTGTCCTTCATTGAGGAACTCCCTGAGGACATATACGATGCTCTGTTTGTTGCCGTCAACCTACAAGCCAGCATCGACTGGCACACCAACTCTCAAGCTGTAGATTTTGTAAGCCTTGCTTACAAAGCACCAAACCAGCGCACATGCACTCCCATCAACCCCTCTATCATCCCGTTCTTCCTTAACAGTGGTGCTTCTGTACATATTAGCAACACAGAGGCCAACTTCTATACTCTATGTCCCATTCTCCCTCATATCATTAATGGCATTGGGAACTCTTCCATCCAGGCAGTTGGTGTCAGCTCTATTCAGCTCATCATTGCAAAAGGGATCCATTTGATGCTTGAATATGTCCTCTTCAGCCCTAATGCCACAGTCCGCCTCTTGTCTGTGTCTGCTATGTACTCTGCCCATTGGTGTATCACGTCCTTTGACACTACCTCCTGGGTTCAAGCCCACATGCTTACCAGGACTCTGGCGTCCCATTGCCTCTAAGCATTGTCCATGGGGCAACTATCTGCTGATCACGCATACCTTGCACAGCAGGTACATACCCTGGAGACCTGGCACCAGTGCCTTTGCCATGCGAAACACTGCACCATATATGACTTTGCCCACTCTGGCTTTGCAACTGGTATGCCCATTGACCTCTCCTCACTCCCACCCATTTGTGATGCTTGTATTCTCAGCAAACAGACAAAGATGAGTTTACTGAAGGTTAGAGAGGAACAATGTGCAGATTGCAGGCTCAGGATTGTACATGTCAACTTGATGGAGCATCCAGATACTGTATCCATTGCTGGAAATAAGTACATAATGGATGTCATTGACAGTTTTTCGTCCTATTCTTGGTCCATCCCTCTTGCCTCCAAGAGTAATGCTTTCCCAGCCTTGCAAGCTTGGGAGTGTGCACATGAGGTTGAGACAGGTCTTAAGGTTGGAATTTTTTGCTCTGACAATGGTGAACTGAAGTCTGCTGGGATGTGTGAATGGCTCCTCACCTGCAACACCCTACACCAATTCACTGTGCCTTATACCTCGGCCCATAACAGCCATGTTGAATGTCTGCATCGTGCTCTAATGGGGAGGGCACACACTATGCATACCTCTTGTAATGTGCCTGCTAATCAGTGGGATGAGTTTGTCCTTACAGCTAACTACCTGTCAAACCATATGCCAGTCACTTTACAATCTGCCCACACACCTTACAAAGCTTGGTTCGGCCATCATCCTGACCTTTCTCATTTGCATGAAATTGGATGCTGCACCTTTGTCCTGATCTAAAATCACCATAATCTGAAGATCTTCAACTACTCAACTGAATGCATCCTTATCAGATATTCCCTTGACTCGAAGGCATACAGGTGCTATCACCACGCTTCAAACAAGGTGTTTGTATCATACCATGTCTCCTTTATTTAGTCTTTAATGATCACACTATGTCTTTATACTCCAGTCAATCTTCACTGAACCCCCTTGCACCTTCTACACCTGATGCGCCTGGCCTGCCTTCATCCACCTCCCAATGCACTTCAGTCTGTGACGCAGAAGACAACACTGATGATCCACCCTTCCCTACCCCTGTGCCTTTGTCAATTCCCCCACCTCACTGTTCTGTGTGTGCACCTGTCTCATCTGAGCTGACATATTTGCCACTGTTCCAGATGACTTTGATCATGAACTACCGGATAACCCTGCCAGCTACACTGAAGTGATGGCTTCACCTCATGCTTGCGAATGGACTTTTGCACTGCAGGAGGAGTTTGACTCTCTCCAGGACTTAGGAGTCTACAAACTTGTTCCTTGCTTATTTATCCCTGCTGGTTGCAAGCTTATGAAAGGCCACCCAGTTTTCAAACTTAAACGGGACTAAAATGGGGCTGCCACATGCTTCAAAGCACATTATGTTTGCAAAGGTTACTCAGCTGTCTGGGGACAAGACTATGCCAAGACTTTGGCTCCAACCACTTGTCTTGAGTCTTTCCACATCCTGGCACATTTGGGTGCAGCACTCAATTGGGAGATTGAGCAATTAGATATCAAAACAGTGTTCCTCTATGGGCTGCTGGATTTGGACAAAGTATGTTATATGGAACAGCTGGAGGGATTCATAGTGCCTGGATTCGAGGACCATGTCTGGGAACTCCAGAAAGGCCTCTATGGCATGAAACAGGGTGGTCTAGTCTGGAACAAGATGCTCAACAAGGCTATGTTGTTGTGGGGATTCAAGTGTTTAAAAAGCAAACACTGCATTTACTTCAGATGTTCAACTGATGGTATCCTCCTCATTGCTGTCCATGTCGATGACTTCTTCACCATTAGTAGCTCCAAGGCTGCACTCACAACATTCAAGGGCGAGTTGTGCACAAAATTGCAAGTGACCGAACTAGGGGATGCCCACTTCTGTCTCAGTATCACCATTCAACATGACCAACAAACACGAACCATCATGTTCTTGCAGACTGCCCTAATTAATTATATTGTTCATCAACTCAGTCTTCAAGATGCAGTACCCTGCTCTGTGCCAATGGAACCAGGACTACATCTGTCATGCCATGACCACTCACCAAAGACCAATACTGAACATGACCTTATGTCCCACATACCCTATCGCTCCCTTGTAGGATCCTTAATGTATCTCATGATCAGGACATGTTCTGAGATTGCATATGCTGTACAGCAGCTCTGCAAATTCCTGGATTCTTTCGGCCCCACTCATTGGGAGGCCACTAAACACGTCATACATTACTTGAAAGGAACACAGTCCTGTCAGCTTGTTCTTGGTGGTGAGTATGTCGCATGTCTATTGGGGTATGTATACTGACAGTGATCTGGTGAGTTGCATCGACACACATTGTTCGGTTAGCGGATATTGCTGCTCCCTGGGACTTGTCATGGTTACTTGGAGTGCACATCAACAAAAGACTGTATCATTATCGACCTGTAAGGCTGAGTATGTGGCTGTGTCCAAAGTTGGTAAAGAAATTGCCTGGCTATGCATGCTGCTTGATGAACTCAGCTTCCCACAACTGTCCACTTCCCTACTAATGTGCAACAACAACGGCACAATTGTGTTGACAGAGGATGCCTTATACCACATGAAAGTCAAACATATCAACATTGCGCACCACTCAATCAGAGAATGTGTCTCTCAGTGCCAAATCAAAGTTCACTATGTCCAGATGCACAAAAACCTTGCTGATATCTTTACAAAAGCACTTGCAAAGAATCATGGGCATCTACGATGCCACATTGGGCTATGGTGATGAAGTCAAGGAGGAGCCACTTTGTGTTGAGGAGTATTGGCGCATGACGCATGTGACAACACAATGCAGCTCAGTGGAGTGTCACATAGGAATTCAAACCATTATATAATTGTTATCTCTTGCCTTCCTCTCTTCCCTCAGTTCATTGTTCTACAACTGAGGGTATGTTTGTTGTTTCACTATATGTTACCTAGACATAACTATTCTAGTCTGACATTGTCTAGACTCTATATCCTGCAAACTCAACCTGAGTTTAGCAAGCTTTAGTGAGTTTCCCAAAAGCTACCATGAGTCCTACTATTAGTTACTGAACAAAGACTTTTTACTGGAAAGAATCATAGCTATTGTACCCTAGTGGTTGGGTTCAATTCGTCAAAGGCCTATTTATCACCTTTTACAGTCACATTTTAAGGACAAAGGGATGTTATGTAACAGGATGCATCAATGCTTGAAGGTGTTGATTCATGATTCCCTTTCACAAAATTTAATATGGGCTTTGTGCCAAAAATAAGCCAATACCTCACCAAATTTTTGGGCATTTCCGCCCTTCTTGGTGTTGTGCTTGCATGGTCCTGCTGGGGTCAGTCAAATATTGTTTTGAGTTGTCAGCTAGTACTTCTATTTGTCACAAATTCTTGCTGATGAAGTTCCTGTTAACAGTGTGAGTTCTGATTTGACTGTATTGTTGTTTGTTCTGTGCAGTTGTAATGTGCCACGTTCTGTCATTAGTTATACTAAGGTCACTGTCGAGTCAGCTTTCAGTCCAGCATGCACGCCAACTGTTGATGATTGGTATAACCCAAATGACATCCTTTGGAATGATTGCTGAAGGCAAATGCAGTTAGTTTTACCTGCATCTCACCACTCATCTCAGTTTATCTGTAGGATATTTGTGATTAATCACATCAATCAATTTGCATCATGATTTAGAGCACTGGCTTAGATAAATTGCGTAAGGAGCAGCAAGGGTCTCAGTGAGAAAAACTTGGTACAGAAAAAATAATATATTAAAACTTTGAAAAATGATAGCAGCAACATGTTAAAAGCCAGAAGCAAGGCAATTCTCCCTCATTCGCTGTGGGCCCTAGCATATTAGTTGCTTCTGATGATTCAGGTTTGTTGTTAGTACTGAAACACTGCAAGTTCAGGCCCACAATATGTACATGCAGTCTTAATACCATCCTTGGTCCATCCACGGGTTTTATATATGGCAAGTGTTTTTTGGGTGACCCAAGAAGGTTCACCACCCTCACAAACACATAGCCTGTGATCCTTTAAAACTGGATGATGATGCCCATCCTGGATATTAGATTCCCAATCACTTCCATTCGAGAGCCAAATCTGCACTGATGAATTGCCATAGCAATGAATGAAGAGGTCTCCCAACTGTGCATGCAGACACATAGGAGAAGAAATATGGTCAGATCCCTTATACCATCCCATCATCACATCCAGACTGTGTATCTTGTGTTCTTGACACTTCGGCATACTGTTGTTGGACAAGTGCTTTGTTGTAGAAGTAGAAAGTTCTCTGAAAGAGTCTGAATTTAGCACTTGTACCCTGAATTGTGCAGCAATGAATACTCATGGAGTAGACACCTCCGCATTATTGTCTTCATCAGCACCCATTGAATGTCCACTGAGAGAGAGGTTACATTAGTGAATGAAGCCAGTGACAATAGATACACAGTAGAGATAGTTGCGCTTTGATCTTTACACAGTTTGTCAGTCTGGTTATTGGTAAGGAAAAGTCCTAAGAGAAACCAGAGTTAACAAAGATGATGAAACCATGCACTCCTAAAGAGAGAAACATTACCCGAAGAAGACCCCACAGATGCAGCTGGGACATGGTGAGATGTTCCTTTCTGTGTGATTACACTTGATGTGTTAGTGACTGGCAGGGTGATTGTGGGAGAGACTGGTTTTGGTGCCATATGTACTGGTTCGCACTTAGATGTAATGAAATTATCAGTCTCCTTGACCACATTTGTTGTAATGGGCTGCCTGAAATCGTGAGGGAAGATCATGTGGTGAATAAGAGTGCTCTATATGAAAGTCAATATCAAAACATCTTTAAGAAAGTAGAGAAAACATACATCAGAATCATGTTCTTCTTGGACTATATCAACATCATCTAAATAGAGGCGGTGATACTGAGGAAACTCTTGATGGTGTATCAAGATTGCCTGGTATAGCTATCAAAATGTGGTAGAAGGAAAGAGTGCCAAGAGTGACTAATATCGAGTTCCACATGCTTCACTGATCGATAAGGGGAAGATAGTGACCTTCTGAATCTCATTCAGTAAGTGCAAGAATGTTTTGAAAATGTGAAATGATGCCAAGAGATTGATGCTCAACAGACCCTTGAGGAATAACAGGGACAAACAAAAATGTGGACACTTCTTAGTTGAACTTTGAACACCCTAGAGTGATAAGGCAGCACAATAGAGCTTGACACAAGATGAATACTCTCACCTACGTGAATGGATAGGTAATGCCTTCTATCAGCATGAGTTGAGCTCGACGAATTAACCACTCACAATCTGTCATGTAAGCTGATCAGTAGTGTCTTCTGTAAGCATAACAAAGAATGAACACACAATAATTAACCATGTGTCACTGTTTTACAAGCAGTGGCTCAAGTGCATCCTCATTCTAGCTTGTGTTGAAGCTTACCTACTAATACTAGTTAGCATTTAACCCTTTTGAATTTGAAAAAGAACTTGCCCCTCTTTCAATCATCTTGATGTCAGAAAATCATCAGGAGTGAAAATTAGTGCACATTACCTGGGCCAATCTAGGAACAGAAAGCCACAGAAACATATTATTATCTAATCAACCTGAATTGGAGTTGCTGTGAGTGTTCTCTTTGTTGTCAACTGAAGGATGTTCAATATTCAATGTTTAGTAGGCCTGACTGATGGTTGAATTCAGTCTATGCTGTATGCTTGAGGGACACAACTTTCCAATTAACTGTGTATCGTTTGGTGCAGGGAGCTATCTAGCTACTGGATGTAAGAATCATCTTCCTTTTGTTCCTTATAATGACTGATGATCAATGACAGCCAATGACAGCCATATTATTTTATGGTCGCTAGCAAAACAATGCGAATTTCTTTGCATCAGACCTAAACAAGGTGCCATCATGAGCTTGAAGTGGGTAGTTAGCTTGCTGACCTCTACTGAATGGTTTCTCCTTTCAGGAGGCACCAATGGCACATTGCAGTTGCAAAGGTTGAGTAATGACAAGGTGATTTTCTCCTCCCGCCAACTGAGACATCTGATCTTTGACTGAAGTCTATTGGTGATTTGGTATAATACAGTGCACAAGTGTTCTCTTGAGCATGCATACTGTGTTTGCTGGTGCAATCTCATGCATTGATGTAAATGATGCTCACAGTACAATTGCTGTGACTGGACCAGGCAGAGTTGTCTTGTTCAAAATTGTAGCAGGAAATCTAGGTACAATTTTCTTTGTGTTATAGGGTCTGACTGATTTTCATTTGGATCCAATGCAATGCATCTCTGCTGACCCACCCTTCTCATATGATTCAAAGCCTGCATTTGCTATCTCAGTCTACTTCTTCAAGCAAGGCAAGGGTATCCTTGTATGCTACCTGGATTCTCATGAAATGTAATATTGCTTTATTCCATGACTTAGTTTTGTAGCACTGATATTAAAACTTCAGTGTAGCCTTCTGTGTGTTGCCCTAGAAAGAACTGTGGAGGCAAAAACTTGTCAATTGCATGTATGCTGAGGCTCTCTACTCATCAGTTCAAAAGACTCACCCATGACAGCAGCAGCTCACCATATTCCAACCCTCTAAGCTATCTACTAGTGTGGAACCTTTTGGACACGATTGAAGTCTACCAGCTAACAGACAACCATATGTGTCACCTACTACTCATCAAAATGCTTCATGTTAGGGTCAGAAGAAATCACATTTGTGACGTGCAATTCAATTGTACTGGAAAGTCAGCCATCAGTGGCAGTGATAATGGAGAAGTTCACCTATGGGACATCAACCATGGACAACTCAAACAAGTGCTGCCACATGGAAAGGGTAAGCAATGTTGGCATAACTTGTGTTTCCATCACTGACTTTGAGTCTGGCAACAAGTAGAACTCTCAGCTGTGCAGACTATTGCAGTAGGTGTAGCCTTGTGCAAAATTCATCATTTTGGCTGATATTTTATAGTACTACTCAGTTCAGAACAGAAAGCACTTTATTGCAAGCACATCATCTGAGCCCAGTGACTCATTTCCTACCATCAAAGTTTGGTCCACTCAAAGGGTGTGATTACTTAATCTGTATGAACACTATTCTACTTATTTTATGGATGGGTTAAGACATCCACTTTATCCACACAAGCTAAATTCAGCAGTAGCAAGGAACAAAGTGGTCACAATAATATTCACAGCCATTTTTTGCATTTGGGAGTTCTTTTGTTGCTTGGTATCATTGCTGTGGTTATGGTGATAACCATCCAAGTTTGTATGTTTATCAACAATTAGATTTCAATGTAGTAGTATACACATCTAATGACAGCCAAGAGTGCCTTGTCTTTCCCTGCACCCAGTTGACCCTGTCTGATTACCACAAAGAATAGAGGCACCCATAAGTTCAACTCAATTCCAGTTTAAACTTTCATTGCACTTACATACCAAAAGGCGTGTAAGAGTCTTAGGCTAGTAAGCCTTATGTTCATTCTAAACTTCATGTTAGGATAGGTTAGTTACCAGCAGTTCAGTCCATCAATGTGACCCTTCAAAGCTTCATTAAGTTTCAGGGACCTTGAATATAGTAATCACATCATTCCAAGACCCGCCTCTGATGAAATTTTGAACCTAAATTGAATCTTTGATCAAAGGGCTGCTGACAGTAAAATATTTTCTCATTTCAATTGTATGGGCGGGCCATCACAGTGCTCGGGAGGTTCCCTATCACTTCCCATCAGATGCAATGCAGTTATTAACATGGTACTTTTGCATCCCAATTTGTTGAAGCGGTGCAGACACATCCCTTGACCTCAATAGGATGGTTATGTAAAGGTAGCGAGCTCAAATTTTCGGATTACAGTTTTACTGTATCTAAAAATAGCAACCGATTAGTTCACTGATGAAAGATCTCTTCCTCCACCTTCAATCATAAAACATAGCCAAAATACATGATAAGTTTGATACCATCCTTATTCTTGACTTCGGTTCGCAGGTTCAGGATATGTCATATTCTAACCCAAAGACCATGAGTGCTGGTTTAGTACAGTCACCTCATAACAAGGAGATGCCGCGAGTTGAACGTATATGCAGAGTTGATGCCATATACATCAAAGCTGGCAGATCTCAAGTTCAAGCCTAAAGGTTCGCTTATGTGGCGCAGTGGAAAATGCGTTTCTGACACAAATTTCAGGGATCATCCTCTCTGGATCTCCATACTCTGTATATGACGACGACGCACCTCACGCTGACCCCGGTATTTACACTCTGGGCATTCCTATCCTTGGTATCTGCTATGGCCTCCAGGTATAGTTTTCTCAAATATATCTATGAACACCAACTCACGCGAGATCCAGGAGATCTGCTGGAATTACAAGGGACATGTAGCGAAATGCGATCATCGTGAATATGGGCTTGCAGAGGTTCAGATTAGCAGGTTCAACGAATTTAACATTCAAGAACTGTGGGAGGGAGTTGGTGGTCACCTACCTGAATCACAGTGTTGTGTGAGCTCCATGACATAACCATGTGTTCCAATTTGAATATTCACCAAACCTTTAGATGCTGGCATGTTGAGAATGATAGTAATGTCCAGAGGTGGCATATCAGTCTAATTCACAGTTATCAATTGATGTAAGTGAGATATGTCAGCATTGAATTTAACAGGCACTAATTGATTGATAGTGGTCATGCGGCACTCTCTCCTGATAAGTCTTCGGTGTTGCTGTTTAACCTCAGCGATGGCCTGGATTTATATACAGTGGGACAGAATCACCCCCAACAGAGCTATAAGTTTTCACACTCTGGAAAAGCCAATGTGTCTGTGCAGGTCACTTTCATAGAACATGGTCAGGCCATGCTAAGTGGCTCCCCAGATGGAAATGTGATGTTTGGGATTTAGCATTTGCGGAAAGTTGCCAGGTCCTTAAGCATGATGGTGTGATGTGTTGTTTATCTTTTTATCTGTCTCTACTGAGATTCTATTGGTATGCAGATTGTGTAGTGCAAGCTGTGGCAGTGGGTATTGTTTTGGCTCCCACATTTCATTCTTTTAATATTTTCAGGCCTTTGACTGCTTTGATTACTCCATCATTGCGATGGCAACTGCTTATGTGTCTGATCCAAGCTCTATCAGCATTAAGTTGTGGAGGTCAAAACGATGTGAGTGTTGCCTCATGTTTTACTTTTACATTCACATCTTATACCGTGCTAGCAATCCACTTGATGCATTATGGCCACTATATTGCCTTCAATCTTAAGGTGCAGTTACTTTTCCTATGCTCCTATCTTCCACCTCATGCTTCCTACATTGCATTGACATGTAGCACCTGGCTATTCGACACTTGTGTGTGACACTAAATGACTTTCGCATGTTCAACAAGCTTTTGAAAATGTTGTGCAGGGTTGTTGCTCTGTATTTCCTTTTTTTGCTAGCTAACTGATCGATCATTGATGTGGTAAGGTTGATTCTGTACTTTATTAAATTCAGCCTTACAACCGCACCTTCTAGGGAAGCTCAGGCATTATTCTGGTAAGTCCTTGGGGTTTCTTGATTACAGCAGTTTAACATACGTCTCCAGGGTCTATCAGTCACTGACACCTACCACAGCATCTTGGCATGGTGGGTTGACTTACCATCTGCCCATGAATTCATACTTTGGCTTGTGGAGACTTTGTATACCTGGTTGAAGAATGTAGATGAATTATGATCTCCAGATGTCTTGGAAGCCTATGGGGCTAGGATGCTTTCATCCACCATTACTGCAGTACTATCATCCCCTCAGGAAACATTGCCTGCCTATGAAGTACCTAATTTTGTCTCCAATGTGCCTGTGTTGTAGTTTAATTGAGGAGCTTCCACCAGCCAGAGGTTGGCATTACCACTACCAATATACTTGGAGGTGGTGAAATAAATTTTCAAGTTATACAACATTAACAGGAGACCCTTTGGTTTGCTCTTCAACAACAAATTGAGGCTTCATCAATTACTAAATCTATAATTGTCATTTTGTTGTGCTGTGATATTCTTCAGATACATCTTTGCAAAGTCCCTGGCTGGCCACTGATCAATGTAGTTAGCAATGATAGGGTATTCCTTTAAAGCCTTTGAAAAAAATCAAAAACAGACTGGGTGCTTAAAGAGAAAGACAAACAGCAATACAGTAATTTGCCAGAGCTATTGCAGTCTGCTCATGGTACAGCTTCTCAGTTGTGAGATGCATCTGACAAATTGAATGCAATGTTTTCTGTTTTTGTTTCAGTTGCATGAGAATTAAGATAAAATGCCAAGGAGCAGACCTGTACAGTTCTATATGTCACATCTTCCTGTCCAAGGACCTCTTTGAAGGCATACCCTCCTGCAGATGGTTTAGAAAGCATGCCAGGAGGTGGCACTATCATACCTTCCAGCTACGGAAAAGCAAGATTTTGAGTCACATTACCAGCAGAAAATAGAGGTGTTGAGGACTGAGTGGGATGACTGGTAGTGTTGCATTGTGGTTGAAAGGCAGGAAATACATTTGCCACTGGGGGAGAGTGAACTAGTAGCTGAATGTCAGAAAATGTCCAAAGCAGGTGAGGAGCATTACATACAATCAGTGAGTGTGTGTGGTTCTTGTGGTTGACTGGAAGCAACTGAAATTGACCCTGGTACCATCGCTCCAGTGGACAAAAGTCCCTGATTTGAGGTGTTCTTGTTCTCAAAGATTTTTTGCCAAACATAATGAGACTGAGGAAGTAGTGGCAGGCTTGGAGTCCTCTCATTGTCAAATATAGTATACTTCACAGTAGGGGGGAAAATTGCAGATAAGATGTCATGACTGGCGAGATTGACAAATGACAGTCCACAGTATACTTGTGAACCTAAAGATTCGGATACAAGAGAAGGCTTCGGAGGGGCACAAAGGTTTTGTTTACATAAGTACCAAATCAAACTGAATCAGGAGGAAACCCCAAGAGTCTAGGGTTAGACCATCTGACATACCAGGGTATGGGATCATTCTTCAAGCTTCAATAAGTGCAGTGCGAAGCCTAGTTGGCACATTGTAGGCTGAGTGTTACTGCAGAGAGCAAGCAGTGGTGCATTGTCATGATGACATTCTTGGAGATTGGAGAAGCACACCTTCATTTTGAATGTTGCTAAACAAGATGATATCTCTTCAGTACCAGTTCCAATCAAGGAACTGAATACTCAGCTGGAGTGTCACACTTGATGCACCAGGCACCCACCAACATGGTTAACCTCAAGGTACTTAAGACTCTCCTTCTCCTTAGTCTGATGTGCACACAGCCAATGTGCACTGGATTTGATAAATGGACAATGAGGTCCACAAAATTCCAGAAGGTTCCAAATGAGCTCACACAGTTTGCTATCAATTTTTATCATATATAGTCTCACTGTTCTTCTATGAAATCATGCTACATATGTTTTCCTTCAAGTTGCTTCCTGTATTACTCATTGTCGCCATTACTTAGGCTTGTATCATCAAAACAATACAATTTAATGACCATCCAAAAACCCGATATGGAGCTCCACCTTTGCTGTGAACACAAGAACTAGACATCACAAGTCAGATGATCTAGACCTTCAACTGCTTAATCAAAACTTGTTTATGCAAGGCATCTGCATCATGTTTGTTAAGGTCATACTCTCATAGAATCAGATCCGAAGGACTTCGGCCTCAGCTCGTGTGCTGTGCCCCTTTCCCAAGTACTGTCCCTTATTTCAAAGTACTAACGATGACACGTCCAAAGGTCTGGATGGTTCTTGTAGTATATCCAGATGTCTTCCGGATATTGGAAATGTGTATAAGGCTAATCTGGACATATCTGAACTAGAAACTAACAGAGTATAGACTACCTGAAGGTAGAGCTGAGGATATAGACTATCAGAATCTATCTGAAGTCTCGGAGGATGACAAGAGTAAGAAGGACTCAAGTCTGGAGGACAGAAAGAGGACAAACTAAGATGATATTTGAACTGAGGTACTACAGGACATATACACGAGTTTATATACTAGTAGACATAATGAAAAGATCAGTAAGCAGTATCCGAGGCTATGTAGAAAGCATATGCAAAGGTTAACAATCACGAGTCAGAAATGAACATAGGTAAACAGATCAGTAATGATACCAGTAATAGATATAGCTGAAACAATGGAAAGAAGGAAATACTGAATAGGCTGTGTTTAATGTTATATGAACAGGAAATGAAATAGGAAGCTTATCTATATCGGAACAGAAGTGAATCTATGCATCGGACCGGATCAGATCTAAGGGTCTGAAGTCCAGAAGAGAAGCGTGGATATTATGGGATATGACAATGTTCTATTGTATGATGGAAAGTTTATCAAAAGTTGTGAAAGGAGTACTCACATAGTGACAATGTTCCTGGGAATGTCAGAGTTTCAGTTGTTCTGTTCTTGACTCACAACTAAAACCTGGGACCCCCCACACCAACAATGTTGGCTCACTCAAGAACAAACCAATGTTGGTCACTGTTAAGCTAGGAAGATCTTTTAGGTCACACATGAAGAGCAAGGACCATATGAGCGAGTCAGAAACAGAGACTGAAGTTGGTCATGGGAAGCGAAACTGCACAGCCCTATGAACTTGAAGGCCACACAGGATGCCCAGAACAGACAGCCAAAAGATAAATATACATTTTTATCTGCCATAAATGGTACACTCATGGTGTTTTTCTGTCTGTAATTGGAGTGGGTTCTTGAACCCTGAAATATGTCATATCAGAGTCTCTCAGCAGCCGAATGCCTTCTCTCCCTGAAAAATCAACAACACAAGTAAGAGGCACACCACAATGCAAAGAGTAATAATGCATGTGATGATTAAGGGTGCAGATGGACTAAAGTCCCTAATGACACCTGAAAGAAATCCTAAGATGGACCCAATTATGCTAACCAGTCGATGAGCAATGCAAAGTGATGATAACCAGGTTACTTACCTCAGTATGCAAAAAAAGTTGGTATGCTTGTAATGATGATGAGCACCATTCTCTTCTTATGAAGATAGTATGCCTAGTTTGCAATGTCAAGGTTGGGCTGCAGATATGTTAGGTGAACCGAACCACGAAATCTAGAGATCCCATTCTCTCACTGAAGTGTTGCACCATGTTTCCTGCAAAAATGCAGCTTACACCTAAAATCAAAGAACAGGAGCACAGTGTCTGCATCATTGCTGATGTTCCTAAACCTGGAATGGCAAGGATGGCGACATCCAAGGCCATTGAGACACCAGCCTGCAGAACAGAGTAAGAGGTATATTTGTCTGTGATACTTGCAGCAGCATACCAAGGTTATTTGACCTTTAGCTTGGTTAGTGACATCATTAACAAATCATTGAACTTCGACACCATTCACAATCCCATCAACAGAAGTGGTCTGGATGCACTCGATAGTGACTGGCATGCATAGCACCATAGCTACTGCATTGGCAATGAATGAAACAAGCCTATTTTTTTGACACCTCTCTCTCACAGTATGTGTTTGAATCAGGCATGCCTCAGGTTGGTTATAGCGATGTAGATATTGATAATGGCCTATGTACATTAGCGAATCAATGATGCCTCATGTATCAGAAGTAGTAACATATGTAGTATGTACAGGATTCTGCCTGTCAAAAAAGAGATCAGTGTTTGAACCATCTAATTTTCACAGGCACATGCACAACAGAATACAATCCTGGTCTCCTCAATAGACTCATTTTCTGCAAGGTCTTCTGTTTGTCACTGATCAGCATGCTAGTAGGACAATGCAGACACACACACCAATACTGGCCAGTTGAGTGACAACTTGATTCATCTGGTCTAGCATCCAGAACATTGAAGCAGCAGTTGATTGACTCAAAGTCAATGCTGCTGTTCTTGAATCAGTTATACAGATTGTGGCTGAAGTACCACAGAGCTTACCTCCAAGATAGCAGCTGATTTCTCTCCTTATGCATCTCACTTGTGAGGTATTCATTCAAAAATTGTGCAGAAAGAATTCAAAATGTCTCCTTTGAAGTGGTGAGTGACAATGTAGTTATTCCATTCTGATCAAAATGACATTGTAAGTCAAGCACTCACCAATATTGGGCCTCCAGCTCAAGTCCTGCATAATGAGTGAATGGAAAGGTAATGTGAATGCAACATACTTTCATGACGCCATTTGCTTGGGTTGACACATTCTCCGAAAAGGATACGACCATCGATGTCCTCCAACCAGGTGATGGTCTGGTGGTCTGGGACCACATAGTAATATTGGTACCTGTCCTCTCCCATGGAAATGGTTGGGCACACTACCAGTACCCATCCATCTTCTTTCACAGCAGACCACAATGCATCGATGAAGGCCTCAAGTGCATGTAGATCCTGGCAACAATTGATATCCATTGAAGTGTAAGTATTCTAAATGTCCATTAAGTGACTATATCATTTATAATACAAAGAGCTCGCCTTTTTGTTGTTATAGTAGTATGTACTGCCCAATGGGTGGATAAGTTCCTGCCACTCCCTGATGATGGCACCTGGACTAGATGGCATTAAAGTAACAAAGGCAGGAACAAAGGCAACTGACGAAGAGTAATTTATTGATTTCATGGGGATCAAGGTATCTTCAATATCATTGTCCATACTAAGCATGTCATTCAAATTGAGTATTATCACAGGATTATATCTTTACTCACAGCATGACCACTTCAGCGTACCAAGGCAGTTGCATTGGCCATATACCAATACCACATTCCAGCAGCCCCACCATCTGATGCTGAGAAACCTCATTAGCGACCGCCCCATACTAGAAAGGCCTGCCAGCTCCCGAGAGGACTCCCATGCTGTATTGCTGGCCACCAGTACAATGTCATCTACAACACCACTAGCTGCAACCCCCACCCCTCCTCACTGATCTAGCCAGTACCCCCACAAGCGTGTTGCATGATATATGTGAGCCTCCAACGCCCTCGTAAGGACTGCTATTGAGACTCGATGTCAGAACTTCCAGCGTGACATACTGTAGAGATGTGCACTTAGCTTATCGACATCACAGATGGAAAAGCAGCCTGAGATGGATGAGCACCGCTGTCATCTGATGAAGAACTATCGTTTTGGGTCTATTTCTCACAGGATCGGATGTCTCTGTTCATGCATCCATCATTCACTTACCACCTTTTCAGCACTCACATCAGGTAAATGACCCGAAAATGATAAATTATTAGCAAGCTTTATCTCGTCTAAAATTTGCATAATACCTATCAAAATTGTATACCACTCGAGAAAGCTTTGAATACCTGGACTTAGTTGGGTGGAAGCCGCCAAATATACAATTATGGCAGTCCAGTTGCAATAGTCCACAACTAGGTGACAGTGCTCGCGCTTGACAACTCTGTCACGGCAGGTGGGTATTATAATATGTGTCATCTTGGTGGTAAGTTGGCAATACACGACAATTTTGACTTGCCCTGGCCATGACATGTAACCTTTGACTGCTTTGACTTCCTTCACAATCTCTGAATAGGTGTCAGTGTCGGTTATAAAATTATATGGCTGGACTATGTTGGACTAAATTGCCTACAACCCAAGGGTGCCGAACATCCGCAACGTGGTACCAAGCTGTATCAATGCGGTTGCCTTATGCAAGCACAGTTTGCTCTTACACCCCTGACAAGAACTTCCCCAGTGCTGACATTAGGTAAGTACTTGTCATGCTATCCTGTGCTATCTACATCTGCCAGGTGCACAATTCGGGCAATAATCCACAGTGCGTTACCATCTGACCCAACTTCGATGAGATACGATAAACGTACATAAAGTTGGTTTCGCATTTTATGTGCCTCAATGTCTGAACAAACGCTAATGTAAAACAAAGTTTTGAATAGCTGGACCACTTCAGACAAACACGCCATAAAACTGTATGGCTGGACTATGTTGGACTGAACTGCCTACAACCCGGAGGTGCTGAGCACTCACCATGCAGTACCAAGTTGTATCAATATAATTGGCTCATGCAAGCACAGCCTGCTATTGCATCCTCAACAAGAAGTCCTTCAATGTTGACATTGGTTATGTGGTTGTAATGCTTGCCTGTGCTGTTCAGATATGCTAAGTACACAATCCAGGCGACTAGCAACAGTGTGTTAGCATCCTGTGCAACCTTGTTTAGATATGGTAACTGCACACTACATTGTAGTAAAGGCGCCAAGGCACAACATTTTGTCTTCCGTGAGCTAGCAAGCGAAGGCCAAATCAGGCTGTCATTATATTGCATTTATCTTAACTATAAATATACAAATTTAAATAAAATTATGAAGAGACAGGATTTGAAGCTTGTTTGAGGGCCATGCATTTTTGTTGGATCTTGGATAAGGCACTGTTGGCACTGATAGGTCTCTTGGCCGCAGAGGAAGTGGGAAAAACCTGGCTGAGTGAGTGACAATATATCAGCATTGATGACTTGGCTGAGGCAAAAAAAATACCAATTCCACCAGGTGAGCAGCTCATCGATTTCCTTGTATTCTTCAGGGTCATCTAAGAGGTCGAGGAGGCTGTGATAGAATGTCTCTGAATCTGTAGTTGTGTCGGTCCGAGAGAACACCAAGGATGAGCTCAGAGCAAATCGCACCTTCAGTCATATGTTAAAATTATTCTGCAACAGAATCAATGCTTGACGGACCTGAGTTGCAATATACACTAAGGAGGCGATGGTGACGGAATTCATGCCATGGAGGCACGCAATTCCGGACCACGTGGCCTTTGGCTCCCTGTCGACTGAACTCGGAGATGTAAACACATGCTTGTAGGCCTGGGAGAATACCCTGTAGTGAATGAAATATCTGAAAAATGAATGCGCACTCACATATACTAGCAAGTGGCTCCTAAGAAGACCGCACCATGGGTCTTGTTACAGTAACTGTCACATGACCTAGCATGAGCCCCCAGCTACCGACATGCCCTCTGCCACGGCACGGCGATGATAGAACACAGGATATGTACTGAGCCCGGAAGGCTCGATGTAGAAGAAGATATGCACCTAGCTTGGGAAGCTAGCGACGAACTAGAACGACGGGCCGAAGGCCCTTAAACGATGAAGAACTGGACCTTGGGTCCATGACGACGAAGACAGGCCGATCTAGGCCTTATAATGAATAGAAGATAAGCCGGAAGATGCCGAGCTTAGGTAAGCGTTCTGGAACGCTTACAGATAACAACTAGAACATCGGCAAACCTCGGAGAGCCGATGACAACGATGATACCATATGACAACATAGACCTAGAAGGTCTATTAATGGTTATCAAGATAGAAGGCAAGCCTCATGGTTGCCTCATGTACTGATAGAAGGACTGCGGACTGCGCCGCAGCAGATAGAAGGCCGACCTCGTGCTAGTTATCTCTGACTCGATAGATAAGCAGATTAGAACCCAGCTTCGAGCTGAGCTTAGATACGACAGAGTAGACTTATATAAAGTCACGACACTAAAGTAGATGTTCCTTACTTTAGTCTTACTTGGACCAGAACTAGTATTCCAATCCTACTTGGTTTACCAGACCCTCTCCAGATCCGTACCTTCAGTAAGGGCTTGAGAACCCTTCTGCCTGTAACTCGTGATCATAGTCGACCTCCGTCTGACTTAGCAACCTCTGCTCTTCTGTAGAGGTGACCTCAACGACTCCGGCATACTAGACATTGCTCGTTTGCAACTACTGTCGGTTGAACCACCCGAGTTCGCACACGACGATGTACCGTCGTAACAGGTCTTCAGGGTCATAAGCATGGTGGGCATACAAAAAAATGGGCCATTGATCTCCACAGACCAGCATCTCGCTGCTTCGGAGTTTCTCTTTGGTCCTACATTACAAAGAAGTACAAAAGAAGATTCAGAACTACACAGATGTCAGTAAACGGAAACATACTGAGGGTCATTCCAGTCCAATCCAGCGGGACAAAGAGATCCTGTAAGGTCGTGGTTAAAACCGCGGTCAATCTTGGAATTCCTATGTAAAGGGGGCTGTATGGCTTCCCCTTTCGGGGAAATCCAATCGAGTATCGCAGATTTCAATGTTTTTGTGTCATTGCCTCTGGCACCTGCGGCCCCCTTGCCGATCTGTAAACCATAAGCATGAGCTCTGGTCACACAGAAAACAATGTACCAGCTCTCCAACATGAAGGATTTCTTCTTCCAACCCATCTTTCAGTCGCTCCAGAAGACCGGAATGAGATTCCAAAAGTTGCTTGAAGATGCGATGTTCTCGTCGCTCTCTGTCAAGCATGTGAGCCAATAGCAAATACAGAAGTAAATATTTTCACTCAGCAGGAAAGTCCTCCAATGGAATATCTTTGATTGGTTCAAGTCTCAAAACACCATTGGTGAGCAAGGAGGGGTAATTACACAGGGCGAATACCGTTTGACCGAAGTGACATCCATGGGATACTAGTGGATCAGATGAGGAGCTGGAGACAGGTTTATTAGGCCACAAAAGCTGTAGTCGAGCATCCGGGATGGCTTACGCTTTTTTGTGAGGTCCCATCTGGAGGGCTGAAGAGCCACGTTTGTTCGGAATGCTGGAAGTGGTGTCCTGGGTGGTCATCAATAGCTGGAGAGAAAGAAAGTAGCCAGAGTTCCGTAGATATTGGAAGTGGTTTTTATCCCCAGCACTAGACTACATAATATGACAGGGTGTCATATCCCGTATTCTGGACCTACATCCGATGATATTCCCACGCCTCATCCGGATCCCTGCACCTCTGCACATCCACATCCGCATGTCCACATCCACATCCACATCCTGTTCCCTTCGCAGCTAGCCTGCATCATTTATCCTTTTCCTATCACCCTAATAATAGATCTCGCATATCCACGCATCTCATCTGGACCACATCTGATCTGGTCCGATCTGATCCTATCCGACATATAGATGCATTTCCTGTGCATATAACATTTACACAGCCTATCCGGTATTCCTTTATTCCTTGTTTCCGTTACCTCGGTTATACTATTACTGGTATGCTTACTGATCCATTAACCTATGTTCATTTCCGACTCGCATTTGTTAACCTTTGCATATGCTTCATACATAGCCTCGGACCTTTGCTTATTGATCTTTCCAATAGTCACTTAGTATATAAACTCTTGTATATGTCTTGTAGTACCTCAGTCTGAATATCATATTAGTCCTCGCACTAGATCTCACTCTAAGTCTTCATATCAGTTCTAGTCTTCCAACTTAGTCAGTATCTACCTCAGGCCTAGGGTGTCATATCCCATAATATCCACACTTCTCTTCTGGACTCCAGACCTTAGATCCGATCCAGTCCGATGCATAGATCCGCTTCCGTTCCGATATAGATAAGCTTCCTATTTCATTTCCTGTTCATTTAACGTTAAACACAGCCTATTCGGTATGTCCTTATTTCCGTTGTTTCGGCTATATCTATTACTGGTACGATTACTGATCCGTCTACCTATGTTCATTTCTGACTCATGATTATTAACCTTTGCATATGCTTTCTACATAGCCTCGGATACTGCTTACTGATCTTTTCGTTATGCCTACTAGTATACAAACTCGTGTAAATGTCCTGTAGTACCTCAGTTCAAATATCATCTTAGTTTGTCCTCTTTCCGTCCTCCAGACTTGAGTACTTCTTACTCTTGTCATCTTCCAAGACTTCAGATAGATTCTGATAGTCTATATCCTCAGCTCTACCTTCAGGTAGTCTATACTCTGTTAGTTTCTAGTTCGGATACGTCCGGATTAGCCTTATATGCATTTCCGATATCCGGAAGACATCTGGATATACTACGATACTTGTCCAGACCTTCGGACGCGTCATCGTTAGTACTTTGAAATAAGGGACAGTACTTGGGAAAGGGGCACAGCGCACAAGCTGAGGCTGAAGTCCTTCAGATCTGATCCTACAAGAGTACAACCTTAACATAGGGAGGAATTCCCTAGGCCAGAGTTCCGGTCCTCCGCTCATCCACCCATCTGATCCTCCAAAGTTTCCGGAAGTCTATCCGGATCTTTCCTGCGGTCCTCCGGACCTATTCTGCTTCGGACTTTGTCCTTGCAGCCATTCCTCTGTTTGCTTCTACTCAGGACAAGTCCTGAGTAGCCATTATACATATCTGTATTAGGACGCAACCTCATCGTAATTTCCGGAACTTTCCCGCACTCATCCGGAAGTTACTTGCACCTGTCCAGAAAGTCCTTCCAAAGTTTCCCACACCTTCGGATGTCCTTTGGACATCTTCGGATGCCTTCGGACTTTCTTCGGACACTAATCTGAAATTAAGGGCACATACTCAGGTAAGGGGCGCAGTGCACGAGCTGAAGCCAAGCCCCTCAGAATCAGTCCTACCCTTTGTGCATGGTCTTAACACAGGGCAACTAGTGGCGAAAGCAGTAGTCACAGCGAATAACAGCAAAATTGATGATGGTTGAAAAAGTGGCCATCATCTATGGCGACCTTGAATGATGGCCAAAAAAAAGTGGCTACTGTTCATGGAAACCAAACAACAGCCAGCCACCCATTTGTTGTGTACCTGAATGCATTAAACTTGAACTTAGAGGGTGAGTTTGAAATCTGACGGCCAAAGGAAAGCATGACATATCACCATGCAATATATAGCTCCCTCGAGCTTTCATTTTCTCATTGCAGCCCTCCACCAGAGAATACATCAGCCTAGGCCCAATATGCCACAATCCGGGTATCAGACCTTCAAACTGCAAGGACATAATATCAGCTTGAATTTGCGGTAAACCTGATGCACCCACCTGGCGGAGGCATGTACTAACGCCTTTCCTTAGAATTGAGTTTGTAGGCAACATCAATGACGACAGCCCCTCTGCGTGGAGCGACGAGGCTCCACTTCTGCCAGTGATCAACAATGAAAAGAGCGATATGGGTTCCATGACCAAGCTCAAAGAGCAACTGCAGTTGGCAGAGATTAACTGCTTCAGGCTGGAAGAGCTGTACCAAAAGTATAGACTTCATTGGTTAGAGGAGAAGTATCGGGCAAGTGTGTTGAAAGAATACGCACCAGCTGGGATCGATACTTGCTCTCCCCATCAGATTGCATGGAATGCTCCCTCTCCTACTCCAAGTACATCGAACACATGTTTCCTTGAGAAAATCTGATTGTGCCACTCAGGTGAATACGATGGCGAAGTTGAGGACAATGCGTAAATGCAGGAGCTGCAGTGAATATGAAGTGATTCAGGGCGACTCAGCAGCAGCTTAATCTAAGCACCATGATGCAGCTGCAATTACTACTAGTGTACACTGTTCACAAATAGTTAGCGGACATTGTACACAATCTATGATTCACTGAATATGATGCACCTTTGACAACGAGCTCAACTCGCCTACCAGTGATCCCGATGTACAGATTATGGAAATGATGAAGTAGCTGCTGTGCGAATTCTGGTGAGTCTGTGAAACAATGTATGTGTATCTTTAATAGAAGATTCAGCCTTGGGAATCAGTAACAAGAATGATCACTGGCAGTACCTTGTGATTGGCAGGGATGTGCTCCATGAGAATCCTCTCCATGTCTGCCTCTGCTTTGCGTGTATGGATTGTGAGCGGCTTGCCCAGCCTGACAGCATGATTCAACTGTCGGATGAAGACTTCTTGCTGGATTGTCCATGGGGAGTTGTCATAGTGGTAATCAAGACCCATCTCTCCCCAGCCTACGCATTGTGGGTGGGCCATCGCTTCAAGACTGAAACTCTTGAATCAAATCCCCAGAATTATAAGGAATGCAGAGACATACATGGAAGCCTCGACTGCATCATTGTATGACTTTGCATCATGTCTTGGAGGATTATCAGTTCACTCCCATACAAGACATCCGAACCAGTATGCATGGGTGAACGCCTGTCAGAATCATCTCTCAGTGCAAGAATCGAGGACAGCGCACGATCGGATAACTCACCCATCACAAACCAATAATCAATGCCTCCCCACTTCTGTTCCCAATCTTCTGCAGTCAGTGCTGAGTCCGCAAGCTCCCTCCACGCCATTAACACAGGTGCCTCACACCACACGTCCATGATTGCCCTCACATTGCAATTGCGATACATCTCACGCACGAAGTCATGGATAGTGTAAAGTGTCCCGTTCCTGTACTTGTTCTGGTAAGTCGAGAACGTCGACACAAGGTGGGTGTGCGTGTTGATGATGGGCTGGTCAGCAAGGGAGGCATCTGCAAGTGGAGGAAGATGGAGGAAGGCCTCAGCAGGAATGATGTTGGACTTTTTCTTGTTGTTCTTGCCCATAGTGTGATGGGCTGTTGTAGTAAAATGAACCTGAGGGTGCAATAGAACTGATGTCCTCAATAGCTGCCAACTCATGCGAATGACATGGTTGCGAGTAAGCATCTGGTCTGCTTCGTCGATGATGACCATTTTCAAATCTTGCTTCCTCTATGACCACCATCTGGGCATTATTGTTGCGAAGAGTTCTGATTTGCACGACTGTAATGGAACTTACTTTCTGTCGAGAGCCTCTGTATCCTTCATTAGCAATTTCGTCAATGGCAGCATTACTACACACTTGAATGAGTGAAAGGCAGTGCCTCATACGTGAGTTGTTGTGCTGGGGTGGGAGTGGGAGGTGGATACCCATCCAGAAACGGAGCATAGAAGAATTCAACTGATGCGTTCAACAGCTCTTGGAGCTATAGATGTACCACAATGAGGGATGTGCATGAGGTTTGAGTACAACACTCACAAGCCAAGTAGGCATTGGGACACCTCTGGCGTCGGCCCTACAGTATGTAGGGGTTATCGCGCTGATATGAGTGCCACCGGTTGACTAGATCTGTCGTTTCAAAGATGAAATGTTCAATATGGCAAACATCTCACCGTTGCTGTGAATAACTCATGAAGGTGGGTAGTATCCCTCTCTCCAGGAATAATCAGCCACCCAAGTTGTGTGAGCTGACCAGTCCAAGGCCGGGCCTCTTGGAAGGACCTTTCGCACTACAAACAAATGCAGTGAGACTAAGCCTTTGCATTTGAGAAGGAAAACTCACGTAAATAGGTGATACTTGGAGGTGATTAGCGAGATACCCCACAATGACATACGATCCCATAGTAAGAGCGATGAATAGATGCTGAGAGTAAAAAGGTAAAATGAAACGACAGGTGATGAATGTCGACAAACCTCTTTGTGCTAAAGGAGAAGGTCGTCGCATCAGCAAATCCACTGTACAAAGTCCTATACTTATGGTGAGCTGAACAAGCTGAAGAATTTCACTGATAGCTGGTACATATAACCATACTGGAGACATCGTGATGACTGGTGTGGGGTGGGTGAGGAGGGAATTGATGGCAACTAAAGAGGTTAATAAGGGCCAGTCGTAAAATAAAAAAGCCTGCCAGACATTAGCAGCAGTCAGAAGTTAGAGTTGGTATAATGGGGTACTGATCAGTAGTGGCCATTACTTCTCGTCATCACTAGTTGGTGGCTGTTTGTAACAGCTGGCTGCCAATCTGTGATTGATGGCCACCAATGATTGCTGGCGATCTTGATACAATCGATGGCCATTAATACCTTCCAGGAATATTATGTGTTAGCCATCGTAGTCATTGGCCCTCTTGAACTTGTTGAATCGTGCCCATCAGATTACATGGGTTCTATTGCTGTAATGTAAGAATTAATTTTTGTAATCAAAAGCATGGCCCATGAACATATCGTCTAACGCCTCCATGAGAGACTCCATGCTTGCGTTCCTTCCTTGTTCAAAGAAATTCAATTCTTCAACACCAAGGTAATGGCCTTCTTCATTGCCCTCATCCTGTTCATCGTCGCTTGGATGGGCGCTTTCCGCGAAGTTTTCTTCGCCCTCAAAATCCTCATCTTCCATATGGGCGGCTGTCTGAGTGGCAGGTTGCCGTGCCGAGCTATGACCGTCCAAGGTCCCTACCCTGTGTGAGTACACATGGCCTACCCTGAGGCCATAATGGAATCTCATGAGTGTGTCACGATCAGCGAAACTGGTGGAGTTATGAGGATTTGGTAGATATGACTCGCATGGATAAGACTGCTCACCTGTTGACATAGTATTCTAGCCAGTCGTGTTCATCTCCTGAAAGGGAAGAAATCCCACAGTTCAGGTTGCGCCGGCCTCAAGAGAATGCCGGAATTATATGGCATGCCCTCAGGACCGCTCCTGGATCCACGAAGCTGAATGTGTTTGGATCCATCAAAGGCAGGAAACAAACCCTTCCCAAAGCACACGTTTCCCATGCATGGCTTTGTATGACTTCATACCACCGAACAAACAGGAAGTCTATTCGGCGGGACTCGTACACGTTCCCTGAGTGAACTACATTAATATGATGGATACCAAGAACCTGTGCATAACAATATTTGTCATCATGCCCCTCAGCATGCTGGAGTAGCATAATGTTGTGATGGGGGGTCCTGGGATTTATCACGTCTTGAGCCCTTCGTACGTCATATGTTGTATAATTAAACCTAACGAGGTTGTGGTGGTATAGTCTATTGCACTTGAAGAGAATTGAACTTTTTTCTTGGTCAGGATGTGCAGAGTTCTCCATAGAAATTCCAGGAGACCCTATGCAGTCCAGGATATGATCCTTCAATCGCAGAAGGAAGTCCTGTGATTTACGTTAGAATGATTATGATCAAGCCCCCGAAAGTCATACCTTTATGGCAGGATCTCCCGCATGTCTGCGGAGATAATGCCCTAACTCGTCAAAACTCTTCTCACTTCGTCCAATATGATGGTGCAACTGAGGGTCAATTGCAGTTTCGTCGACCTGCACATGAGGGACCTGTATTGCCTGCCGTTGTTTGATATGGCACAAGTGCATTTGATGGTGTTCTATCTGAGTCAGTTGGCGTATAAAGTTTCTGCGATCAGTTCAACAGTATCTGCCTTTCGGTGTTCGGTGCTCTAACTCTCCCTGATAGCAACTGAGCTGGGGAGCGGACAGGGAGCAAATCACAACTTACTGGTTCTGTGCTGTATGAGTCTGTGGTGCCGAAGCGATGAATGGAAGCAACATAATCGCCCAACGCATGAAATTTGTATGTCTGAATATTTAGCGACTTCTTCCTCCTCGGTTGCCTTGGTAAACGTGGATCCTCCTTCTGTTTCCCTTTAGCATTAGCCCCTGTCCTCTTTTCATTCGCCATGCTGCTCTCCGTGCATCTAGCAACATCCTTTGCCTGCCAATGAGATCTCATGTTGACCTCACAGTTGAGCTCCTGTGTGTAGTACACAGTGCATACCTTCGATTTGAAGTGTCGGAATTTTTCACCGAGGTCGGTGGTTTGCTGGTCGAGAATCTCCAAGGTAAGGTCAGAATGCATTCGCAGTTTGGCGAGTCCATGCCAATGCACCATAATGAAAAGGAGATTGAGGAGAATTTTGTTGTGAGCATTGGGGAGGAGGCCTTCAAATACTGGAATAGAACACTTGTACAAAGTTAGCGCACGAACATATGACAATTAAAAGGTGTACCTGTAGAAGATCTTTGAAGTTGCGTGCTACCATGTTTGACATGTCGGAGGTGTTGGCAGAGAATTGCCTAATGGTTGCAGGACCAAATGGGGGGACCTGCCTGTGCCTGTCAGATATGGAAATGAGTACCCCAGGCGTTATCAGAAATACATTCAGCACCTCCTATCAAGCTCATGCACTAAGTCCCTGTTCAATGCTGTCAGAATTCTCAGTAAATGAATTAGAAGCATGCACCATATTCCCAGCTCAAACTCGTGTAGGAGATCGACGACAAGCGCTGCAAACACATTGAATCCAAATGGACTAAGATTATCCGACAGCACATTCTAATCAAGTATTAGTTCAGCCAACAAATGAGACTGACGATTATGCTTACTGAGTTCGGCACCCACAAATCAGGTTTGAGAAGCGCTTCGACTGCCGTACTGTCAACACTGAGATTTTTTTTGTGGATAAGGTTGCGTGCAGTGGCAATGGGCTGACTCCTCGAGACATTGGACTGCACCAGCATTGAACATTGTTGCCGATCATGGCTCATCCCCAGATTCTGAAGCCGTGCAGTCGGTATGAGACAGCGAGGGCAAGGACAGCCTCCCAACTGCCAAATGGTTGCAACAAGGACCCTGGTTTGGTCAGCTTAGATGCCTTACGGATAATGATCACAACTCACTTTTCAGGGTAATCCACAGAGTAGGTAAAAACTTGTGGGTAAAACCTGCGTTTGACTCCGTCACAGCAGAGAATTACCATCCCGTGCTCATATGCCTCTAAAAACTCCTCGTCAAGTAAAATCTTCCACTGAGCTTGAAACAGTTCATGCTGGCAATGCGTTGTGCATTCACGGCCAATCCCCTTGCCATTGGTGTAAGTCCCCACAAAATCCTTAAATGCATCCGGAAGCTGCCAATGTGTAAGCTTGAATGCGAGAAGGATATCAATTCAGGGGGGATGTTGTACCTTTTGAAAATATGCGACATGGTTCCCTAAATTGCAGGATGGCCTATAACGATGGTATTTGGATTCATTTCCAAAGTACATGTACACTGGCCACAGCTTTGCATTACCGAATGATGTCAGTTGCGTGGCATCTGACCAAAACATCAGTGCGACGATCATGCAGGGTAAATCACACCCTGGCTCCCCGGGAGACTCAAGGAGATCACGGTGGGCATCCACAAAGGCCGGTGAGGTATACAGCTCACCTTGAATGTCGACCTCGCAGGGAAGATGAGGAGCCCTCCATTGCAGCTGGTAAGATTCATAGTGGAAAAGCTCGTCATCCTGAGCATTTGCGAGCTTTTCTTGAATGATGGAGGTGAGAGACCAATGGTGAAGTTCGGCTGCGACGTAAGGTCAAGGGCCTGGCTGAGCTGCAGTTCGAGAAAAGGTACTTCGATGCTGACTTGTGTTTTGTGCCAACTGGCATCCACATCCTCCCATTCTTCCCCCTCATTGTCATAAACAGTCGCACCTAGCTGTGAGTTAACTCTGCCCCATGGCGTGCTCCGGATATCGTCAGGATTAAAATCTGGATCGCCGACGATGTCAATAAGTTCCTTGAAGCTGTGCTGGGACTTCTGCACACCTCCATGCCAGTACCAGTGACCCAGCTCAAAAGAGGATTGATTGGGGTAGGGGGAGAATGAAATGTCTTGAGGCTCTGCAAGAGCATCTGACTCAGTTGAGGCCATGGCCAGAATGGAACTAATATCTTGGAGTGTGACCAATTCTTCTGGGTTGTGAGAAGGGGGGGTGGATGAAAAGAACTGGCATACCAGCCCGAATACATTTCTAGCAGTATGAAAAGGGGGAGCTCGCGAAGACGCACGAGTGCTAGTAGACGAGTCCATTGTATTGGCATGTGTGTCAAGCTCTGGTGCTAGAGCAGCATAACCAGAGGGAACACTTGGAGGAGCTTGGGGAAGCACATCCTCATATTGCCTATAATGGAGCAGCAATGAGACACCAATGCGTCGGCTCCTCTGCTGCACCAGTGATAAGCCCTGTTCTGCGTCTATCTCCATAGGTAAGGCACCGAGATCGGCATTTGATACTGATGCAGGTGCGTTTTCTTGCAATGAAGGTCCTGCATGTTCCAGATCAGCAGACGGGAAAGAGTCCTTCGGAAGGTGGGCATGTGCATTCAACAGAGCTGTGCTAGGGCCAGTAAAATGTTTATTGAGGCTGTGGTTCACTCGTGACCGCTTTGCGGAGCCCAAAAGATGCTTCGCTTTGGATAAAGCAGAGAACAATCGTTTCTTGCCCTTGGTGCAAGAGTCCTGATGTTTTGTGTAGGCACTCTCCTGTGTGAACTCGCGAGTGCAGGCACATCTGAAGGGGGTTGGAGTCGGTGATGAACCTGCCCAATCCATGAGGGGGAGCTGAAGGTGTAGGAATACAGTTCAGTCCAATTTTGAAGGATAGGTGGAAGGACTGACGACTTCGGCAGCATAACATAATATGGTGGGCACTTGTGATGGCCAGCCTGATTAGTGAACGGCCATCACATCCCCAGATTCCCACAGGCTAGAACTTTTGGCAGCAGAGTGAAGGTGGCAGGCAGGGACATTTTATGTGGCAGGAGAGGCTAGGGAGACTGTAATGTTAATACATGTTGTGGTCTCATAAAAGCAGAGTAGATACCGTGTATTCACTGCACTGGACCATATAATGGAAGCCCCGTCTTCACCTTCATCTACCATCACTGCCCCACCTGATTGTCATGAAACCGCTCAAAGGTTAGCCAAATTGATTGCGGAGGCTATGACCTGCTGCTCTGCCCTACTACACTACGACAGCACCTCAAGATCCATGATTGAATGGTGGTGGTGAGATGCACCCGAATTCTGTGCAAATTTTGACCCATGATGCTGCTCCATGAAAACACAGGCCTGTTGACGGTGATGGAAAGAGGATCCCCCCTTTCAACCTAGAGATCCACCGCAAAGGATATGGATTGAGATACCCATGCTGCCTATGTGCTGATGGTAGTGGAAGGAGGGTGTACGTGGAGTGTGCAGTGTACTCTTGGTGGAATAAGAGCACCGAGAAGTTTGACTGGACCGCAAGATGCGCATCTGATGAATGTGGATACTGAGGTTAGCATTCTTAGCATTCTTCACGCTCAAGATGATCACATACTTAAGAGTGAACATCGCCTAGTGAAAATCGACACATACTTCAGGCTACCAACTATAGCCACCTTCCGCTATCCTCGAAGAGGTATGAGCATCCCTCCTTCCTTCACTGCAGCACTGGATTTGAACTCATGGATAAAGAATGGCAAGCCTTGCCTATTCAACTAGAGTGGACTTACAAAGAGCAAAGCGAATTGCTGAACAGACTCGATTCCTCTGCTGGCAATGGTATTACTACCACGGAGTTCCAGATTTTGTTTAGCCGCTGCAAGGAATGCAAACGAGTCGGGGTGAGGCCAGCAATGAGGTGCCACATCTGTTCGGAAGGTATGAAAAAGCGAGAAGGTTGACTTGCAGGAAGATCATTATTGCTTAGTATTAGTACAGTCAGCATAGCCTAGATTAATATTGATATGATACTTGTTGATGGAGGTGGGAATCAGCAAATTCTGATGAAATCTCGCTGCCATCCCACAGCCACGGCGCGCAGTGCGCACGGCCCATCATGCGAGGTGTTAGCTTAAACATTTCCGCATTCTCCACTAATCATATGCAAATCCTTGCAAGGTTTCAGCTGTTAATATACCATTTTCCCCTACACAGTCTAGAATGTGTAGTAACGATCTATTTGGATGACATGTGAGACACTATTGAACAGCACAGACAGCAAAGTCACCAACATGCAGCAATCAGCCCCAGGCCTATCTAGTATTTGTGTTTGTGCATGCCAACAACCACCTTTCTGACTTGAGCGCTTGAACTCGGCAGTGACAATTAGTAATCCTTGACGTCGATGTCACTGACATGCTGGAATTCCTGTGAAAATAGAATGGCACAACCTACTTGCATGACTTGGAGGTTGTGGACGGAAGAAGACTGATTAACGGCCATGATGACCATTTGACATTTGATGGCCATTTGATGGCCATCGTCTGTTTTTTGATGGCCACCGCTTGTTTGGTGGCCATCCCTAAAAGGAATATGAGATGTCGTGTCGACTCTGTCAATTGCAAAGTACCTCTTCTCATGGTCAGCTCCACGATTGCTTGGAATCAACGATTAAACTACCGCTTACACATAAATAGTACTCCCACAGTCAAGCCCGCTCGCCATGCACCTTACTGTACATAAAATAGTCGCACCCATACAAGATGTGTCTTTCAGCAGAATTATTCGATCACTCAACTGCTCGAGCGAGCATTTTTCCACTCTCGAACATACTAGGCAGTGAATTCCTGGATGCCTACATAGGACTCATAGCAAATCAGAAGGTCAGTGGTTTTTTTTTTGGTAACCCTGATCTTTACTAAATATTTTCATGTAGCTCCAGACTGAACTATACGTTCTTTTGTTCTTGCTCAAAGAACGAGTTTATCCTGGTGATCTTTGGGAAATAATTGGGGAGCGCAGCATAGAGGCAAAACAAGAGGAAATGTTGCGAAGGCATCAGAGCGTATGTACTAACAAGGATAGCGGAAAACATGCAGCTGTAGAACAAATTCTTTTAGAAGAGAGGAGGAAACGATGCCAGATGGAAGTGTCTTTGTACACCCAGGCTATCGAAGTCTTAGAGCAACACTGGTTGTGTGAGCCTCTTTTTGTCTGAGTGTGGATGTGTAGTCTGAACCCTCTTACTATATAGCACGCCTGGGAGCTCAATCCAAGCATGCCATCAGGCCTCCCTCGAGGCAGATGGTTGCTCCTACAGACTATGCACCTCTACCTTGCATGCCATTGGCCTGCTCAATAGCAGCATGAGGGAGGTGTGAAATTTGGCTGATGAAGAACGATGCCCGCCTCATCCCAACTGCAACTTCTTTGATGGAGGCATTATCACCTCTACACCGCTCTATCTCTTCAGTACGCAGTGATTCCACCTTGCAGGAAGGAAGATCAACATCTGTCAATTTGAATGTCAGTACTCTGACAGTTGGCTTAGTTACTCTCACTGACTGTTCACAGTGTATTGGCCCCTCATTGCCCCTGTCAAGTACATGGGTCACTGCTGACATCCAAGAAGCCTTTTACCAGTCATTCAAGCAGGAACTGACTATGCAGGCGGAGCTGATGGTGACATCCCTGGCTACCAGATGTAGCAATGCCTATCTGCGCAACCTTGGGCTAGATTTGCTCATCTTGCAGGCCAAGAGATGCTGCGCCCACGCCGAGATAGTGTTATCCACAATGGCCATTGATAATTTGCATGGGTACAACCTCTCTAATACCAGTGAGTACAACTGATCATGCTCCCTTCCTTGCTAATAATACTGCAGGTTCATCAACATCTTCAAATCCAAACATTCTGCGACCTCTGTGTAAGGAAACGCACTACTACAACAAGGACATCAAAGACGGCACAGAGGAAAGCTGTGGAGACTATGAAGATTATGAAGATTACGAAGACTGTGAAGACCTCGACATTAAGTGACACTGGAATTTTCCACTGACATCTGCATATTTTTTTGCATGGGACTGTATTTTTTTGGCCCTTGCGCAAGCTGCCTTAGCCCTG
>MU172288.1:344722-407386 GCA_016695485.1 Suillus hirtellus
AAAGAGAGTAAGAAGTGTCACATGATATGAATCCTGTGTGTGGCTGTCTTTGCTTTGTTTGAAGGGTGAGAATGACGTGAGCCTAGTATTTAGGGGTTTACTAATGTTTTTCCAGGACAACATATGTGGGAAGTATTTTTTTACAGTTACCTGACATGTGTGGGATTTTGTCTGAGTCATCACCATAGCTGACTAAGCAAAACTCATTGCAGAATTAAATGTGCTAAAATATTCAGGCTGCTGGCATACAGACTTGAAAAAAAAAAAAATGCAAAAAAAAAAATTCCCTTAGCCTCAGTCCAACTTCAGATAAAAAGGAAAAGGGTTTCATAGTGGTATTTCAGGGTATATGACTCATGAGAGAGTATTGGTCGTCCATGCACTGAACTGGTTTGGTGCAGGTCAATGAGGATAGCAGAAAACATGCAGCCATAGAACGAATTCTCTTAGAAGAGAGGAGGAAATGATGCCAGATGGAAGTGTCTTTGTATACCCAGGCTATTGAAGTCTTAGAGCAACACTGGTTGTGTGAGCCTCTTTTTGTCTGAGTGCAGATGTGTAGTCTGAACCCTCTTACTATATAGCATGCCTGGGAGCTCGATCCAAGCATGCCATCAGGCCTCCCTCGAGGCAGATGGTTGCTCCTACAGACTATGCACCTCTACCTTGCATGCCATTGGCCTGCTCAATAGCAGCACAAGGGAGGTGTGAAATTTGGCTGATGAAGAACGATGCCCACCTCATCCCAACTGCAACTTCTTTGATGGAGGCATTATCACCTCTACACCGCTCTATCTCTTCAGTACGCAGTGATTCCACCTCACAGGAAGGAAAATCAACATCTGTCAATTTGAATGTCAGTACTCTGACAGTTGGCTTAGTTACTCTCACTGACTGTTCACAGTGTATTGGCCCCTCATTGCCCCTGTCAAGTACATGGGTCACCGCTGACATCCAAGAAGCCTTTTACCAGTCATTCAAGCAGGAACTGACTATGCAGGCGGAGCTGATGGTGACATCCCTGGCTACCAGACGTAGCAATGCCTATCTGTGCAACCTTGGGCTAGATTTGCTCATCTTGCAGGCCAAGAGACACCACGCCCACGCCGAGATAGCATTATACACAATGGCCATTGATAATTTGCATGGGTACAACCTCTCTAATACCAGTGAGTACAACTGATCATGCTCCCTTCCTTGCTAATAATACTGCAGGTTCATCAACATCTTCAAATCCAAACATTCTGCGACCTCTGTGTAAGGAAACACACTACTACAACAAGGACATCAAAGACGGCACAGAGGAAAGCTGTGGAGACTATGAAGATTACGAAGATTACGAAGACTGCGAAGACCTCAACATTAAGTGACACTGGAATTTTCCACTGACATCTGCATATTTTTTTGCATGGGACTGTATTTTTTTGGCCCTTGCGCAAGCTGCCTTAGCCCTGACCTCCATAAATTATTCTCTTTATTGACCTCATATATAAGTGTGTAGGTTTATGCATTCCCACGAAATCCTGTACTCACAAATGCTATCTGGTTCTTGTTTGGTTAATTGGTTAAAACCTGTCTTGCCTGCCACTACTTCCATGGTGTTCCTCACTCTCATACATTCGTGTCAAGGAGTATACATTGGAGAATGTGCTTGTGTTCCTTGGAGGCAGGTGAGCAACACATGTGGAGGCTGCGTGATTCCAATCATACAATGTAAATCACTAGATCCAGCATATGGCATTTTTAAATGAAAAGATGAGGTAGCGGGTGACCATTCTAGTAGAAAGCTACCAGCTACAGTATATGATCAAGAATTCACTCACGTGCATATGCAATGATTGACTCATCACTGATCAGTGTGTGGGAAGATTGGCAAAAATTTCGAATCGTCTTATCTACCTTGGCCCACTAGGTGCTAGTTGGATGCATGTAAGTTCATCATTGCGCTCTGGGATGAATTTGATGACTACATGCTCCAAGTAGAGTTCTGCGAGATGTTCCCATATCAGATTGGCCTAGTAACTTGACCTGCTCCCCAGTTCGTACTATCTTTGTTAGTTCATGATGATTCATTTCAACTGCATAGAATTCTGGAGGAACACATAGATTGCCTTGAAAAGCTCCCTGATTATAAACACATCATATGGTGGACACCCCACTAAGCTTGCAAAGGATTTTGCCTTGGAAGTATTCCTTGCACTGAAATAACCTTCTAGTGCTCTCGGCACTTCGATGCACGACTAGAAGCTTAGGGAGGTGGTCTCCTTCAGCTGCCAATGTGACCTGAGCATTCATCAGAATGTTTTATGGTGGCTCTGATGTTCAACCTTATGCGGTAAAGGCCTTCTGCTCTTCAGCTGAACGATCTCAAAGTGAGTAGGATTCAACACACCATTGACTTCCAGTGGGCTAGATAGCACCTGTGACTTTGATACGGTCAGATTGACACCCTTATTATTATAGTGTGTGGACAAGCTTGGCATTTGATGATTTATTGATTTACTTCCCATTCAGCGTCTCATCAAATTTTAGTCCTTGTAGGGCTCCTGTCCATACCTGTTCGCCACCTGTCAAAACCGCTACCTGGGCCATCAACTGACTTTTGTCGGGCAATTCATCTTCAACGCATTGGCCTACTGCATAAGTGGTGCAATCCAATAACAACAACTTACCATTAGCTTACAGAACCGAGTAGGGAGCAAAAACATGAACATGATCTTTGATTCTACCAGTTCTGGTACCAGTGTCCTTTTGCACATTGCATGTGCCTCACATTTGAACCAACCACCACTATTGACTTGAATGAAGGCCTAAAGGTGAGCACTATGCAATGCTTCTTGACCACCCTCATTTAGCCAGAATTCAGGTGTAGTGATATTCATCCAAACCTTTACAGGCCAAATACATGAAGACTAGAATGCTACAACAGCCGCAGTCCATCCCAAGATTGTTTTGACCGGTCTCATTCTATGGAACCACACTTCTGGGGTTCCGGTTCCTGGTGGAAGTCATCTTGAAAAGATTGAGGATTCTCTATGGGAAAAACTTCGCAGAGATACATGGCAAACCGAATGTTCGAGCCACATCAGACTCCTGGAATTGATTGATTGATTGATTGATCTGGCCAATATGAAATGTTTGTCCATTTGCACATCACTTAATATTTCCTCTCATCATTGTATATAGGTTGGTGGCCCCAAGTCCAAGGTTTCCATATTATTGTACCCGTCCTGCACAAGATTACTCTCCCCAGAAGTCGCCAGCGTATCCTCCTGTTCGTGGTGATACTTATCATCCTTACTCTAGTGGTCAAAGCTACTGAGAGTCACACGTATCTGTTCGATCAGATTCATACTGGCCACAATATGATGATAGTACTCGACAGTTACCATGCTCAGTCGATAAATCAAACGCAGATGCTTACTACCCATGTCGACCATCTTAGTCATTATAATCACAATGACACTCAATCGGCGTCCATTGCTGGCACACTGCCTCGCCATGCGGTTAACTCTCCTCTGCTGGCTTAGGTTGATCTGGAGTCGCATGTGATGTTGTGATGTTGATGCTGTCTCCCATTGAAGACCTCCAAGGCGATGCAAAGACGCTTGTTGGCCAAGCATTTGATGTCGATGTTCGGATTGATTGCTTCCATGCCATTCTCAGACTCTTTGTTTGAGGGTATTTTCAGCTTCCTGGGACGATATATTCACTACACGCCACATGTATCGGAGGTCTGCAGCCTTTCCAAATTGCTAGTGTAGTGTCTGACCAATGTCATCGAGGTTTTGCGTTCCAGTCCAGACGGACTGTTGCACAATGGCTTGTTCCTGCAGTCAAAAGACAAAGAAGTGCCTGCAGCGCAAATACCTCCTCCATTACAGTGCTATCCAAATGCATGCCCCTGAACAAGCACGTTGAGGCTTCCTGCAAGGATAAATTTGGCACTTCAAAGACCAAACTTGATGCAAGTTGAATAGCCAAATTAGAGGACATGCTGACCTCATTCGAGGAAAAGGAGGTTGAAGTCGTTTACATTGTTCGTGCGCATGGTCATCAATTACTGGACATTTAAAACCAAGCCAAGAGTGCAAGTGTCTCCACCATCGAGAAGACGCTTGTTGTCGGGCATTGCATTTGAAATCACGCCATACGAACACCTGTGCTGCATGCTAGTGGAAGAAAAAACAGAACAGATACACACATGGCCTTACTTGATGAGGCCATCTTATCGAACAGACTCTATTTTCACATTCACATACATTCTGACAGTGCTGTAGGTGAATTAGCTGTCCGTCGATTGCAAATATACTAACTCACCTTTGCTCTACCAGTTACAGGCACCCCACTTCACGCCATGTCATGGATGTGCTCGAGCATCTCTCAATCTTGGCAACTGAAAATTGCCTTCAACCTCTTCCAAATGACATTTGCATGCTTCTAGCTGCTCCCCACAACTCAAGTTCTGGTCATCTTGCCTCATTACGCCTCCCTCGCATGTAATAGATATCAGTGTCTACTATTTGTCACTGATGAGCCCCAAATCGGACCAAATGCTATCAATCATGTCAGCATCTATCCACAGACACAACACGCAGGATCACTTACCTCATTTGCGAGGGTCATCTTCGAGTGATCAAAGTAGTAAGTTGTGGTGTGGGTAGTAGTGGATGATATCGCACTGAAGATACTAGGTACTGATCAGAATCGAGGGCGGCATCTTCCAGCCTCTACTTCTCATCTTGGACACTCGTTTCTTTGGTGGTGTCTTCATAGTCTACTCATTCGTGCTCAGTGGCCATGCTTCTTTCAAGCTGGAGGTCACTGTTATATAGACTTGTGACACGCAGAACAATACACAGTTGGATGTAAGTGATGCTGGTATCTGTCCTGTTAGCTTTTGCTGACAGAATGCCAATTGTAGTCCCTCATGAACTGCGAATTGCGCAAGACATGGATACAGGACACGCACAATCTGTCGTAATATGACAGATGAGAAGAACTCTCACCTGCATGATGCTGTGTAAGATTTTCAGTTGGTTCTCTGTGATGCTTACAAACTTCTTTGCTTGACTGCATTTAAAGCCCAGGCCCTTACACCTTCCCCGCACTTCCTTTCAACCACTCATGGATACTTCGACGAAGCCTGGTGTCCAGTCTGACAGGCAATGCATGCTTAAGCAATCTACAGTACCCGTCCTCCCACAACCTCAAGAACTCACACCTGTCCCCACGCCATCTCCAGCTTCATCGCTCAACAATCTGTCGCACCTGTCATGAGTCCACCAGTGCTTCTGGATCATCACATCATTCAGGGTTTTCATCATCCCTACCATTGGTCACCATCTCTCACAGTATGGCTACCCTTGCCACCTTGTACGATTTCCTTCCCTTACTCCTGCACTGCCTATTTTGCCGCTGGTCGATACCACATCTTTATCGGAGCTCAAGTATCACAATGATTACCAGGGGGGATAATGATGGCAAGCAAGTATATCAAGGAGGTATTATGCCCACAAGCTTCATACAGGCGTGTTTTGTCTCCCTTCTATGATTTTCTTTAGAAGACCGTTCTTATCCTTGATCAGCAATGTATAGTCACCCAGCAGAGTATGCTGAGTACTATTCCAAGGATGCCCTGTCCCCCAGCAGTCCACGGCTCTGTGACACCCTTTTCAATGACGTCTCCCAAGTGACTTCACTTGCGTGAGTTGGCGCTGCTGACTACATTTATACTTTGCTGATGTTCTTTTTGTCACAGACTTAATGAAGAGACCCAGACATGAAGATGCCCAAGGCTCAGAATCCCTACCAGTAGAAGTTCAGGACACTAAACCAGTTACATCAAGAGTCAGGAAGGGAGGGCTCTCCCTCTTACCCATCATCAGCTTGGATGTTCTTTTCGATGTAAGTTTTACTCCCTGTGCATATATATGCAGCTCAAACATTACCTATCGCAACAAATTGTCAGATTCCTGGAACTGCTTGACCTCCTTGATCTAGCTCGCACCTCTAAAGCTTTTTAGAATTCACTTGTGCAAAAATCGAATGCTTTCGTTTGGAGAGCGTCGCTGTCACTTATCCCGAGCCTCCCCGAATATCCACTACATCTGAGTGAGCCATGGTATGCTTGCCTTGCATTTGATCCACACTATTACACAGGTCGTCTTCCATAATTTTCATAAAGACATCCTTCAACACGAAATGTACAAAACTGTCGTGGAATCAGTTTCAACATCATCTGACAGTTTCAAGTAAAATATTGTGGGCCTTGAGAATCCAGTGATGAACTATGTCAAGTCTTGTAGTCTGAAAAAGTAGTGATAGATGACCGACAGGAAACTAACAAAGAGGACAGACGCATACTTACCCATAAATTCACGTGAATGTAAGACCGAGAACTGTTTATATAATAAGGTAGCAGGCTCCAGTGCCACGGATGTGGCCCTGTGAGACTTATATAGTTAAGAAGGTTGCCCAGAGGGCTGTGATGAATTTACAAGACATTACCCTGGACGTGTCACAACTGCCAGCAATGACTATTTTGTATCAATATTACAAAAATATTATGTAGCTTTGCAAACAACCATCGCAAGGTGAACCCAATGCAGCAGGTGACCGTTTTTGTGGAGCGATGCTGGAATCCCTTCAATAGTTTATCTACAAAATATCATATTTGCGAGATATACATGACTTCATCAATATTAGAGGTTTCTTGCAATCGCTTGTCATTCAGCATCATTATGCTGGTGTTTAGATAATACTATGTATTTGGATATAATATGTCGATAATTGATTTCATTTTGCCAGAAATATCTATTAAAATCACCTCATGGCCGATTTCCTGATGCACTCATATGCTTCATCTCCTACCACCAGATCATCATATGGCACCTAAGCCAGAGTCTCAGCTGCCTCTAAGGCACCTGCACAGACTACTGACAAGGCTAACCAGTGTTGAGATAAGATAAGTGTACCATGATATGGGGATCTGTGACAAGGCCATAGCCATCCTGAACTCGTTTATCAACAATATTCCCAAGTGCATCAGTATGCCCTCCCTCTACTTCTTCTTCTTCTCTAACTTTGGCTGCAGTGTTGAGGCAGGTGCACCCTGACAAGGGTATCTCCAATGAGGCCATGGCCATCCTGAACTCGTTTGTGATCTTTGAGAGCATTGGTACATCCTCCTCTACCTCTTCATTGCAAGTCTGACTTTTGTTGTGGTGTTGAGGCAAGTGCACCCCAGTGCAGGTATCTCCAAGGCTACAGTCATCCTGAACTCATTTGTCAATGGCATTGTCGAGTGCACTGTGATGTTGATCCAGTGTTGAACCCCAGTGAAAACGTGCTCTGATGGGAAAGGTCCAGAGATGTTGAGATGTGATTTTTGTGGTGGTCAAAAATAAAAACAGATCTCATCATGTGTTATATAGAGTGTGAAACTTATATTACATTTTGAATAAGACAGGCAAACTCACAGATGTTCATTTATGTTTGTCTTTGCATGAACATTTTCTAATCATATTTGAACATATGCATGGTCTATCTTGAGATATGCTTGAATAGTACTATATATGACTGTATGTGTGCCCACCAGTTGCCTTGAAAACATGCTCGAATGGGACGACAAATGATATGCATTGCACTGGGTGTTAATACACTCAAAATGGGATGCTAATAGAAAGCATGAGTGGTGAATATACCAAAAACATGGCCAGAAAGCACAGGGAAGGAATAGGAAGTAATAAGAATTTGAGAGGGGTCTGTATGCGAGGAGTTTGTGAGAACTTGAAGTTGAGCTGGAATGATCAGGTTCTAGTATATCGTTCCATTGTAAGCGGTCTTGTTGCATGCCTGAAATAAAGTAGCAACGCACCTTTTGTTGAGCCAGTGTGAGATCTCCATAGTAGAGCCCCTTCAGTAATATTTCCCGACTTAGTCGGACAGCCAAAGGTTGAGAATCAATCCAGTGAGGCAGGCCATCCAATGTGGGCCCAAGCATAGCTGATCACAGATGGGCCCACAGCTTGGAATAGTACCCATGCTGGCAGGTCGGCCAAGTGTGAGATCAATAGGATAAGCGGGCCGATTGTATTGGGATACAGGTACTAAGAGTGATGGATGGGCCCTGTATATATGTCTTGGAAGGAAGAATGGATAGGCCCAGCTGGATATTCTATATCCATGTCATCTCAGAAGGGCTCTGCTAGTGATTTTGGGCCCAAGCGCTGACCAGTAGGTTTTGTGTTGACCCAGCATATGATATCAGAAGAGCCGGCCAATTGGTTTCGGCCCAAGAGAATATGTTGGAAGGAATGGCTGTTGGCCCAGCTGATACAGGAAGGGCTGACTGGTGATTTTTCGGCCCAGGAGAATGCATACATGATCTCAGATGGGCCAATGGATGGGCTTGAGAAAACATGCAGTGGATGTCAGAAGGGCCAACTAGGTATGTTTTCAGCCCAGGAGAATACTCAGAAGGACTGGTGGTTGGGCCAAGCCAGTAATTTGTGGACCCAAGCGGCAACTGGTAGTCATGTATCATCCTGGCATATGAGCCAGCTGGTGGGCATGCATCTGATATTAGATGGGCTGGCTGATTGTGTTTGGGTTCAGGAAATATTGTTGGGGGAAGGATTAGCGGTTTAGCCCAGCAGATCTCAGAAGGGCTGACCACTCATTTTCGACGCATACAGGAGAATTGCATATAATCTTGGAGAGGAAATGGTTTGGCTCAGGAGAACAAGCATTTGATATTGGAAGGGTTGGCTAGTTGTTTTTGGCCCAGGAGCACAATCAAGTGATCTCGAAAGGGCCAGCTCGTCATATGTCAATATGTATACAATGTTGGAAGGACCGACTGTTGCACCCAGCTTATTATGAGTGTGATATTGGAAGGACTGAAGGTTTAGCATGGTTGGTTATTTCACCATGGGCATACCCCAACCAATTACACAAATGGTTGGGCCTGGCTAGTCATGATTGGCCAAGGGAATATGAATTTGGTATCGGAAAGGCTGACCCTGGAGCCACCTTAGTTTTTTCATGATTTACAAAATGTGTAATTTCAGAAGGACCAATTTACCATCATACTATTGATGATGATAAGCATCTGATTTCCACTTAAGTTATGTTTCACAAAAGTCAGTTTGATATCTTTAGGCTCAGAAGACTATGCCTCTGTGCTCCACATGGGTCAGTGATGATGAGATTTGTGACATTGGCAGGCGGAAGTGATATCAGAAGGGGATGGTTTGCTGCTTATCCCCAATTAGTCTTGGAAAGGTAGACAAATGGCCAAGAATCAGTCTTCAAGGATGTGGATTGAATGAATTTCACACCAGAAGGTGTTACAAATGGAACGAACAAATGTCTGTTTGGTCCCAGCAGACCACCGTTGTTCAACCAACCAACTTCACATGTTTGTGATCAGCAGTGAGAATTAGAGATTTTGAGATCAGTGCCTATCATTTGCAGAAGTGATATCTTGGGCAACCATGTAGTTATATATATTGACATGGTATGTGATCTAGTTATTGGTTGTGCTTTCTTGGATGGGACATGTTTGGCCTGTGATTTGGCAGCCCACAACTTGTGGGCTTGAGTCTTAGAATGTTTGGTGGGAGGGTGTACAGCAGTGTCTGTTGACTTAGCCTTTGCCTGCAACCTCTCCCAGACACCAACACCATCAATTGCACAAGTGATCTTCATCTCATCGCAGTTCGTGCATGCGAGTCTTGTGAAGCTGTACTTCTTATCCAGGAGGATGATACAAGGTACATCTAATTTCATGCATTTGTCACACTTCTGGGAGTGGTGATGAATGGAATACTGCACCAAATTCATTACCAGTGATTGTCACCTAAATAATCAAGCACCTACCTCTGCTGCAGTGGCAATGGTGGAATCCCTACCCCATCCAGCAGGCTGGGAGCATAAACATCACAATTGAATCACCGAGAGACGACAACCTACCCTGGTGTCTACATCCCAGAAACCCTTATCACCGACCACATCGGAGGACATTGCATTTGACCCTGTTGCAACTGTACTAGTTGTTGATGATGATGCATGCTGCTGTGCGTGATGCTACAGTTAGAGCTAAAAGATTGTTAGGCATCTTCATACCTTCCATGCTACATATATAGTTCCATGGGGCCGGGCCTCCTCTTCCTCATCTGACATAAACTTCTTCTTCCTTTTTGGTTGCTGGGATAATGGACATGGGGCAGGCCTATGTATGATATCTGTTTCGTCGGTGACATCATCTTCCACTTGCCTTTTTTTATCATTATGATGTTGTCTGTGAGTCTTCTCCCATGTCTTTGGGTCCCAAGTCACAACAGACTGCTCCAGTGACTTTGCAGGCACAATTGATATGGGCAGAGGAGTGAGAGGTTCCAAGGCCTTTGTGAAAGTTGGCGAGGGAGTCAGCACAGTTGTCTCCGGCGTCCTTGCTGGTGCTGTTGATGTGGGCACCAGAATGAGCTGTTCCATGGTCTTTGTTAAAGTTGGTGTGGGGGTCAAAACAGTCTTCTCCGGCATCCTTGCAGGTGCTGTTGACATGGGCAGAGCAGTGATCAGTTCCAAGGCCTTCATTAAAGTTAGTGGGGGAGAATGAGGTGCCACAGCACCAACAGTTTCCAAGGAATTCACATGTTGAGGTTTCTCCATGCTGGGGAGAAGCTTTACAGGAGTCTGGATATCAGCCCTGGGACTGCCTTCTGGACCGTCAAGTGATGGAAATGATAAGACAGCTTGTGGTACATCCATCTGGGCGAGAGAGGCAAGTTCATGTTCTGTCTTTTCAGAACCGGTAGGAGCTTGATAATGTATAGTCTTCTGGAAACGTGGATGATCCTTGATGTGTGGGTCATTGTTGCTGACAGTTGTCCAGTCCAGCAACAATGTAAACATGCCACCTTTAGTGTACTGCCATATGACCGCTGCACATGACAGCAGCTGTGGAGAGAACAATGTTGCACTCCCTCCATAGAGTTTTAAATCTTTTGCCTGAAACAAATGATGTCTGCAATCCAGAATTAACTGGACAATCAACAGTAACCAGACGTACCAAGCGCCTCGCAATCTCATCCAACAATGCCAACACCATTGCTGAATCGCCTTCTTTTAACTTCATACATCGTTTGATGAGGGATTGAACATCTTTCAAAGTATCATTGAGGGCAGCATTTGCTTCTTTGGAAGGTATCATAGGAGTATGTGCAAGATGTTGGTAAGTTAGGGTAATGCTATGCAGAAGGGAAAGAGGAATGACTCTGAGGAATTTTACAAATGTCAGGATCAATACCAATTTGTCGGTTGTGGGTGTTTCCGAGACCTCATGGTGAACGTAGAATGGCAGCATGGACCAATATCATATAATAATCATGTAATAGAAGGATTTCACCAATCATTGTCCCATGTATTTGGTTTCCACAGTCGGTGGTCCACAAATCATTGAAGGTATATCTTGGTACCTCGTCGCCTTCTCGGATTCATTTTCACACAAACATTTATGTCTGAGAGACATGTTCGTGTTGCCACTCCAGTCTCTTTGGAGGCTGGTGACTCACTCCCTCCAGATGCTGGTGACATATGGACTAGCATCATGTTCAGTTCTAATCCCACTCAAGATCATGGTGTTGTATCAAATGATGTTGTATCAAATGACTCCCTGGTGGAGCCACACCCCACATTGCCTGAGGACCCCATAGATTGGTGGGGCAAGTATGTCCCTTTAGAGTCGTGGGTTCCTCCAAAACTGGATAGCATTCCAAGATTCCAAGGAATTGTCAGATTGGAATCTTATCCGATATATAAATGCAAGTTCACCATTTAACCCCTATCAGCCAGTAATGATCAAAACATTTCTTTGGCAGTATATAAATTATGTTCTGAGTTACCCCATAGCTATAAATATCAGGTTGATTCTTTAGGAAAGAGAGAGAAAAGTAAGTCGTTACCTGGATACTGGCATTGCTGAATCAACCTTGTCCCATAGATTATGAGTGATGTTTTAATGGCAACTTTGATGATCTCACAAGCATGCTGTCAGGTGAGTGCCATATTAAAGCCAAACACTGTTGATCTCACACTTCGTAATAGACATGTATATTGTAGAGTTGCTCTGCACACCCAACTTTTTGACAGCCTGGTGTTCCCCATCAATGGGGTCTTTTGTGTGTCACTGGCCGTCCAAACATCGGCAGAAGGTGCTTTGCTTCATTTTGTTATAAAACAAAACTAACTCACTGGATTAGGCTGTACAAGACTGGAAGGTAAGCTACAGCCTGGCGCTTGCCATGGAGATGATTAATTTGAACCCAATAGAAGATCTGGTACAATTGACTGCAGGAACTCACTCCTTCGATCAAGATGTCAAATCAATGCTCCCAACGTATCATCCCTATGATTGTGGATGGGATGATACCATTTCAAATGCTTCAGTTTCACCTGAAGTATCATTGCCGATGGATCCGTATGATTGCGGATGGGAGGATGACATGAATGTGACATCCCAGGAAACAATCATGCTGTTAGAGCAAAGTAAGTATATTATTTGCATTCAGAAATCATAACTGACCCATTGTTAGTATTAATGGATGTAAGATCAAACAGAGGTAAGTACTCACCGGGTCCCAGGAAACACCATCATTTCACAAAACATCATAGCACATCCAACCGAATTGTCCTACCATCTTAGTGACAACATGTTATGTGCTATGGATGCTCTGATCATCAACAAGACGGTGCCCCCAAATGAGTCATCAACCAAAGATCTATATGACTGTGGATGGGGCGATATCGTGACTGCTGCAGCCCTCCAAGCAATGGATGAAAGTGTGTGGGTCATTTACAAAGCAATATCTGAGCTGACCGATGTAGAGACTCGTGTGTCTCATGGTCTGATATGGCGCTTTACACTAGGAAGTACATAGCACGAACTTGTAGTGTCACTCTGTGCGCTACCCACAGCTATCTCTATATGAGGCACAGCTTTCCTGCACAACGCATGCCATGCGTGCACCATTCCCACGCTTCGTGATGTATACGTGTGCGCCCTATAGTGCCAGCCATCCAGAAGCATCCATCTGCTGTCCACCAAGCCCTCTAGTGCATATATTTCTATTTCTCTCATGGCATATTATTCCATCTTTATTTTTATCATGGATTCTCACTTATATATATCTTTACATACCTACTCGGTAGCACCTCGGCTCCACATGACTGTGCTTAGGCATGCTATATAAGTGCCAGCAGTACATACTACACCTTACCTTACTTTACCTCCCATTTTACCTATTACTACTTACTTACTACTTAGGAGAACATAGTAGAAACCTATTCCTTTAGATCTCACGCTCTCACATCTCTTGTACCATATTATCACTTAAGTCTAGTCTATCTATCATTTCTGCATACACGTGTGTGTTCCCGCGCCTTGCGCGCACCTACGCTTTCTCGCACTTCACTGAAGTGCATACCTCTAGATCTTCGCAGCACTCGCTTCCCCTAGGGTCGAACGTACTTGTCTCCTCAAGTAATGCAGACTAGGCAACACGCGACCTCACAACTTTTTATAGATACTATCAGGAGCATCCTTGTTTCTCTCAGTATTGTTGTTTCTACACCGGGTGTGTTAAGATATCAAAGCTAATGCAGGTAAGTGACCGGTGTACTCCCAGGGATTGGTCTTACTGGACTCCATAGATATTGTGGCCGATTCATCATCTTCCAAGGGCAAGATGATCACATCTGCTGCACTGGCAAATGATCCTTATGATGTTGGATGGGATGATCCTATGGATGACAGCGACCCCACAGACATAGCTTCTATGGCTGATCCATACAATTGCGGATGGCAGGATGCCACAGCTCCAGAAGATAATATTATGCCAGGAGACCCTGCAGACAATCCATATGACTGTGGGTGGGAAGATCTGATGGAGGGACCAACTACCATGTGGCTATCGGTGGACAAGATGTTCTATGTGGACATGGATGTCATTGACCTTACATCTGAATCACCCAGCCAATCGGTGGACCGGATATTCAATGAGAGGGATGTCATTGACCTCACCTCTGAATCACCCAGCCACTCGATGGACTGGACATTCGATGAGGAGATGGATGTCTTAGACCTTACATCCACATCAGTCAACCGATCAGTGGATCGAACATTTGGTAAGGAAACAAATGCCCTTGTGCTGACATCTACATCAGCCAATTCAGGTATGTCATTTTCACTTTCTCTATATGTTCTAAGTCTGGTGGTTGCAGAGAGATCCATGTCTCCAACTGAACCCAACACATTCCAAGAGGCAGGAGAGTCCATGCGTCATGCAATCCGACAGCTCAACAGCATAGGACATAGTGACTGTGAGTTTTTTGCATTTCCACTCCAATTCCAGCTGACTTTCGTGTCAGACAGTCAATAGATATGTTCACAACATTGTCGCACCAGGGGATGGACTTGTATATGACTCACAACCAGGACTCACTTTCATGGCCAACCGGCATTTGTTTGGTGCATATGCCGAGGCAAGAGATTGGGTAACTAACCTCAGGGCTGATGTCATAAACATACATTGTTTACTTAATATTCACCACCAGATCATGTACCCACTAGATGCGATGATAACCAGAGTGGAGCAGCAGGGGGATAGTATGCTATGACTATAGTTCCCTATGTAATCTAATTTGTATTACCTCCCATCATGAAAAATGTGTAGAATATACATGACATATGCCCAACCAATAGAATGACTTCAAAGATATATCACAAAGTCCATTTGTCATGACCAGATTGTGGTCCATCAGTGAAAGCTATTGGAAGAGACACCCCGTGCCACTCTCTCCCTCCTCCCACAAAGAGACCCACATCAATCAAGGTTTTACATAATCGTTGTACTGAGAGTTGGGCTTCCGGGCATGTTTACCTGCACTGGTTTGTGAAGTTTTGCTCCTGGTCTGTTTCAAGGGAGACCCATCAGTAGCCTGTTCAGTAGCTTGTTTCTTCCCTGCCATTTTACCAGCCTATCTTACAATTCCCTTGTCCTGTTCCATTGCCACTTGATGCCTCATCCATTTTGTGGGAGACCTTTCCAATGATTCTTCAGCAGTCCTTTTTGTGAACTCGGGTTTGTGCTGGGATAGTATCAGCAGTATTGACCACCTGTGCAGGCCATTTGACCTATACCAAGGGTGCACTGGCTGTGCGTTCTGCAGCTGTTGCAGAAGATTCAAGCCTGATGCCTTTCCTGCCATGCTTGCAGACAGCATTCTGTGGGCGTTCTACCACTGTCCTCATCTTGTTGGGCCAGATATTTACTGTAGCGGGTGTGCTAGAAGATGCAGGAACATCCTTATTGGTTCTTTTGCCGGTGTCGACAAAATTTCTGGGTTGCTCATCATCACTGCTTGTGTCATTGCTGCTACTCATGGAGACTCAGCATCTGCCCTTCTCTGTAGACTTGGTCCCTTTGTGCTGAATTGTTATAGTCGTGACTGTCAGAAATGTGAGAGGAGACATGGCAAAAGGATTGGATCACTCACCTGGCGACATGGATCTTACCCTCCTCATTTTTCCAGGCAGATACAATGAAGACCCTCATTCCTGCACAGTTCCACATCTCAGTTGCAAAATGATGAATCATATCATTGCCTTTTTTCCTAGCAATATCGGCCTTGATGTCATCCAGAACACCTTGACAGTTCCATAATTCAGCTGTCTCTTTGGCTTCTTGGAGCTCATCTGGTGACAAGGATGCAATGAGCTGGTTAAGCTGCTTGGTGTAGTGGCTGATCATCTCTTTTGTACCAGGCTTGGCTCCAGTCTCATCCTGAATTTTTTCTAACAGTTCCTTTTTCCAGAGCGTGTCTACCATACTTCGTTCAGTCCATTTCTGCCCTATCTTGATAGGAGGTTTCAATGGCTTCCTCTTTCTCCCTTGGCTTCAGAACCATGCCTCATAGGCCTGTGTGATATTTTAGCTGGTTTTCTTGTGACTACAACAACAACAACAACAACAACAACAACAACAACAACAACAATGATGATGATGATGAGAGGCTCACCACTTTCTGATCCTTCAGTAGTCTTATAGACATCACTGGAGCCTTCGTCCAAGCCTCGGTTGTAGCTGCTTTGGAAACCCTCTTTCATTCCGATGGCTCAGCTGAGTCCCATTGCTCAATGTAGGACTCTAGGATTGTAACCTCCTCCTAACTCAACAGAGGATGCTTCCTGGTGTCAGATTCAGAGGCAGAGTCATGGTCAGACATTATGGACTTAAGAGGATAGCAATGGAATTTAGTGATAGTGTGTGTTTGTGTGGGATTGTCAGTGAATGTAAAATATGTGCAGTAAGTTATTTGCCCTCCTTTCATTTCAGCTAGTAAGCGAGGGGTATTGGCTATTATGTGTCTACAATGTATTATGTGTCTTAATTCACACAACTTCATACCAAGTTCATGGGCAAATCAAGAGTGAGGGTGTTGGCTCCATTAAGACCAGTTCAGCTAGTCAAATGGAAAGTAAAAGACACTACTTGGGGCCGGAAAGGGAAATGGTGTCCGGTCAAACAACCCCAGCCAAGTCAGTCTGCCCAATCATCCCCAACAAAGTCTCCTGCCAAACAAACTTTGAATCTTACAAACCCTCAATTTACACCAGACTTCAATTCCCATCATGCAGACTGGAGTGGTCATGATTCCATTGGTCCGCTGAACATCTGGCTAAGGAAAAGAAAGATGAAGGTGAGCAATGTGTTTGCTATCCTGCCAAGGCTGACCAGGCTCCCAGAGCCCAAATGATTATCTCTGAATAGATACCTTGGAAGGACAATTACCTTCGCCTCCTCTTAGAATGGGAGGCACCACCCACAAACAAGTCTTGCTCATTATGCAGTGTAAATTTGGTGGTGTATTGGTGTCATGATTGCCTCAGTGACCCTATAATTTGTGCCAAATGCTGTCGACATGAGCACAGGCAATTGTCATTTCACAAGATTAGCAAATGGAACGAGAGCGTTTTTGAAGAAACATCATTAACCAAGATAGAATTGGAAATTCATCTTGAGCATGATGGGCTGCCATGTCCAGTTCTGGAAAATGCACATGAGTGGGAGGACATGGATGAGCCTGTGTATGAACCTTCCTATGATCGCTCAGCTATACTGGAGTTGCCTTTCCTTCATGGCAAGGAATGCACAATTGTGGTTGACAAATCTGGCATTCATTCCCTGATAATCTGGTATTGTAAATGCCCAAATGCATGTACCCTGGACAAGCAGTTATTTGTGATAGGCATGTTTCCAGCATCTTTCAGTCAGCTGAAGTCAGCATTCACATTTTCTGTACTGGATGGCTTTCTGCTCAATAACTTAGAATGCAGAACATCAGCTATGAATTACTACAGTAAATTGAGGAGAATGACATCTAGCATATTTCCCCACTCAGTCCCGATATGTGCAAGGTGCTGCCTGGTCATCCATGTATGAATTAACATCAAAACAGGACCAATACAGGGAATTGATGCGGGTGGGATGGCAATGGCATCAACTAAAACTGCTGAAATGGAATGGCTTCGCTCACAACAGAAAACAACTGGAATCAGGTGAACTTGCTCTTTTTTGCCCAGCATGCCCTCAACCCGGAATAAATGCGCCACAGCCAGCTGAAAGAAACAGTGATGATCCAGAATGGATATATGCAAGATCCCTGGCCATGGATGGTAATTTCAAAGCAGAACATTTGCATCCTACTTGTCCGGAAGATGAAGTATGGTTAACCAATGGCCTGTGCTTCATGGTGACCCAAGACAAATACAAGGCCCATCTAGCCGGCACCAACAAACATGTTCAAATGTCAGAGTGCAACAACCACCAGGCTGTGAATCAAGCAAATGCTTCCTGACACAAACTGGAAGCTACAGGAATTGGTGGTTGTGCATGCACTCAACATGGCTGTTTTGTGCCTCATTCCATTGTTGATTTCCAAAAAGGGGAAAGGTATGGTAACTGATGTCACTGGCTGTATCCTCCTTGACGTCATTAATCATTTCCAGCATAGGGTAAATGAAAGTCCATACATGAGCATCCCTGCCAGTATGGAGATTGTACTGGGAATAGGACTGTGGTATGTCCATGGCCATCAGGACAAGTGCTATGTGAGGTATACATCAACCTTCATCACAGGGGCAGCCAGGGTCGATGGGGAGATCATGGAGACATTGTGGGTGCCCCTGAATATCATATCTACCTCTGCGAGAGGGATGTCCACTCCCCATCGACAGGAATGTCTTGATTACCAAATGAACGACTCTAATTTCATGAAAATGATAAGAATGAGTTAGGACTCCCATTCTTTGCTCAATGATTGATGCTCATGATCTCCAGGTGGTTTTCTATGTCAGAAATATCGAGAGGCTGTCAAGGGAGTTTCCAAAAGCACAGCAGGATTTCAAAAGCTTCATGATGTTGCCAATCCAGCCATAGTTGAAAAATGGGAAGAGCAGGATCGACAAGCACAAATATGGAGACTGGCAGATCCTTCGGCGATGGATGTTTTTGATGTGCAGCTACAAAAGGGTGTGTCATGCCGACTGTGCTTCCAAACAAAATGACCAATCAGATGTGAATAGCACTGATGCAGAAACAACAAGAGCTGGCCTTGCTGGCTCGTGTTGGCCATGGAGGTGGGAACGCACAATGGGGTGCTGCCATATGGATTGCATCTGGGATCACAATCGAAGAGCTGCAGATATCTTTGTTGATGGACATCAGGAGGTTGGGAAAACATCCCACTGAAACACAGCACTTGGAGATAGGGAGATGCTGGACAAAGTTGCAAAGCTGGATAGATGAATTTACGATTGCTGCAGTGAATTATCTCAGAGAGGACTTTGATCTGGATGATGACATCAGAGATATGGAGGTTGAATTCATTGATGATTCAGAGCATGAAGTGGATGCTGTTACTGACAGTGAACATGATTCCCATGAAGATCCATGATGCATGGTCTTCTGTCCTGAGAATGTCATGATACCTCTTCCATCCAACATCGGCATCCATAGATGCACGGAGTTATGTAGGCATAGGCCACCTAGTTGGTCAGGAAATTGCACTTCGGGAAGGGCAGGCTAACAACACCCTGCAAGAAATCAGAGTACTTCTAGCAGACAAGGCTGTGCTCTTCTGCACCACCATCTGTCCAGCAAAATCTCAGGCCAAGGTCACCAGAGCGTGGACGCAGGTTTATTCCGTGGAAAGGGTCATCAGACTGCATACTATGATTTATTCAAAATGCTGGGCACAACTTAGCAATCTACAAGCTCATGCTCTATTGGAAAAATATCTTCGGATGGAGAAGAGTCATTTGAAGGCAAGTGCTGCAGTTGCTGATCCAAACACCCAGGGACAGAGAAACTCCACCCTTCCATGGTTCTGGTCTCTTGATGTACAATGTGATTCCATTAGCAACAATTGGATGAATGAATGTGAGTGACTGTCCGAAGATCATCATGACCAAACAATAACCGAACATAGTCTATAGGGTCCATTGGCTTCGGGCAAAGGCTTTGCATGACCAATGGTTGGAAGAACAATTGCTCATCAAGTATGAAATGGGTTGGACCTTACAGTTTTTCCTCCACAAGGCAGGTATGTGGTTGTCATGTATCACTCACAACAGTGATCCACTGCCAGAATGTTATGCAATTCGGCAGGCCCACATGTACCACCAATTGGCCAAACATGCACGTACAAGGTTTCTCAAAGCAAATCCAATGTTCAAGGTCATTGTTTAATTGCCAAGAGTGTGGTTTATTTCATGGATCAGAGTAACAGTTATAAATAGCTACATTGTGTTTTTTGTTGCATTCATAGACATCCCGGAATATGAGCCACATTACCAGATTTGTGGTTTCAAGCTCCAACAACACATATAAACAATGTGTCCAGGACCGGTTTCATCACAGTTCTCCTATTACCACTCACCATGACTGACCAAACTCACGCACTCTACAAGTCTGTTGCCAGCTCATTCTCAGTCTGGGATGCAGCCCATATATTTGAATATGCCACCTCCAGATTCACCGCTATTCATCTCGCACAGCTGGTGGAGCCAAACCCAACAGGTTCCTATCAGTACTCGTCAACACCTCATCTGGGAGGCAGAGGTAATTCCATGTCAAATCATGAAACTACTCTACTGATACAGACTTACAGCATTTTGTGATATCTTTCGTCAGCAAGTGCACAGCGATGAACATCAATAGCAACATGCCAGTTTATCTCAGCAATGTCCTGCTCCACATAACAGATTTTCAAATGGAAGACCGAAACCATCAAACACTCTTTGTGAGATTCTGGGACTGTCCACACAACAAGGATGGTGATGTGGTGGCTCAATATCAGGTCATTCCGCACTACCGCTACTGCTGGTGGGGAACCGCATTTCATTTCACACCTATGCAGATGCCTCTCCGGCTCTCAGTAGCTGAGGCAAATGAGCTCACAGCCGATCACTTCAAACAGCAGGTAAGTGATTTTCAGTCTTGTCCAAATTATAATTGCATTGACACACCATTAGCCAGCCTTAGGTTTGCTCCTACCGGAACTGATTACTCATCCATGACTGGATGATCCACTCATTCAACAACTTCATGTTCTACAGACTGAAGTCACCCGGCTAGGTCTAGACCTCGGACAAATGCTGGTTGTGAAACTCAAAGCCACGGGAGCGGTGGTCAATGCAATGAACCATCTTGAACAGCCTCTTGATGAGGTTTATGACACCATGGCTGCCTCTCAAGCGGCAGTGGACATGTTGGCGGAAGATTATAACAATGGCCAGATCAGAACATCTACCCATGGAGATCCATTTCCTAAATTGCATCCCTTTGTGCACAAATGAATGCAGCTGCAATGTCCAATAGTTACAGAAGCAAATCAATATATCTAGCAAACGAGTCTGGTATATGTACATATTACATGAGTTATGTCCGGTAGATACCTGTGTTGTACAATTTGATAACAAATGGTGTTGCCAGACACTAGAGCATTTTGATATTACGTGTATATCATTGCTGCTGCTAGGTTTGTTACATCATAAGCAAGGAGGCTGCTCGGCAAATATTCACTTAGGACACAACCATTGCTGACACACCATACCCTTTGTCTCCATCATGATATCCCATGAGTATTAGGCAGCCTATCATGAGAAACTGGCTGCCCTTGATCTTGACACTCACCCAACATCATTCATTCCGCAGGATTAGGCTCTCAATGCTGTTGACATAGCTAGCAAATGGGTGGATCAACAGTTTGCAGCTCATGTTGCTGGCAGACCCCTTGTTCCTGCTCCTCTGGAACTTGATCTGGAAACCATGCTGGCATGCAGACAACTTGCATTTGTGCTTGCAGAGGTGTATCAGCATCCCAGTGAGTTCAGTGCTATATCATTATATAATTATCCTGATGTGTGAAGTCAAACTGGATATCGATATCATCCAGTACAATGAGGCATTGACCAAACAAGAGTTGGGACTGAATGATGCTCATGAAGAAGCTTTGTTGGCAAAGTTCCCTCCTGCCAAGCGCATTCTGTTGGATTGCCCATCGGTTGTAATTGATGCTGGTTGCAGAATTATACTTTGGTATCTGCCGGGTGCACTGAACTGGTCCCTGCAGGTGAGTGTAGGCACACAGAGATGTCCAATCACACTGACTGACAACAAACAGCGTGATATGTTTACTGCCACAGTCGGTATGGGCAAGCTGTTACAACAAAGCATGACCACTAGCAAGACATCGACCAGAAAGATGATGAAATGGAGGACAAACACTTCATACTTTCACCCATCAAAAGAACCCAGTCTGATACCTGGGTGTATCGATCTTTTGCCTTGCTGGTTTCAACAGGGGCACGAGGTGAGACCAAGCTTGCCCAAATCATTGAGTACTGAACACAGGCAGTGTCAAGGCCAGCTGCTGCAGAATCTGTTGGATGGGTTTATTCCAGAAGTCTCTGCCACCTTGAAGGGTGATAGCGGCCTGTCATCAATTATAGATATGTAGTGTCCAGCTCTCTTGTCATTGGCTGCCCTTCGGGTCATGCACCCACAACTTTACCAGGCATCAATGTCCACTCATGTGGTGCTTGGGCATTGGGCCACAGCACATGGTGAAGATCAGATGTACTGCTGTCTCCAGCATTGGGCATCAGCATATTCTGGTGCTTCAATTGTTTGTAACAGGCAATCACCCGGTCATCGTGATCCCAAATGTCCTCCAGAAGGATTTGACATTCTCACTTGCATAGGAAGCTATAAACATGCGGTGATGAATTTGACAAACTTAGGCATCGATTTGTTATACAATCTGGGAGTCATGGTGAGTTATTCTGGCCGGCTTGTGAGGCACAGTGTCTGGGTGGAAGATGGTGACAGAATTGTGTGGGCATGGTTTATGCGGGACAGTGTGCACAACTATGCTGGAACCCCACATACAGAGTTTGCAAAATACAGCCTGGCCGACTTTGCCACATACCACCTCGCTAGATATAATCAGGCTGATTTTGTTCGATACCGATCATGATCATGCCGGTAGTTCTTACATTGCTTTCTTAGCCTCGGTTGGTTATCAATTTTTTAGTTACTACGTTGTTGCCGGGGCATGATTCATAGGCTGATGTTTGAGCAGCTATCTGATGTAGATACTGCATTGATTGTAATGTAGGTCGACTCACAATCATTGATCCAGGAGTTTAGTTCAATGGAACACGTTCATCTGACATGGCAATTGGCCACAGCCAGTCAATTGCGTTTATATAGGGGAATATATGCAATGGTTTGGCATCGGCCCAGCAATGAACATTGTCCGGATACGTTGTTGGTGTGCTGATACAATTTCTTGATTGGCCAGGTCACTCTTGGCAGTCGATATAATTACAATTACAATCTCTACTTGTACTGTCACCCGGCATGGGACACCTATTTATGTAGCCCAGCCATCCCTTTCACAAATTGCAATCATGTTGTCCAGTTGTTCCATGATCCGACACTGTACATTAGGGAAATGGTGAATGGTTGCAACGTCCTCACTTAGTTCTGTCACTTTGATCACTGTGTCCACGTATGTCCCCAGAACATTTTGGTTTGCCATCTGCATCACTGCTGGTGTCTGGTCTTGGTCAACCTCGTCAGTTGGCAGTATGTTGTTCAGGTAAGAATTCGCTGCCCATTGTGTTAATCATGAGCAATACCACACAAGGATACTCACCATCCTCATGCCAAATACTGTGTAGGCTTCTGATGGCATGTCACATAGAATGTTCTGCATGTTGGAAGACATTGTGTTCATTTCCTGCATGCCTGCTGGGCATACCTGCACTGCTTCAAAAGTCATCATGCAGATGTGTGGAGTACAACTTACCTACTGCATCCCATCTGCAATCATATGGATCCTCGGCCACTGATGGGTTTACATCCCCACAGTGCTGTTCTGCCATCACCGCTGTGGATGGCTTGTTGGTATCCATCAGATCACCCCATCCGCAGTCATTGATCCTCCACAGAGTCATTGGTGGATATGGTGTGATGATCTTTTGGATCATCCCAGCCACAGTCATAGGCATCAGTGGGTGACTCACCGGATTCCATGATAAATTGATGATCCATCAGGTCATCCCATCCACAATCATACAGATCGTCCCTGGACTTACCTGGGAGTGTGATAATTTCATAATGCATTGGATTGTCCCATCCACAATCATAGGCATCGGCCATCGATTCACTTGAACTGGCAATGCCTACATCATGGCTAGGATGGCCCCATTGGCTGGCATATGGATCCTTCGGCAACCCCTCTGAACTAGGATTATCCCATGCACAGTCCTGCAGATCCCAGTCATTTCTTCCAGTGTTGTTGGCAGTGAATCCTGGTGGTGAGACCATGTGTACCATAATGTCAGAGGTCTACATGCTTTCCAGAAGATACATATCTTTAGATGTTTAGAAAAGCAAAGTCGATCAAAATAAATGGGAGGCTCACCGGACAGCATGCTTCTGATTTCGTCCCAGTGGCTATTGAAGCACAACTCATATGCTAAGTCACAACATCCGGTGAGTGAAATTCAGGAGTATGGACACCATCAGCTTACCTTGATCTCTTTTTGCGATGGGGTCATCTGTGTTTTCATAGCCAGCTGTAAATTCATTCTCCAAGTTATATTCTGTTGTTGCAAGTTTGTTAGTATACCGGCTCAGGATGGGGCATGCTTACTTACAAAATGTGAATAGTCTACCAATCCGACTACTCCTTTGAATATTGATTTTCTCAGCTTAGGAGGAGTCCATGACTCTAATGGTACATATGCACCCCACCAGGCGATGGGATCTTTGTCCAGAGGAAGGCGTAGCACTGCCAGACTGTCTCTGTTGACATTGCTCCCATATATGGCAAACATGGAGGGGGTATTGCCAATATATGGCTGTTCAGGAATAACAAACCGAACTTTTCTTGGTATCATCATGGTTTGGTTTGAGAAAGATTTGAGGAGGATAAACAAACAATCCGACAAGTGGCACCATGTCGCAACTGTGGACCTTTGAACAATGGTGGATGCTGTCATGATCTTACGTCATCATATCCATTTTCTTCACATTGCACGACACTCAGGAAGAGCCACAAACCAATGTCTGGATATAAATCCCAACCCATGTGCAAATTTTTCAAAGTCACCTTTCTGTCCCTTCCATATACTATCTCACCTGTTACCCTACAACAAAGTTTTAACATTGCCATGACACCTGCGGACACAGCTAGTGAGGCTTTAAATGAAACACTGGTGGCTGTGCAATTGTTGATGAAGTGGTGCATGATATTGCAGCAAGGCAATCCAGAGGCATTGAAACTATCAGATGAGATTGCCAGATGGCTTGTGAGTGTAGTTTTTTGCTACAATGTTATTACTTTCATTAATATGAATGCCTTTGACAAAGGCAAATGACTTGAAGCGTCATGCAGGGATTGCGACTTTGTTCTCCCCGGAACTATTATCATGTGCAGCCATTGTGAGAGACTGCTCAAAGGGTGGCATCTTTCAGACTTAGCCAGATTGGGGCTCTGTTACTGACAAGGATCCGAGAATTAAGGGTCACCCACGGTTCAACAAGACAATCAATTACTGACCTATTGTCAGCATTGAGAGTCCTGTTCTTCCTGACACTCAGACTCCAACAGCAATAACAAGAATATCCTCCTCTTCCTCCTCCTCTGGAACTTTGGCACTGGTCTCATTGACAACACCACCTGTCACGGCTGTATCTACTTTGGTCCCTCCTTCTGGAGACATAGATCATTCGAGCATATCTGCTGCCCCAGCAATAGAACTGTCGCCATTGTCACCATCCCCATTCTCAAAGGCATTGGAGCCTCTGACCCCCCTTCCTGTGTCAGCTCCAATCCTGCTGAAATACAACCTTTTTGTGCCAGGCATCAAGAATGCGGTGAATGCAATTCCAAAGAGTGGCAATGGTAAGAAGAGACAGGTCGAAGATGACCAACCAGTAGAGGCTAAATTAGTTGACAACTCAACTTCCTGGTCACGGAAGTCTGTTCTGAAGAGGAAAAGGGTAATGTCGGCTGATGAAGACAATGAAACTACCAACCCAGTTCTGACACAGGTGAGTTCTGCGTCTTTCATTCAGCATAGCTGACCCACCACATGATTATATTCCCTAAGGTGGTACTATCACAGTGCATCACCAAAGAGGATTTGGCATTGGCACATTCACATCACTCGGAAGGCACAGATGATAGAGGTTTCTGGGATGCAGAAAGCAGGGTGAGTGTTTTTATTGGGCTAACTGCAGATGTTGACTCAGATGTTTATCAGCCTGTTGAATGGGGCCAGGACTCTGCTATCGCCACAGCAGTGAAGGTAACCTCATTATTATTTGCATGAAATATCATTGACAATAAGATGTTTGAAGTATTCTGTTTGTCATCACCCACAGAAATGCGACAAGTGTACCAAATTGGGTGTGGCCTGTCTTGTCCTCCCAGATAAGAAGTTTGGATGCATTCAACTTGCCTGCGCTAATTGCGATGATATAACGATCACATGTGCGATTAACAGAGTCGGCGTCTGAGAAAGAATGCAGGCAAAGGCAAAGGCAAAGGCCACAGTGGCAGGTGACGCCCACCATGTCAGACACTCTAAGTCATGTGCCCCCAAGTTCTGAGTTGTGAACAATACTCTGGTCAATACCTGGTCCCAGCAGATCTTGATACTGCCAGCATTTTCCTCTTTGGATGTTGAGCCTAACAACATTGAACACAGAGGTGAATATTTTCATTCCACAGTTGGTACTTGAACTGAAACTTATCAAGACTCTGCACCGGATGCTAACCCAATGTCTATTGATATTCCACCGGTTCACACAGAGGTTCAACCGATGCCTATGATGTGCCCATTGGTGCAAGCCAAGGCAGAAACACTGTGAGCAGTCAATCCCGCACAGCCCAAGCCAACTGTGAGGAACATCCTCCAGAGCATCCAGGACATTGGAAGGCGGCTTGATCTTCTCGCCACCAGCGAAAGGGTCAATGAGTTGGATGCAAGACTTGGTTCAGTGGAAGATGTCTTTTGGCAGTGATTGAGTGCACTTGAGCAACATCTCAATTCATCTGATACAGAATGGAGAGCAATGTCAGCTTCTGTTGGCCATTTAACCATTGCTCTTTGGGACCATAAAGATGATCTTACTGTGCATCATTCCTGGATCAACACTACCACTTATGCCCCCCCAAGTCATGCAAATATACACCTGCCAGCCTGGCTTGCTCAGAGTGATGAAGACCTGCACATCTCAGCAATCGGCCGACAGTGGACTCATGCGTGGGATGTGTCCATGATGATGGGTGTTCAAGGGCATGTCAGTACCTCAGCATCTGCTGTGCTTGTTACGGAAACTGTTGATTCCATGGTTCCAGCAGTGGATGTATTGCTAGACACCTCTAGTGATCTCTCAACGATATCCGATGATTAAATACTTATTATTGGATCCTGATGGACAGTGATGATGTCATGTCTTTACTTAGTTTTGATTGCATTCATTTGGTGCTCCTACATACCGACGATATTAAATGGGATCCTGTATTGGAAGGTGTGTGACGTTGATAGTTAGCCTGGGCCAGGAAGATCAATTTGAATATTGTGTTAGCATTCCAGAACTAAGTTGTCTGAGTATCAAGGTGTGATATATCCAACAGCATAATGCTCTGGTTTGGATGGTTCTTATGGTTGTGGCACAGGCATGAATGCAAGGTTTGTCACCCCCAATTATGGCCCAGCAGATGCTATATGTACTGCATATTCATCCAACATGAATATTCATATCAGATCAGGATCTTATATTATTCGGTTGCATGCTGTGAGGCACATATCCATCTATTAGCTATACCAGCATCCGGAACATAAGTATCACAAGCCACTGGCATGTTGTCCTATATTTAGAGAATGGTATTGATTATGACAATCTCGTGCTTATAGCAGGGCCTGGCAGACCCATGCCGTCAGCATGAATATGAACATCAAATCCAGATTGGCATTGATATATCATTACAGAGTTCAGTTGCTGTGGATGTGCGGAGGTGCAGGGATCTGGATGGATAGAGGACTAGAGACATGGCTAGGACATCCGAAGGTCCGGATGAGGCATGGGAATATTATCGGATGTGGGTCTGGAATACAGGATATGACATGTAGTGTAGAAGTTTGATGGTTAGGCCTACTTGCACAGTATACACAGTTGGAATACAGAATGCTTTACCAGCAGGAGCCAAATGTTTGATTCTCGCTCCAGTGCCAGATGAATGCAATGTTAGAGCAATCATGTTGAACTGTTATAACCATTACCACATTCGGATTCATTCATCCAGGGAGTGGTGGACAGATTATTACATAACATTGCATCAAACAATTGTCGGACCTCTCATGGATACAAGACTGAGACCACAAATTTCCAATCCACAATCCATCACTTTTCAGTAACACTCACAACCAGATTGATAAAATCCAGCCTTGTCAGAATCTCCCAAAATCAGCTTTTGATATCTACTGTATTCATTTCCCTCTGCACCACCATATTTTGTTTACAAATACATCATGTCCATACCTCCAGAAGCAGCTAACAACACATTGAAAGTCACACTGATCATTGTGCAATCGCTCATGAAGTGATGCATCAAGGTGAAGGAGGGCAATCCTGAGGCCTTGAAGCTATTGGATGAGATAGCCAGGTGCATGGTGAGTGTTTCTGATGTTCCCCTCAAAATGCTTTGTGTCAAACTAACATTTGATACAGGCAAGAGACTTGAAACTTTATGCAGGAACAGCAACATCATTCTCTCCTCTCCTACTCCTGTGCCGCCATTATGCAGCAGCACTTAAGGGGTGGCGCCTTTCAGAGTGTCCCCGACTAGACCTCTGTTACTGACGATGACCCACAAATCAAGGACCACCTGCGATTCCAGAAGACTGTCCACTATCACCCACCCTCTGTGCTTGATGTCCCTGTCAGTGCAACATCAAGCATTCCCACAACCATTCCCGCAACCATGTCAGCTCTCATTGTCCCACCATTCACACCCTCAGCTCTCCCTTCCCTGCCATCCAACACAGACCTGGATCTTGTCACAAAGCCAGTGGCGGAACCAAGATGTTCATCGCACTTATGAGCATGCAAGAATCCATCCTGCACAGACCTGGATATTGTTGCCAAGCCGGTAGCAGAATGGAAACAATCTTCCCACCCACAAGTGCTCAAGAACCTGCCACCTCAGTCGTCCAGCACATCCACCCTTGAGATACCACCATCTGTATGTGGCCGAAGCCGAGAGGGAACAATGGAAGGCACTTTTCAAGGCCGGCGATAGCAAGAAGAGAAAGGTGGATGATGAAGATACTGATGGGGCTGATGTAATTGAAGCCTCCAAGTTGGCTTCTGCGTCCCAAGAGCTGATGAAGAAGAAGAGGAAGTTAAACCAGAATGTCGACAATAGGCCAACAGGAATCATCGATGTGAAGCCAAAGGTATGTCTGTTGATCTTGGTTCATGCATCCAATGACTTACCACTGCAGACATTACTGACCGTCACCACTGACAAGGTTGTTCCGCCAGGCGATGAAAAGGCTTTCTGGGATGCAGACACTCGGGTATGTGATCTGCACTTATCTATAGCACTGGTATACTGACCAATTTCAAAGCCTGCAGAATGGGGCTTAGATGCTCACATCGCCACTCCATGCCAGGTAAGTCCATCAGTACATTCACAGGAGTCCATGGCTAACATATGTCAAGCATTCTGTTCATTACCATCCTTGGCAGTGTGACAAGTGCACAAAATTGGACATACCCTGCATTGTCCTTCCAGACAAAAAGTTTGGCTACATTTGACTCACATGCGCAAACTGCAACCAGATAAAGATTACTTGTGTGATCGACAGCGTCGGTGTCAGGCAGAGAATGCAAGTGAAGGCCACCACAGCTATAGTTGAAGGTGAGTTTGCTTTCAAATCTGGCAAGGATCTTGAAACCAATCCAGATGACTCTCAGAGGAGAGGCAACAGCCTGGTCCGCTGGCTGGTGTGCCCATGTGCATACTCCCAACCGTTGGCACAAGCCCTCGGCTGGAACAGGATGATTAGCCTGTGCCAGCCAACATCACTGATCCCAAGCCAACTGCAAGGGACATCCTGCAGGGAATCTGGGACCTTAGCAAGAGACTGGATCTCTTTGCCACCAATGACCATGTGGATGCCTTGGAGATAAGAGTGTGTTCGGTGAAAAATATCCTCCACCAGCAGTTGTATGCACTGGAGCAATGCCTCAATGCCTCCGATGCCCAGTAGAGAGCGATGTCGCCACCTCTGGTATATGTAGAACAAACTAGTTTCCAATACCATATATAGTGTACTTTTAGCTATTCTTTCTTGCTGTTCCCAGTCACTTTCCCTTGTATTCCAGTTCTTGCTCTCTGTATTTGTTAGACGAGAACCACATTGTTGTTCCCCTCAATATGTTGTGATCTGTGGTGAGGGAATGCTTCAATTTCATGATGCTTACATGAAACTGTGATAGCCAATGGCATGATAATCCAGTGTACATAGTCCATGCGGTTGTGGGTGCATCACTGATGCTACATGCATGGTGCATCCCTCCAAGAGGTGTATCAATAAAGTACATATATGACTGTCTATTATCATACCATCTTCCAGAACCAGGTGTCTCCAGCTGATCAGCTGTCCGATCATCACCTGCTTATCGGATTTGCATTGCTGTGCAACTTGTGTGGGTCTGACATCTTCATTTAGTCCTAATTTCAATTCTTTCTGAGACACAGCCCTATAAACGTTCACCATGCCACCTTTGGAGACCACATGCTATCCGTGTCACCCCTTCCGAAATCAGATATGCAAGTACCAGGCACTCATGAGCCTTTCTGAGATTTAATGCTTCACTCTTTGGGCCGATCAGTAAGACACTCTATAGACTCAAACATCACTCGCCAGACCTTCCAGACCTGCTGGGCATATCCTGTAGGCCCTTTCGGTACTCTGGACCAAACACTAATTGACTGGGCCCATCTGTCACTCATTCCGACAATCTATAGATGCACTCTCACTGGCCACTTGTATAAGCCAGTTGAGGATAACCAGTATCCATGACTACATGTGCACTGACAGCCAACAATCCCTAGCTGAGCCCTTCCCAAACTCACGAGATGAAACACCAACACTGGGCTGGAGAAATATCCTACTGGGCCTATTAGGAAATTCCTGCACTTGCACATGTATGAAGAACATCCCACTGGGCCCAACCATCAGCCTTTCCGAGATTGTGTATGTCTCTCATGGGCCAGAAGCAATAACTTGCTTGCCCTCCGAGACCAAATGCACAGTCCATACCCCATATTCTTATTGATCGGCCCTTCTGAGACCAAATACATTCTCTTGGGCCAGAAATTACCAGCAGTGCCCAACCATTGGTCCTTCTAAGATCATGTAGGCCTATTATGGGCCAGAAGCAATAACTTGCTGGCCCTTCCAAGGTCACATGTACCATCCAATTCATTATTCTTGTTAGTTGGCCCTTCCAAGATCATTTGATGCCTATCTTGGGCCAGACACAATCACTCACTGGCCCTTCTGAGGTCACATGTACTGTGCAAGCCGTACAATCTTATTGATTGGCCCTTCCAAGACCAAACACATATTCTCTTGGGCCAAAATCACCAGCCAGGCCCAACTGTCAGCCCTTTTGATATCATGTAAGCCTACCATGGGTCAGAAACAATAACTTGCAAGACCAAACACATTTTCTTGGGCCAAAAATAACCAGTGGGGCCCAAGCTGGGCCCATCGGTAAGCCCATCCAGGACTACCCAGCATTTGTACTGGGCCAAACAATAACCAGCTGGGCCTTCCCGTACGAACTGCCGAGATCAATACATTTGGGCTGCACAAAAAATGGAACCATACATTGCATCTCCAGCCGGGATCATATGCATATCTGGTGGGCCTATCCACCATTCCTTCTGGAAGATCCTGTATGGCTGTCCAGGTATCCAATGCACCATTTATGGGTGAGAAGTGAATTGAGGCCTACTTTGGCTATGGAAATTTTGTCATAGACCAGTTTACCCCTTTCTGGGTATCCGATGCACCATTTATGGGTGAGAAGTGGATTAAGGCCTACTGTGCCTAGAAAATTTCGTCATAGACCATTTTACCCATTTCTGGGTATCCTATACACCATTTATGGGTGAGAAGTGGAATAAGGCTTGTTGCGGTGCATGCAAGATAAATAAACTACCTCTGATTGCAACAACACATGCACCACAACAGGCCTTAATCCACTTCTCACCCATAAATGGTGCATTGGATACCCAGAAAGGGATGAAATTTCCCAGACATGGTGTATTCTCACAGAAAATCAAATTCCTGGTCACAGGGTGTTGCTGCTTGGCTTTGTAAGTGCATTGTTGCTGCATCAGTGAGCACTCACTGCAGTCACCGCTCGAGACACCATCACTCTTGAGTTATGGAAGGTGAGTGATCTGATGCCTAGGATCAGATGTTGATAATCTGATATTTTGGAAGGTTGACCTGCCTATCGATGAGATGATTGAGCACAATCTCAACAATCTTACACTTGACCCAACAAAATCCCTATCACCTGTGGATGAAATGGTAGAGATTTTTCCCGATGCTCCTCCAAGCAAGTATCTGCATATTATTATCCAATGCCTGCCTGCCAGTGAGTTGTCCTTCAATATTGCCACCCTTTCCTCACTGATGGTGGTCTGACTTAGTGTCTTCCAGACCACTCTGCCTGAAACTCAACTGTATTGTCTTGGGTGATGATCCTCGCCATATTTTCCCAGTCAACATTGAGTGGATGAAGGCTGTTAGTGACCTCAAAAATGTTATCAAGGTCACTAAGAAGCCAGAGTTTGACCATGTTGCTGCCAACTGTCTTGAGCTATGGAAGGTGAGTGATCTGATGCCTATGGTTGAATGTTAATAATCTGATATTTTGGAAGGTCAAGATCAATTTGAACGATATACAGTTACAGAACGCGATCATGGACAGAGGTGTCGAGCTGCACCCATTAACCGAGCTGTTTGATGTGTTTGCGGATGGAATAGAGCGTGGATGTATTCATATCATCATAAAATATCCTGCCATTGCACGACACATTCCAGCTGTTGATAGGCGAATCGCTTATCTCAAGAAGGGTGCGGGTACTCCATCGGCCGGTGCAAAACCATCCACATTCTCTACAAAGCAGGACCAGCAAGAGTACCTTTGCAATCATCCTCACAGAGCCACAGACCCTGTTCCCATTACTCTTCTCAAGCCTATCTTTGTTGAGTTTGTGGATGATTGTCAAAAATATGAACCAACTGTCCATGATAACGACTTTGTTTTGCAACTTTCAGAAAAGATGGCCGCCTTCTATCTCAATGAGCTCGTGCAGATGAATACATTCTGGCAAGTGCTCCAGGACTACAGTATTATACTCAATGCTTCTATGGTTGGCTCAACTGGATGTACAATGGACGGATATCTTTTGTCTACCAACAGACAGTTTGTGCTGATGATAATTGAGGGGAAGAATGAGATCGGAAGTGGCACTGCCGAACCATTTATGGAGGCAATGCTGTACTACCGCAAGTTTATGGAAGACTCAAAGATTGAGATGGCAAGGCTCCAGTCTTTCATTCCATCCATCCATATCATTGTCTTCAGTTGGTTCATTTCACCAGATTAATTGCTGAAGCTTTGTATTGATCACAACTAGGGGCATGCATTGGCTTTTCAGGCTCTGTTTTCACTGAAAAAGTCCAATCCGATGTCCTGGTCCCTATCATTTCTCTGTTTTGGCATTCAACAGACCTCCATATGCAAGTGATGGCAGCTCGTACTTTCCTCAGGCAAGATTTTGATTGAAATGAGAATGATAAATTAGTCATTCCTACTTCAGATTTTATTGCTGGGATAAATGGCAAATTTTGACTGACGCCAAATATAGAGCACAATAACACATTTCAACACCAATTTGAACTTCATCTAAATGTATAAAATTGTCGAAAATTTTCCCTTTTGAAAAATATTGGCTCAAATTAAAACTTTATTAATGCAAAGTAATGTGAAATTTGACATGCAGAAAAATGTTCCATAAAATGTTATATAGTAACGGGCATGTTGCTACTCCGGGAAATTCTAAATTTACCCTACATTTAAATTAGGTTGAGAAAATGTGAAATTTAAGCAATAGGGAATTATAGTGAACATTCATTGGGTGCCCATTGGGGATTCATCAGGCATTTGTTGCACATTGTAAATGGTGTATGTTTGAATGTATGTTTGATATATTATGAATATGTAATGTGTATGAATATGTAACACATATAAATATGTATGTAACACGTGACTTCCAAGACCTTCATTGATATTGAACATGTCAATTACAATTTATCTTCAATACATTAATTCTGCTTTGATTACAACAATGGCTGAATTGGATGCACATGTAAGTTATTGGTAGCTTGATCACATAGGGACTGATGCACTGTCTCCAGGAAGTTGATATTAATGAAGAAGACTACAATGTAAGTGGTATTACCATCTAAGTGAGTACTCTAATTCTGCAATAGCGTTTTCATGGGGAGGTGGAGGAACAACTTTGAAATGTCACAGAGAAGCACACCAGAGAGGCTGGAGGTGGAGAGGAGCAAGCTGGGAACATAATAAAGGAGTACATCAGAGAAATGGAATATGCTGGAGATGTTGAGCAGGAGCAGGCTGGAAATGTATGGGAGCAGATTGGTTGAGAAACATTTTCAGTAATGCCATCCATGATAGTAAGTCCTGTTCTGCCTATCTCCATTAGCAAACTATGACATTTCTAGGCACTATGGGACTATGCACAAGAAATCATACAAGATGATATAGAACATGCATGAACTCATCCACACATACCACATCCTACCCACCCTCTCATCCAAATGTCCTGTCATGACAAACACCTTCTAGCATTGATGGTGGAGGATAGGTGCAAAGCAGTGCTTAGGCTATGGCAGGAATTGCATGAGATGGAACATCTGTTGGGCTTAGAGCATATCTAAAGAGGAAGAGCCAGGGTGGGAGAATATTGATGATCTACTGCCCACCCCTTACGATTTACAAACTGGTTCACAAGTCTGTTTCTGGAATGCCCACTGAAGTAACTTAGAAATAATGCATACCATTCAGCCAATACAAATGCCCACCAACCTCTTACCCAAAAAATCATACTAGATTAAATAAATGAGTCATGGCTCACACCTAAGTGCCTGGTTCTGAAATCATCATTCCTGGTTTGCACCTTTCAGGTTGAATTTTTGACAGACAACATAAGTACAGGTATCCCTGTAGACCATAAGATGGATAAAAAGATACTTTGAGAGGTACACTGAGTACAATTTCCATATACAAAAGGAGGGAGCATGTATCGCAAGCATAGAATGAACACATGCTTCCTAAGTACTAGGTAAACTGTCATTGGAACAAGGACATGAGATTGTCTAGACCAGCCACCTAACTGAGGATCTCACCATTATCCTCAGGGTCTGGCCTATGTTTCTTACCAGATGGTGTAACTTGTGTCCATACAGGTGTTGCATCCTGTGAGGCACATAGTGATTTAGTGTATAGACAACATGTGTTTGGCTTGTTGATCGGATGCAACTTTTGCAGTATGGCTGCATCTTTATCAGGCCAGTCAGATGATGCAAGGTGCTTGTCATAAATGTCAATGATAGCCTTGTGCAATTGCAAGACCTGCATGCCAATCTTCTTCTGGAAAGCAGGAGAGTCCAACAGGCAGCCTTCTGTAACATCTATCATCTTCTGCTGTGCAACAATGCGCACAGGCCCAACTTTGTCCATAACTTCCTTCAACAAGTGCTACAATCATACAAGTCTCTCCTCTACCTCAGGGGGGATCCTAGAGTACCAATGTGAGAAGAACTGAGCAAGTTCAAAGACACTATTGTCGAGCAGCCTGCAATTGACAAATATGTAATGCAGAAAGTTAGTTCTTGTAATGAGAAAACTTGATTTTGCAGATCCTCTGGACCCCCACAATGGATCAGCATTGAAGACCTGCATTATAAATTGTGTCCAGTCAACATTGCTCATGCTGCTCTCTTGAACATTAAGGCTGTCTACAGAATGACATAAAGACTGAACTCAAGGTCATCTTTGACATTATGGATGGCATAAATATTTTTGATGAGGTGAGCAGACATGAACTGCCATGTTCCCTTAGTAATAGCAAAGTCAGTGCAATATATTAATTTTGGTATGGAATGAACATACTGTGTGGGTGGTCTGTCGAGGGCCCTGAATGGTAAGTAATTTTTCTAGGTCCCAATCAATGAGAAAGGCCTTTCCTTGGTAGATGACAATATTACTGACACTGAGATCTCAATGCAATATTCTAGTGTTTGCATGTGCATCCTAATGAGCTGAATAAATCACGAGCACAGATATCAAGTAGTATGTGAAGCTCAAATTTAAAGATATATACCAATTAATGTGTCATGAACAGACTGGATGAGCTGATGAGAGCTCTCAAAGTCTGTCAACTTCTCACCCATGAGATCAAGAACCAGGCAGTGAAGAGTATGAGGCATGACAGCTTTGTTGGGACACACCCATTCAGCTCTCCTGAACTTGACAGTCTGGGTGTTTTGCTGGGGAATAGGGTGGATTACATCATGAAATGTGATACACGTTGCAACATTGTGAACATTGTAAGACTAATAATTTATAAGTCTCACCTTCCAGTAGGACATCCTTTATTGACACATGCCGAGAGTCCTTGAACATCACAACTCTATTGTTAAGGATGTCAAACATGGGGCATGTGTGAGTCCAGTGACCAACAATTGGAAAACCTTTTGCAACAGGATGAGAAATAATCAGTGTCAACCAGTCAGAATCCTCAACAGCAGGATCCCTCGGGATTGCAACTTTGAACATGCATATGGAAGCATCAAGTTTTAACACTGTCCTTGCGAGGGCAGCTTCTTGGTTGCTAGCAGGCATTACAGAAGTATCGACACCATGCAGTGCAGGTGATGCTTGTCCAAAATGATAGAAGAAATTGGCCAAGTGTGATTTATTGTTATAATTGAAGGCAGTCGTGATGATGGCTCCCTCCCTATCCCATCTAATGATATGAGCATGATTATGGATGATCAGCACAGAGAATATGTGGGTGCGATATTGAGCACCAAGCTGAGCAGCAGCATAACTTGATATTTGACCCAATGTGTTGAAGCCCTTATCAGTCTGAGATACAATAGGCTTATCGACCTTGGAATCTTTGTTGAATGCATCATGAGTATCATTCCATTTGAATTTGATGCAGATTTCAGCTTTGGAGATATTGCAGCCATGGGAAGTTCTGTTGGCATACGTCCAGCTTGATATTGAATGAGAAGGATGAACAGTTCTTAGTGTCTGCATGTTTGGAAGTGTTCACAAATGTTAATCGGGGGGCAAAAAATTGTCTGGTGTTAATCTGAAATTAGACTGTCAAAAATCTTGATGGCATAGGTGCAAGGTCACTCACAAATGGTCTGTAAGAATCTTCCTCTTTCTTAATGGATTGCATGTTAAATACTGCAGCATTGGAGGCCAAAGCGAAGTGGGAAGTGAAGTCTAAGGTGTGATGATCTTCAGGGTTTGGTAGGAACTTGTTGAGAAAGTTCTTTACTGGCATTGGGCCAACAATAAAATCTTGCATCTCCTTGCCCATGGAGTTAAGAGTATCGACTCGACATTGTGAAAAGGTTGTGAAGGGTAATACCATAGAACTATTTTGTTTAATAGGAGTGTCGACAGGACAGGTAGCTAACAGCAAGTCCAGTGCAGTAGGCTGTGCTAGTATCAGTGCTGGAGGGATAAGACTCCCATTGGCTGTGCTATTTGACAGATCCTGGGTGGCTAGTTGTACTGGTATAATTTCTGCATCTACAGCAGGGGTAGTAGTCCCATCCCTAGTAGAGCCTCCCAGGTCTAGACTCAGAAGCATGGTATTTTTGATATAATATGTACTGGTATATATGATATGTATGTGACAGGAAAGACCCAGACCACTCTACATCTTACAGGTATGGCTACTACAGGATATATGTTCATGGTAAGAAAGAAAAGAGAAAAGATAACATGAAGTACGTGATGAGCCTTATATAGAGAATGGAACTCAGTCTGAATGTTCCCATATGGGATTCAATCATGAAGTCATTTATGATACAAATAAACGACAACATAGATAGATAAACGACAGTATAGCTAAGGGCATCATGAATATAAATCATATTTGTAGTAGGATCAATCCTATTTATTCAATCCTATTCATTGTGAGACAGTATTACATATCACAGAGAGGGACGCACCAGACAGAGTGAAACAGCAACAATATGATGTAGAGAGAAGTTCCACCACATGAAGTGCGACACTACCCACTCCAGCATGACAACTTCAAAATTTTTGGCAAGCACTGACAAGTGCAAGCAAGCAGGGAAGTGAGGATAGTGGCAGAACAGATCTAGATGAGAGTGCAGTGGGAGGTGGCGCTACATGGCAAAGTTCACTCCTTGTTCCTTTTCAAAAATATACTCAATGATTCCTGGCATTGGTTGCATGTCCCTAGTGCCAGAGGGATAATAGAAGATAAGACTGTTACCCATATGGGTGGAATGATGGGTATAAATTGATCCCCTGTGGAGTGTGTGAGCATGTAAGACTACCTGCCAAACATGAATGAGCTGGTGAAGGTCTTCTGGCATTGCATCTGTTGGTGTAGGAGATGTTATGCGATCATTGATGGGATTAGTGTTGATTAAGGGAGACACAAATCTGTCAAATAGAGATTTCACATCCCTAAACACAGGAGGGTAAGAAGGTCAGTTGAGCCAGCATTTGAGCTTTGCAGCTTGGATATATGAGTGGAGGAGGGTTGATTTTTGCTGACTTGTGAGCCATTGTGAGAAGTCTATCATTGACAAGAAAATTGAAATTGTACCAAAAATATGATTACTGGGCAACCACTGTAGCTGCTCAATGAGGTGCTTATATGGGAAGCACCACCCTGATTGCACAGGACCAAAGAGCTGAAGGTAGTCCCAGATGTGCAATGCCATATGACCATTAGTGTGATGTAGCACATAAGGAAGTACTACCTGCAAGTCCCTCATCCAGTCGACAAGGTATCCACAGTATGCTGCTGCTCGAGCTGTTGTCATAGATCATAAATATATAATATGAATAGCAGATACAAGGGCCATTGTGTGGTCAAGAATTGCATGACAGCTGGCTGCTATTTCTGAATTGCGGTGCATAGACCCCTCACCTCATAAACTAACTAGTGCTATGGGCAAGTATACAGTCATCAACATACACCATTCATCAGCCTTTACAGTCCCAGCTTTGGTTTCCCCAAAGTTATAGGGGACTGATCTCAATGAAGAGGGCATATCTGCTGTCCAAATGATATCAGCAATGTGTTGCATGACTTCCGGGGTAGTGATGTGTAATTTTGGCAGCACCAGGAATGAAAGGTTCCATTCAATGCTGCAAAAGGAGGCTTAAAAGGGGTATGGGAATGCCAGAACCATGAATTACCTACCTAGGTGATAAGTGATCTAACTCAATAGGCTTTGTATATTTTTTTACTGGGGTGTGCAACATCTGGCCCAATGCCCAAGCCTGCTGATACGAATGGAAGGCATCTAGCCTTCTTCAACAACAATCTCCTTTCTAACTTGGATATGTGATCCTCAATTAGCTGTGTGTCATTTCCCTCAAGGTTGGGAACTGCCTCTGTAAGGAGGGCATGAATCAACTTGACAACCCTGACATCTTTCTTGCTAAAGTCTTGGGGTTTGTTTAGATTAACATCAAGAAAGAGATAATCAAAAGCAGGTGTAGGATCAGCCTTGTGATGTGCAGAGTCAGTTGTAAGGCCCAAAAATTTGTGGAAATGAGCATGTGTGAGACCTTCCAGGAGACAATGCATAGTGTCAACAATGATCTGATAAGAGGGATCCCAGTATGGTAACCTCCAAAGTGTCAACCACTGCACCCCATATGCTGAGAACAACTTGTTGTGCTCAGCCAAAGTTTTAGCATTCTTCCAGAGCTCAGCATAGTGATGCACTTCACTCTTTTCCTGAATTCTCCAAGACTCAGACTGGATATCTGTTCTGCTGCAAGTCTACCTATGCCAGAAATGACAAGTCATGCAAAAAAGTGGCTTGTCAGACCGGCTAACTGAGTGGCCTTTCTTGCTGCCAGGAGGTCACACACTAGACAAGCTATAGCACTGTATGTAACCCGACCATAAGCATGGAGAGCTGTATGGTTATATTATATACTGCATTCCTAACTTTCCAATATGTCATTGACTACAGGATCAAGAAAGTGATTTAACTGATCACCTGAGGGTTCTGAAGGTCCAGGAATGATGCTGGCTAAGTACATGTTCTCAGGCTTGTATCTGATATCAAGGGGGAAGTTTAAACAAGCACAAGATATAATGCCAGTGGACATTGAGGCATTTTGCTGCAGATTGCCTTTGATGTTAAAGAAATCAATATTGAGGGTAAAAGTATATCGGCCCTCCTCACCTCTGTCAATAAACAGAGACTGTCCTGAAGGACCACTAAAAGTGTGAAAAAGTTCATATCCCAAATATCTCTGTTGATATGCAGCAGGCTTCCAATGAAGGCTAGCAAATCATCATAGGGCCTGTCCATCAATGCTTCCAGGTCAGGATGAGACAGTAGTCCAGTGAGGTAGTTGTGGAAGTGGTGATAGAGGTAAGTTTTTATCAGCTCTAATTGTCTATCAGCTGAGCACTGTAGCAATGGTTCACCACAAGGACCATCCTCTTGAATTGATCTGTTTGTGCAATTCATGGGGTATTGGGTGTGACTTGAGGTAAGACTGGCCCTCGGTTTATAAGTACAGTTACATGCTGGGCATACTGCATAAGAAGTGGTCTGAGTGTTGAGCTTGAAGTGTGAAAGTGTGGTATCCATGGACTGTGGGATCTGAGCAAGAGTGGTTTGATGACAGAATTGAAAATCAGTGTTATTTGACTCCATAGCAAGGTTCAAAATTAGGGACAGAACTCCCATAAGGAACTCCCTGTGTCTGTGACCGATGCCAAAGATGACAACAGAGATGGCAGCCAGAAAGAGGGACATCTGGGTAATTTTGTCACAATGGTCGATTGGTAGATCCTAATGGTGTGCTTGATACATCTCAATCCGAAGGGCATGATCAAGGGCATGAACAAAACTTACAAGAGTCAAACTCAAATGGTTCAGATGACACAGAAAGTTCATCTTCCTTGAGACAACTCATCTTGGATGGTGCACAACATATCATGAGATGTTGCAGAAGAAATTTGTGCAAGAGCCCTGTTTATCTGTGACTTTAAATTTGTCAATGTTATCTGAGCCCTCGACTGGCGCCACATTTCAACCACCTGCAGAGCATGGGTGATATGTCTAGGAACAGACAAGTTAGCAGCCTCAAGGTAAAGGTAAGAGGTGATGCCTCACTGCATAGCATCTAGGATAAGTCCAGCTCCTGCATCAATCATAGTGTCCGGAGATGAGTGAGCTTGTTCCCTGTCTTGTTGCGATTCAGAATGGGAAACCCATAGTTTACTATGGCTGTCTGGGTCCATCTTATCATCAATTAGCATAATGGAAAATAGCTCAGCGGTGAGATCATCAACAGAGGTTGGCATATTGGGTTGATATTTGAAAGACAATGCCTGTCTATCTTGAAGAATGGATGCCTCACATCTGGAGAATGCCATGTTGATGCCTTGCATCATGTGAATGCTTTTTGTAGTGATGGGTACTTCTTTTCCACCAGGGTTCCTAGGTATGCTGTCATCTCCAATGTCACAGCATTGCACACACTTGCAAAGAAATAATTGACTAGGCATCCAAGTGGAGTGTTCTTGTAGCAGAATGAAGTGTGAGGTGTGATAAAAGTACTCGAAAAGTGGGTTATGGGTGAAGATAGCAATACAATACAACCTAACAATAATGCAACATTGTTAGGAGGCATGTTTGTTTCAGGCAATGCTGTACAATGCCTGCTATGTGAATGCTCACCTGCATACAATTTAAATTGATATTACAATAACAATGAAGACAAAAATTGAAATAAGGTTCATTAGTACTAAGAATTAATGACAATAGACACTTACAAGCACTCTTCCAAACAATGAACAATGGGAATCCTGGAATGCAGTTGCAAATTAAATTGTGTATCTATTCATCTAAGTTGCACTTACCACTGGGACAAGGGTGCCAGGCTCAACCAGATGCTCATTAGGCATGATTCCTTGTGAGTATTGCCAGCACAGACCACCTTGTTTTGGAGGGGCATTTTGGAGGGGCATTTCAATTTAGGCAGGAGAATTCTCCAGTACTACAGCTATCTCAATGTCACTTGCAGCAAATCTGTGCATGGTGTCAACAAGGTCTTCAGCAGTGGTTGTTGAGTAACCTCACAGACTGACACACTTGATCTAAGGAAAGGCTATAATCTAAGCTGCAGATAATGCCTGTGACCATAATCAGTATTAGAACAAGTTACTTTATGACAACATACTAATGGATCTCCTGCAGCACAGGTGCCAAATACTGGGGCTTCTGAGTAATTGATGGACATGTGTTCAATGTGAATGGCTGAATGAAAGCCTGGAGGACATGTCATTGCAAAACAAGAGCAGCTCTGAGGCAAGGAAATCATGAGATATAATACACTGTTACAACAGCCAACAAATTGCAGAATGGTGGTGATATAGTCAGGTGATGCGTCATCAGCTTGCAGTGAAACACCAAGGCAAGCAAGGGAAGGTGGATTATAGTGACTCCGAAGTACAGGGAGGATATGGGTCAATGGTCCATCTAGCACAGAAAAAGAAAGTGTCAAATGGAGGTTGACTTGATTGGTCCTCCAGGCATTACCAGGTTGTGGCAGGATGCTGAGGGTAGTGACAGTGGGATGATGGGCTAGAAACCAAATGAGTGTGGATGGTGCGCAATTAGCATTGGCTCAGAATTCAACAAATGTTGGGATAGCTAAGTACTGCAGAAGTCTGTCCCAGTGTACAGAAGTGAGCTTGATAGAACTAAGGCCAAGTTTTTGCAAAGAGGCAGAGCAGATGGTTTGCACTGTAAATGAAAGAAGCTGAGGGGAAAATAACAGCCATAATGATACTTCAAACACTTTGAGATGGTTGGTACCCAGGTGACCTCCAATTTGGGTGAGTCCATTAACAGATGATGGGCAAACACCATCACAGAAACCCATGCATGTAATCAGGGAAGTGACAATGTCAAAATTCCAGAAAAGCATGATGTATCATATGGATTTCTGAGAAATGAAGTGGAGGAAGTGTAAAAATGCAGAGAGCTGTAAAGGTCTCAGATTAGAATTTAATCAACACAACATCATGCATGGTGAATGAAAGGTATCTATTCGAGTCCAAGTGGCCAGAACATCGAAATTGGACAAATCAACATGGATATGAAACATATCCTGTGGTGAAGTTGGGAAATTTCTGTTAATGAAAAAGATAGGACCAGCAATTTCTCTCAACAGAGAAGAAACTTGTGTGAGAGAGCATAGATCATGTGTGCCTAGAAGACTGGTGATAGTGATGAGGACTTCTGTGGGTAGTGACCAAATAAATGTTGTGGTGATTTTACATGGCTCATAACAGTTTATGCATGCAATTGAAAAGGGTCCAACTTGACCATCCACCTTGCACTTCAAGAAAACATTGGACTACAGTTGATATGAGTGAAAATAAATATGTATCACAAGGCTTTCTGTACTGCTTCCCTAAACAAGTGCTTAGCAGTGGGACTGGTGAAGTTGGTGTTGCAATGAAGGATTTTTCTTGGCTAGAATGTTATTAACACTGGTGCAACTATTGGGAATTTGAATATACTGTAGCAACAACCCAGCTTATGTTGCTTGTGGAATATGATTCCAAGATACATCACTTTCAAGGAGATGTTGACTTGGGCAAATATATTTTATGTTTAATTGGGATGATCATCTGCATCAATGTCAGCCAATAACATATAGTAAGTGTTAAGGTTGTACTCTTGTAGGATCGGATCCGAAGGACTTCGGCCTCAGCTCGTGCGCTGTGCCCCTTTCCCAAGTACTGTCCCTTATTTCAAAGTACTAATGACGACACGTCCGAAGGTCTGGACGAGTATTGTAGTATATCTGGACATCTTCCAGATATCGGAAATGCATGTAAGGCTAATCTGGACGTATCCGAACTAGAAACTAACAGAGTATAGACTACCCGAAGGTAGAGCCGGAGATGTAGACTATCAGAATCTATCCAAAGTCTCGGAGGATGACAAGAGTAAGAAGTACTCAAGTCCGGAAGACAGAAAGAGGACAAACTAAGATGATATTCGAACTGAGGTACTACAGGACATTTACACAAGTTTATATACTAGTAGGCATAATGAAAAGATCAGTAAGCAGTATCCAAGGCTATGTAGAAAGCATATGCAAAGGTTAATAATCACGAGTCGGAAATGAACATAGGTAGACGGATCAGTAATCGTACCGGTAATAGATATAGCTGAAACAATGGAAATAAGGAAATACCGAATAGGCTGTGTTTAACGTTAAATGAACAGGAAATAAATAGGAAGCTTATCTATATTGGAACGGAAGCGGATCTATGCATCGGACTGGATCGGATCTAAGGTCCGGAGTCCGGAAGAGAAGCATGGATATTATGGGATATGACAGTAAGATCATGCGCAAGTACCTTGATGGGTTGTTTTTGGCATCCAGGTACCTCATGAACTGGGGTATAGATGTCCTATGAGGATATTAGGGTTTTTAAGGCTAACTACAGGTAAATAACCTCACCATTAAGGAGTTGCCCTATCACAAGAAATGATGAGGACCTGAAGATGGTATCGACAAGTTGAATGTCTTTGAGTGTCACACACTTAATAGTTGTGCTGAGCAGTTATTGTTGGATCAGAGAGCATTGAATGTGATTGTGTTCTGGGGAGATATGGTGCTCCTGTTGCATGTTTTTGAATAGCAACTGACCATGTTGTTTTTAAGAATGTTCATTTGCAAATGATAAATGAAAACAAACCTTATTTGAGGCCTGGGTTGAAGCAATGACAACACATATTCAAGTGAGTAAGGGAGATAGTTGTAGGCAAGCTACTGAACACACCTGTAGTATGCTACCAGTTGTCATGCACTAATTGCTAATAAGATCTCGAAAGTTAATGGAATTCAGCCATACCTTTAATTGACACTCACTATGTCATCTAAATCACCTCTCAAGACTACTGTGATCCATAAAAAATGCTTTAATCCATATACTTGGCCTACATTAGACTATGAAACATCCAACTACAGTATGTCGCCATGTACTGTGCCTCTATCAAGGGGTTTTGCTCTATATTTCAATGACTATCAGGGGATTGTAAGTGAAGGTACCATATTTGTGATCAATAATAACTTGCCTGGACATTATTCTCAGCTGTATTACGATGTTATCAATGTCCTCAAGTTTGTCCATACATCTCTGGCAACTCTCAAGATGTATTTATCTTCCACTATTTCTCTTCAAAGTGCATTCACTAAATAATAGACTCTTATTTTTCCAGTACAAGGACCATTGATATTATGGTTTTCAACTCCAATTTCTAAACACAGACAAGGGTGGCATGAGAAGGTCACGTGACATGATGGTTCATATATCTCCAACCACTGCACACTCTTCCTTAAACATTCCTTTCCTCTTACCTTCATGATGGGTTTCACATCTCATGGGTGTTCCATTGTCGCTGACAGTGGCCTGTTGAACCTTCCCAACAAATTTTCTGAACTGTCATTGCCTGCCATTTGAATATTGGTCCAATCAAGTTTGAATATCGTGGAACACATTTTGTAAGTCTTCCGTTCAATTGCTCTGCATTGACCACTATATAGGTACATCTGGATCTGCTCTTTCACGCACATTGGTCCTGCATTCTGTTCCTCATGGGAACAAAGAGCAGCTTGCTCTGGCGCTTATGGCAGCACTCCTCTGCATCCCTGCCCATGATGGTCCTGCATTCCATTCCTCATGGGATCAAAGAGCAGCTTGCTCTGGCGCTTATGGTGGCACTCCTCTGCATCCCTGCTCATGATGGTCCTGTGTTCCATCCCTCATGGGAACAAAGAGCAGCTTGCTCTGGTGCTTACAGTGGTACTCTGCATCCCTGCCCACAATGGTCCTGCGTTCTGTTCTTCATGGGAACAAAGAGCAGCTTTCCCTAGTGCTAGAAATAACTCTGTTTTTGTTGTATTATCATAGAGCTCTTATGGATTGACATTGACTCATCGCTGGACTGTCTGATGTCAACGTGCATTTGAATGATGTTTTCAGCGACTTCCACTAATTAACAAACATTGCTCAGTGATTTCGATCTTATGTCTGATTCATCCTTCGTCTGAATCATCTCTGACTTGATAATTTGGCATAGAACTAAAAACACACCTATACATTCAGGACCAATGACAATATGCAGGAGTGTAGATCATTGGTGGTGCAATTGCTTCCAATCAGCATTGTCTGCTTCTGCACGCCAATGTCTCCGTCAACAATCAACCTTGTTTGTGAGTGCATGTATAATTCTTGTCGTGACCAACTAACAGTTCACTTTATGAGGTGCCCAGGTCTGTGATTCTTACATTGGTTTACATCTTATTCACTGTCACTGTGTTTTAATCATTTGGGATCTATGAGTGACCTTTCCATGTTGTGACAGCACAGTAACTTCAACCCGTTGAGAGGGTGTGATAACTATCATTTGGCTATAAAATCTAGCTTTTGAACAGTCAATGGCTGAACCCATTGCACCTCCAAACATCACTAAATAGGTCAACCAACAGTATTCATGTCCCCATACAAGGAATAGCAAAAGGACAAAAATATATCCCTACTTTCCAAGGATATTTGATAGCAGACATTTCGAAATTGTGCCAGAATATTAACGCTGTTTCAAGTGACTCAAGTATCCACCATTGCATCAAAATGTAAGCCATGTGCAGCACTTGATGCAATGATAGTGTCTTGCTGTGAACCCAACTGATCATACATCCAAAAGCTGATCCTCTCCGTCTTCAAGACACTAATGGATCAACAAGTAAATGTGGAGTTGAAGATTGATATCTTAATTACAGAAGTCTTGAAGTCAGTAAATCAGTGAGTATCATAGTTCCCATGTCAGCATGGATTCAATATCACTGATGATGCACTCCCATTCATCACCTGGGGTTCTCAATATTGGTCTAGACTTTATCTTTGTATTGGATGAGGCGAGACACCCACATATGGTGCTTAATGTATGTTTTGCTACCCAGTCTCCATATATATATCTGTTTCTATATGGTGGTGAAAAACTGCTTTATCCACGGTTCTGTTATGATTTATGTGCAGTTCTTTGCAGAACATGTTGATACTCATGTATTGAAGGATGTGACGCAACAATGTATGATATTGTTATGCAATGAATCCATTCAGTCCTTTCAATACTCATTGTTGAATATACAGAGGTCACTGCCCAAGTAAAACAGTGATAGATGTGCCCAGTTTGCTGCAGGTGCAACATACAACATCCTACAGGGACTCATCTGCAGATTAAAAGGCTCAGCATGAAGGGCTTTTTGGGCAATTTGAATTGCTCTGGAGCTTTTGCCTCCAACCCATCTCACAGAGTCGATTAGCTGGTAAAGAGCATCTGATCAGCTCTACAGGGCAGTGCAGAAAGACATGCAATGTGTTCCCAGAGGTCGCAGAGAGTGGGATGCTCCCAGGGTACACAATTTTCATAGAACATCCTTTATTTTATGGGCCACCCAACACACTCATTTGGAGGGTGGGAAGTATCATGTTGAATGCATGCGATGTCTAAGATCATTTGCTGGTGGTGCACCATAGAGAAGGTATGAAGAACGCCAGAATACCGAAAGAGGTTCATGATGAATGGGCACTGCTAGTGACTCGGAGGAATGATTCATTTTCAATATTTAGAAGATATGAGCATGAACCATGCTATCCTGCACCTTTCGCATGAACACATGATGATAATGCACAATTGAGCATGTAGGTGAGCAATGATGCAACAATGTGTCAAAATTTGTGGCTTACTTGAAGAGATACTAAGTTAATGATTTACCAATAGATAATTGTCTCCTTACTGACGTGATCATGCTATTTTGTAGCCATCCAGATGGTTGAGTATTAATATGGGGATGTCGACAGGCTGATCTAACAGCCCTTGGGTGGCACGACAAACGTGGCTGATGGTTGATGGGCATTGCTAGTAACTCCGAGGTAATTTTAATTCGACATATCTAGATGATATGAACACTAACCATGCTAGCCTTCAACATTCAGAGGAAAAAAGGTGATAATGCACAGTTGAAAATGTAGGTGGGCAATACTGGGACAATGACCGCAATGTTTTTATTGTTGCAGCCAAGGAATTTGAATCAGGCTCCATGTTATGCATACATGGCCCATTGATTATGGTCAATTTGTCCAGCAACCATCATTGTTGATTGGTGTCGTACAATCAGAAGTGGACAAAACTCCAAGTGCTAACAACACGTGAGCAAGACAGTACATGTGTCAGGAAAGTTTCGCTGACCCATATTACTTATATAATACACATCCGATTTCTGGGTGATAGTCAAGAAATGCAAGACCATTGGGGAAATCCTTGAGAGAGTGACCAAGGATACTACCAATCACAATTTGCCAAGATATTTGGTACATGCTTTATCGACACTTAATTCATAAGCAAACCCAAGTCAACTGTTGCCAGAAACTGACAATGTTAAGCAGGTCAGTTGACGATATCAACAATAAGGTATTCTCAAGGAAGGAGCAAGGATTGTTGAGGAGGTTCATCTCAGTCACGATTGATCACGACCACATTGCTAGTTGGGAATAGGACATAGCCTTTAATGTATGTACCTATAACTCGATGTGCATTTCTGCTGCTGAATGACATCTCTAGACTGAAGTGAATCCTGGGATGGCCATGAGGTTGAAAGGACTTGTTTCACAACTCAATTGCAATCAAACTAGTGTCAATGTTCTCAAGTGAGTTGCTATGTTCTGCGGGCTGTGGATGTACTTGAAATGCAGTCAGGTATCAGCCTATTGAGCATGTGATGGATAATGACAGATTTTCCACCATTGGACTCAAGCGCTGCTCAAGAATTTGTCATTCAAATTTATAAACACACTAGCTGTAGTGAGGCTGGGGAAGATATAAGTGACCTACTCAAAAAATTGGAATTCCACCCCCTTTCCATCAATTTGCTTGCGAACACTGTGCAGCAAGATGACTGGTCTCCAGCTACATTACTGAAGAGATGGCACACTCGGCACAGTGCCGTGCTCAACACTGGCAAGGGAAATCTGCACAGCCTGGCAGACACCATGCAGCTGTCACTCGACTCACCATCTATCCAGGGTCTTGGCGAGGATGGTCATTGTACTATAGCCATAATCGCCTTCTTGCTCCAGGGTCTCAACGACAACCTGGATGGCAATTTGCTGCCATTGCTCCAAGAGGTCGACAATATATGCAATGTTCTATGCAGGCAATCTCTGATTTATCATCAAGACAACTTCATCAAGGTACTCACACCCATTTGACATTATGTGCAAGATTATTTGCTGATACCTGACTCCACATGTTTGCGAGAGATACACACCTTCCACTATTGGACTGTCCAGCAGTGTTCAAAAGAACCAGATGGTCATGCTAATATCATCATCTTGGATCACTTCAACATAGAGTATGTCCTTCCTTTCGACTGCGCACATATCCCTGATGAGACATATCATGCTTGCTCAAACTTTTTAAAATGCTTGGAGTGACAGCTTCCTCGCTCAACTACCCTTTCCCCCACTATTTTCAATGTCATCTAGAACTCCTTCACATATGAGCTCAAGTCATACTGCTTGTGGCGTCTCGGCTGGCTCTACATCACTGTCTCCCAGCTCACGGACACAATGAAGATTATCAAAGCTGCTGAGGCACTCTATCTTGCCACCGGCAACCACAAAATGGTGGCTGAATGCGTACCACTTGTGCGGACACATACAGATGTCAAGGCCGCTTCATCCAATCCCAACAACTTTGAGAGGGCTTTCAATGCTCCGAGTCATGGGAGTATCTCAGTGAACCAACAAAAGACGAAGTTTGGTATTTCTTGGATGCTTCTCGGATGTACACCTTCACCACATCTGCAGATGAATTATGTATGCAGTCCTGGGACTTGGAAGATCACAATTATGGCTTGCCATCCATATTTAGGTGACTTTGCATTGGCCAAACAATACTTCATAGAAGCACAGTCTTTGTGCACTGAGATGAGAGTGCCTGAGTGACATTTGTACAGTTGCAACCTGTGCTAATTTCTGCAAGACAGAGTTAGAGTATGGACATTATTTTTAGAGGGTCAGTCACCATTTGCGCACATTATGTATATTATATATATGTATATGTAATAATGGCCTGTCACCCGATTGTACGAGTAGATGGTAGGTGAATAGGAGCAGAGTTGTGATAGAAGAAAGATCAGTGCGGTAGGAGAGATCAAACAATTCGAAGGTGGGTGGTGATCAGCCAGAGCACGCACATGGGGTAGACACAAATTTGTTCCACCAGGTCAATTGCTCTGTGCTTATATATATTAGAATACAACAATACTTTGTGTGTCCTCTGTTCAGCAATCTGATCAGCACAGGCATTGACTTCACACTTTCCACTAAAGCTTGAGCCATCTTCATCAAACACTGCATCTTGCTAGCATCAAGCATCATCCCCAGGAAGTCCGCTTCACATCGAGCCTCATGAATCACATCACGAATGAAAGTAGAATCATTGAGAGAATGTCTAAGGTACATCCTCATTCATCTTTCTTGTAATAATTTCCAAATTCATTTAGGATGCAAAGGATTTGGATGTCCCACATTTGAGATCGCCTACCCCACAATCGATTATGCATCAGGACATGCAGGAGCTGCTCGAAATTGTCGATTGTCTGCATCATCAGGTATCATACCTGCAGCAAGAACACGAGGAGGTGCGTAGAGAGCACAAGTCTCAGGTGGAACAGTATTGCACCCATATAGACCTCTTGAAAGACGAGGTTCTTTACAGGCAAACCATCATTGACATGATTAGTGATGATGTAGATCAGCTTGAGGAAGAAACGGAGCAACAGCAGAAAGAATTAAATGATATAATGGAGCACAAATGGCTTAATGTGATCACGTGTAATGAGCGAAATGAGTTCTTACAAGATGTCATATCCAGACTCACATACACAGATGACTTGTAGATTTGATTTAACTAACATTTACACATGATTCATACATCATTATAACTTACAACTCCACATAGATCTAGTGGCTCATATTGGTGCTTGTCATATAGGCTGCATCTGGCTATCCTGTTTGCCTCAGCCTTGGTGAGTATCATACATATGGAATGTCACATCACCATTCAACGCATGAAACTGAATCCCATGCTTCATCTACAATTGCTTCACAGCATTTTTGGAGGTTTGAAATACTATAGATCTACGACATTATTTGACTCGAGTGATATGCTCACCATATATCACATGTCAAGTCTGGTCTTGGTCTTCATGCTAACGAGTGACATCAAATTCTATGTGAATTTCTTTCATCATCTTATTCGACAACATTTCAATGACACTCTTAAGATTCATCCAGGATAATTGTCCTTGCAGCATGGTGGCCATCCCATTTGGCTCCCCTCCTACTGTATTCCTACTGAACAGTTGACAAGACATAGAAGTTCCATATTGTCAGTGTGCACACATGGTACACAGCACAATTTATTAGTTTTATTTTAGTCAAAGATTACTTGCGATGTATTATAAGGGCTGAAGAATGGGAGGTCCATGCCAATGCGCTGTTCTTGATATCATTTCAAGGTGTACCTAACATTGCTGATCTATTTTGATATACAGTTCTTGCGTTCATACAATGTATTAGAAATAACTGGTGGCGACAGTAAACGCTGTGTATTCTGTGATTGGATGCTGTTCATGCAGCCACAGAAAAAAAAATTGTCTAGTGGTAATATCACCATCCCAGCAGCACAGATGTACAATCCTTCAGCTCTCATACTGTCTTATGAGCAGAATGTGGCAAAATCAGATGTACTGTATTGTAACTGGACCAAGCATTCATGGCGATAATACAGTGCTTCTATTCTATTTTCACAATTCTCTCAACATCCAGCATAAGGGCTTACGAATGGGAAGTCTATGCTGCTCTGCTGGTCATAGTACTACTACATGATCCATTCTCTGTGGTACTACAACAAGCCCAGCAGCATGGACGTGCAATTCTTCAGCCCTTATACTGTTTTCCAGGCAAAATGTAGCAACAATAGATCTACTTCCTTGTCACCCTGCCAAGCGTGCACAGCAACAGTCCAGTAGTTCTATTTCAGTTCATTTCCACAATTCACTGTGAATATAGTATAAGGGCTGAAGAATGGGAATTCCATGCTGCTGTGCTGGTTGTGGTGCCACAGAGAATGTATTATGTAGTGGTACTATCACCAGCAGAGCAGCATGGATTTCCCATTCTTTAGCCCTTATGTGTATGATCAACATATTACCTGAATATTCCTTAGTGATACAGGCATTTGTTATGGCCAGCAGTAAGCATTTGAACAAGTCATTTGTTGAACCAGTATGAAAATGCGGATCATCATTATATCATACGTTATGTAGCTTGAAGGTAATGTTAACATATTGGTTTGTCACATGGGCATCACTCTGGCCTGTAAATATTGCATGTGAGTGAGATGAAAGAAACACATTACATTGAACATCAGGGAATCCGCCCAGAAAGTTCAGAGTCTGATAGGAAACTGTAATGACACCTAGTAGTAGGTTGAGACACAATCAAGTAGACTTGCAGACAGTATGAGTTGACTATTATACAAACTGGTTAGCTACATATGAATGGCGTATATAATGACTTAAGTACTGGTGTTGGGGTCAGTGTGTTCAAAAGTCCAATGATCGTATCCCTAAGTGCTGAAAATGACTCCCGTCATGCAATATCATCTTCAACACTTTGTTGAATAAACCAGTCTATATCCTTCCACTGTCGATCTGTGTCTTCCTCCAACCACTTGACATCTTGAGTAAGGAAATCAATCATTGCCTGCTTGTAGCATACATCTTCCTCCAATTCATTGATGTGGTCTTGCTGTTGTTGGAGTGTGGCATCATGCATGATGCGGATGTCATCCATTTCATCAAGATGCCTTGCGCGAATCTCATCGACCTCCTCCCTATCCATGGACATCTCCACCTCCATATTCTCCACCTTGTACTCCATCCATTCCAACTCCTCAAGGAGGGCATAGGCCCACTCTTTCATTGTACTTTCCTTGGCTGCAGCACCATCAAGATTCAATACATTTTGCTTCTAAATTTCATTATGTCTCACAAATGTTGTAGAATCATCAATACATACATTTAATTGTCTTTCAGCCCACTCTAACCCAACATGCATCCTTTTGCTGGGCTTCATAGGCGTGAGGTTGGTCTCTGCAGCACATTTGTATGAAGACAAGCACATTTTGGTAACTATATGGGAAGGAATTTTAAGTATATATGAGTAGATGTAGTTGGATCAGGAAGCCACTGAATGAAGGAACAGAAAGTTCAGTATTACCATGAAACATGTATTATGTAAGCATATTTGAACCAACACTCAAACCTCAGTGAATAAATAGTTCTCAGATGAACATGGGTGAGGTCAGAGTGCAAATCACAAAGGTGGGATCACACTATTACTGCAATGTGCACATCAACACTTGTCCCAGGCAAGCGGCGAATCATGGTCCTTTGCCCTCATCACGGTTTCAACAAGCCAGTATCACACATTTGTGGAGTGGATCATGATTTGGATCACTTGTTTTTGGTGCGCAGGAGAAGTCTTATCCTTGGAAATTTCTAGGAAGTGGTGGGCAGGTCAAATGGTATGTGGGTCTTGTAGTCCCATGCTGCTCTGCTGATGTTGATGATGATGCCGATTTCTACGGCATGAAAGAACCTGCTGTGAGATCTCTGATGGAGATAAGGGAGATTCTCCCCCCGCCCTGAGAGTTGTGGCTTCCACCTGATGCATAATGCATCAATCACAGGTAAGTACTGTATTGTCATTCGCCTCAGGTCATGCACATCCCTTCCATGTTTATTTTGATGGTGCACAGACTCGCCGAGATGATGCATAATCTTATGGAGGTCTCCCTTGCCTCAATAATTGTGGCTTCCCTCCTGTGCGTCAATTCCAGGCCCAACTCCAACATCATCATTGGCCTCTAGATACACACATTGCACAAACTCCTCAAGGCCTTTGAAGACATGAATCTGGCAAAAGGAGATGCTATCTCACAATGTGAGGACTAATTGCCAATGTTATGACCATGCACAAAGGGTAGGACTTATTCTGAGGGGCTTGGCTTCAGCTCATGCACTGCGCCCCTTACCCGAGTATGTGCCCTTAATTTCAGATTGGTGTCCGAAGAAAGTCCGAAGGCATCTGAAGATGTCCAAAGGACATCCGAAGGCACGGGAAACTTCGGAAGGACTTTCCGGACGGGTGCAAGTAACTTCTGGATGAGTGCGGGAAAGTTCTGGAGGAACTTCCGGAAATTACAATGAGGTTGCATCCTAATACAGATACGTATAATGGCTACTCAGGACTTGTCCTGAGTAGAAGCAAACAGAGGAATGGCTGCAAGGACAAAGTCCGAAGCAGAATAGGTCCGGAGGACTGTGGGAAAGATCTGGATAGACTTCCGGAAACTTTGGAGCATCAGATGGGTGGAGGAGCGGAGGAGCGGAGGATTGGAGGATCGGAACTCTGGCCTAGGGAATTCCTCCCTAGGCCTGAGATGGATATTGACTAAGTTGAAGGACCAGAACTGATAAGAGAATTTAGAGTGAAGACTAGTGCGAGGACTAATATGATATTCAGACTGAGGTACTACAAGACATGTACAAGAGTTTATATACTAAGTGACTACCAGAAAGATCAATAAGCAAAGGTCCAAGGCTATGTATGAGGCATAAGCAAAGTTAACAAACGCGAGTCGGAAATGAGGCATAGGTTAAAGGATCAGTAAGCATACCGGTAGTAAGTATAGCCGAGGTAACGGAAACAAGGAATACCGGATAGGCTGTGTAAATGTTACATGCACAGGAAATGTATTATGAAGCTTATTGTATATCGGATAGGAAATGGATCCATACATCAGATCGGACCGGATCGGATATGGTCCGGACGAGATGCGTGGATATATGTGCAGAGGTGCAGGGATCTGGATGGGTACTAGAGACATGGATAGGACATCCGAAGGTCCAGATGAGGCGTGGGAATATTATCGGATGTAGGTCCAAAATACGGGATATGACAGCCAACCATCATTCGTGCACCTGACTGGACATTGCTGGTACAAAAGTTCAATTTGAGATTCCAAATGTCATCTGATTTCAGTTACCATCATCATGGCGCTCATCCATTCCAAGTCATGCCCTCTGCCCTTCCACTTGAGCTACAACAGAAGATTTTGGCTCTCGCCACTCGCACTCGATCCAACACTGGTGAATATCTCAGGATATCATGTCGAACATATCCATAGTAAGCTGTTTATGCCATATTATCTACATGGATATACATTGACACACTATGGCTGTAGTATGAAAATGTTAATGTACAACAAAATTGTTCTTCATGGTGAAATTAAAGTCAGGCAATTTCTGCATTGTCTTTATCAGCGTCCCATGCACACTCAATTCGCTGAAAAATTCATCAAATCCCTGTTTTTAGTCGGTTCTCTTGACATGTCCACTCTGATTGAGATCCTTTCACTGTGTAATCATGTTACTCGCCTCACCTTGCTCCTATTGACAAAGGAATTCAATGTAGATGGATCAGAACTGTGGTGTTCCATCAATGTCCTCCCACTCCAATCCCTAGTACTTGCCTTGGACATCAAGCTTCCACCACCGATTAGCACATTCAATATGTTTCACAACCTCAGCCATCTCGATATCAACGATAAACTGTTTCTCAATCAAACTAATACAAAATTAGTTTTATTCCAAGTGTTGACGCATCTATCTGTCGTGTTCATCCACCAAAGCACTGATCCTCTGGCAATAACCCAGATACTTAGCATTCAATGCCTTCGTGTACTTGCCTTCAGGGTGGTGGCTGATCACTACCTAGTAGAAGGATTCCTTGCATACCATGGCATACACAATGGGAGAATTGTGCTTGTTCCAATTGAACTCAGCAACTGGGGTCGACTGGGTCAGGGTGACATGCTGATCTGGGAATTGGCAGAAGAGCAGGTGAACACTCCAATGATTGTTTATGGTGGGTCTTTCACTTCAAATTACAACATTTGCTGATTCAAAATTCATCTGAAGAAAGGCATTGATGTGTGTCGCTCAGCAGAATACAACACATATGTGCCAATTACAATGACATCAAAAGGCATCCAGAATGGAATCTGTACTGCTCTCAATGGACGTGTGCAGCTACAGAAGGGACTACCGGGAAGACTAGGATGAAGCATCTTGGTGTATAGCTATAGATTCATATAACCTTATAGATATTCGAAGCACGTAAAGCACTGTATGTCTGTTTCTTTGTACTTTGTTCAGGTAGAATTATATTGGAATATGTATAGGAGTTCGTTTGCATATGTGGGTGACTGCAACCAGTCCCAGCAATTAACCTTGCTCATCAGGCCCTCTTGTTCAAATTTATAATGAAGTGAGAATTCAAGGGCCACGATTTGGCACTTCAGCAGGTCCTTTTGTGGGGAGAATGAAGTCATAGGCAGGCTCCTGCTTATACAGGAAGGTAAAGCCCCTGGTAAATACAGTAGCACTCAGCCAATGAGATCACAGATGCTCACTCCAGGCTTCACAATCTTTGTCTTGTGGTAGAGTGAAAGAACCCCAAGAAAGACCTTCCCGCTCCCGTGTCTCCTCCCATTAGCTGTTATGTACTCCGGAACAAAGAATTGTCATTGTTGGATGCAGGATAGTGGCAGGTTGACTAGGTCGTCAACCCATTTTAGTGTGGTGCATTTCCACATCCAACACTGATGAGCCTTGAAGATACACGGCAATGATGGAGGCAAAAGATGGGTGGTAATTTTGGGTGAGCATGACAGATGGACTTACATTGAGTGAGGGTTGTGAAGATGGATTTTCTAACCTCCTCGAAATGTTCAGGAAATAGGTGGAAGTCCAGAATTGTGTTGTAAGTAACATCAATGTCTTCACACCTAGAAAAATAAGCTTACTAGATGTTGGTGTGTTGTGCATGAACCATGAGTGCTTTGTAGAAGTCTGAGATATGTGGAGTGAATGCTGGTCATGCCTGCTCAACAGATAATGATATCTTATCATCGACCAGGCAGTGCTGAACACAACTGAGCATTGACATTGTCCTCTCGAGAGAGCTCTTGAATTTGGTCATCAAGGGAGCACAGTGCAGTTTTTTTGAAAGAAAGCTCACCACAGACAGAGATCCATTTGCACGATCTTTTTCACCACCACTTCAGGTGAGAAGTTTGCAGGTGCAAGTGTATTCAGGTACTCAATAATGTGGTCCGCATCTATGATAACATCCAGGACTTGTCATGATGTGATTGCAGTGGTCTACCAGTGCTAGATAGCAGGAATGTCAGAATGCAGCCACCGCAAATGATATTTGTCAAGATTTATCTTCCATATATTGAGGACACTTTACTCTGTATTCTGTGAGCTTTTCTGGCACACGGTCATGATAAATTCATAGACCTTACAAAATGACCATCAGCCAACATTGTAAGTTCCAGGAAAACATGCACACAAACTGATTCTCTTGCTGTGTTTATTGAATGCATGTGCTGGCCTGGCAGAAATAAGTACAAGGCCAGACACACAAATAATGATGCCTACCACTCGCATGAACCAGTGGTTTGAGCCTCACTGGCACAGGCACAGTGCGGATAATTGAGATGATACATGATGCAAGGGCTGGATTGGGAGTGCTGCCAGAGAAATGTGCAATGAAGGATGGGAAAAAATACAAGTCCACATGCAGGTACCTTGGGTGTGCTGCAAGTGGTGCCAAAGATCGGCATTTCTTCCTCGTGTGCCCAAGTTCTGCTCATGGAACAACTGCTGGAGTTGCTTTACAGTCTATTTTGTGCTGATGAATGTCTGTCATAAGTGTCAACAAGTTTTTGATGAAGGATCTACTGACCTTGTAGCGCTTGCTCCTCTGCAATTTAGGCTTTTTCAACCAGGGTTTTGAGACTCACTGCAAGATGGCATGGTGTATGGACTAGTTGTGTGAGGTTGTTAGGACCATTACATATAATTAATTCCTCCTCCCCCCTCCTCCAAACAAAGACAATCTTACATCGCTGATGAGATGGCAGACATCGCACAGGTTCAAGTATCACTGACAGCATGCTGTGATTGGCCAGCACAAGTAAGGAGAGGTCGATAGCATTGTTGTTGTTGCACTCAACATCAATTGCCAGTGGATGGGCCATGAAGTTAAATCTTGTCGTGGCATGATTCTTGCGCCAATAACACTGGACTGACTTATGGGATTGAGATGGAGATAGTGATGCCATCGACGATGATGACAAGGAAGTGGTGGGCGAGCAAACCAGAAGGCAGGATTAACTTCCCAAAAAGGACATTTCAGGTTGATTCCTGGGGAAAAGCCATGTCATGTTCCAACTGTCATCTTGCCTGCAAATTACACACATAAAAGCATTATTATCCCAAAACCTTTGCCTGGGGCTTTCAGATGTCATTCATATTGCACATGGCTTATAGCCATCTTCTTACTTGTGGCATAATCATCATTTTCATTATGTGAGTAACATAATAGAGCAGTATACATAGGTGACTCACATATTGCCTTGTCAACATACCTTTCAGGGTGCATATATGCATATAATTAGACATTAACATCCTTCCATGATCACTGCAAGGCACTGGAGATCCAGGTTATCAAACTGAATACTGAGCATAATACATTACAGTTGTCATATCCCATAATATCCACGCTTCTCTTCCAGACTTCAGACCCTTAGATCTAATCCGGTCCGATGCATAGATCTGCTTCCATTCCAATATAGATAAGCTTCCTATTTCATTTCCTGTTCATATAACATTAAACACAGCCTATTCGGTATTTTCTTCTCTCCGTTGTTTTGGCTATATCTATTACCGGTATGATTACTGATCCATTTACCTATGTTCATTTCCGACTCGTGATTGTTAACCTTTGCATATGCTTTCTACATAGCCTTGGATACTGCTTACTGATCTTTTCATTATGCCTACTAGTATATAAACTCGTGTATATGTCCTGTAGTACCTCAGTTTGAATATCATCTTAGTTTGTCCTCTTTCTGTCCTCTGGACTTGAGTCCTTCTTACTCTTGTCATCCTCTGAGACTTCGGATAGATTCGGATAGTCTATATCCTTGGCTCTACCTTCAGGTAGTCTATACTCTGTTAGTTTCTAGTTCAGATACATCCGGATTAGCCTTATACGTGTTTCCAATATCTGGAAGACATCTGGATATACTACAAGACTTGTCCAAACCTTCAGATGTGTTATCGTTAGTACTTTAAAATAAGGGACAGTACTTGGGAAAGGGGCACAGCATATGAGCTGAGGCCAAAGTCCTTCAGATCCGATCCTATGAGAGTATGACCTTAACAACAGTGAGTGTTGTCTGGTCTAAACATTTTCATTTTATTCTTTGTTATATAACAATTTTTCAAACTCTTGCCACTGCACTTCATGACTGCTGTTTTCTTAATGCAATTAAGGAAGCAAAGGCAGAGGAATGGTTCAAAACTTCTAAGTCCAACATTTGTATGTGTTTTGTCACGTCACACTGAGCTCAGGTAAGTTCGAAGTCTTTTTGAACCTCAATGTTCTAACTTCTCCACCTCCTGAATTCTGTTTATCTCAATTTTCATATTGAGGTGTGCAATTGTTTTCTTATTCCAATATGCATCTCTCTATTTATGTAAAAACACTCTTTTAGGATGATTGCCCTGGTATTCAACACAAAAACCATCCTTAAGTCTCACAGATGAAGCACCTTCTTGTTAGAGCCCATAGCCTTTCCCAAAGGCACACTGGTGACAGCCTGTAAGTGTTGATCCTCCCTCAAGCTTGTGCCATGATGATCAAAGTCCTTGCTCACTGACCACAGCTTAACTCTCCCCCTGCTTTTGCCAGAAAGGCAATGACTAAAATCGCAATCAAGCTATTAAATTCTACTAGGAAGTGCTGGATTTGCTTCTGGTCGGTCGCACAGGTCTATCTATGTCATTAACCAACCTCACTAATCAACTCTCCACCCGCTATCACAAGCGAGGCAATGATGAGACTGTGATCATGATATTGCACTCTACAGGGAAGAGCTGTCCGTTAGCTTGGTCAGGCACATAGATTGATCCAAGCCATGCCCCCGGTTGGTCACACAGGTCAGTCCATGTCATCAAACAACCTGGCTAATGAACTCTCCTGCTTTTGACACAGAGCTGTCCCAGTTATTAAATAACCTTGCAACTAGACCTTCCTCCAGCTTTTACCAAGAGGCAATGGCAAATACTTGCATCAGTCTATCGCACCTCAAACTGAAGCACTGGCCTTAAGCCCAGCCGCCCACACAGGTTGATCCAAATAATTAAATACCCTCGCACTTCGACTCTTCTCCTGCCTTTAGTACCAAGGCAATGACAAATACTTGGATTATGCTACTGAATGTTACAAGAAAGTGCTGGCCATGTGCCGGGTCGGTCACACAAGTCATTCCACATTATTAAGTAACCTCACGACTAAAATCTCCTCCTGCTTCTACCACGCAATGGTGGAGACTCACATAGGGCTATTGCACTTTATGGGGCAACGCTGGCCTTGCATTGTCCAGTATATTACACAAAATGGTCTGCATCCTTAAATAAAATTGCCTCCCAGTATATCACTCCTGTTAACAAGTGCACCCCCCTGCACATCTGTAGTTTTATTGTAATTGTATTTTTCTTTGTCTGCTATGCTAATATTTATTTATTCAACATCAGCCTGTAGCTCAGAAGACTCACATATACCCTGCTTTCACTGCTATTTTCTACCAGCTATCACATAATACAGACGCAATATGTATAATACCTCTCACGTAAACTTGTGCATCTACTTATTTTAGGCTTATGTTTTATCTATGATGCCTTAACAGTACTCTTACTTACTTGCTCTAAACACCATTTGGCCCTAATATATGGTACTTAATGATCTGATCTCAATACAAAAGGTTGTTTAAAGTCGTAAATAAGCCACATAAGGCATTTACAGAGTGATTTAAGCATCTGAACATTTTTCTGATGATGGTTATTCATCACAGGACATACACTGACATGTATGATAGCACATGTCCCAACTTACTCAGATAATGTACCATTTAAATCTCATGTGTAGCTTTGTTGTCGTAATATTGCTTCTATGTTGAATAGTGTGATAAAAACACATCCAGGTGCAAGACCCCCTAGGATCCACCTAGGATCAATTTTGTCTCTACTTTTTACTTAGCTATTCCTCAGCTATTTATTCAATGATGGAAGTCCAGGACTCCCTCTGTGTGTGGGCCCCTCACTCACCATATACTTATAGATGTCCATACAATGATGGGAGTCCAAGATTCCCTCTGTCCATAGGCCCATCACTCACTATGTACTTAGTTTAGCACTGTTTAGCACAGCATAACTGTTGCCATATTTATTTCATATCGTGTCATACTGTGTTACATATATTCATTGAATTCATAATATTACTATCTTATTCTACAGCTATCCATAGAGTGGTGGGAGTCCAGGACTCCCTCTGTGTATGGGCCCATCAACCAATATACATTCCACAGCTGTACATCTATGCATGGGCCCCATTGACTACCATATACTTATAGATGTTCATGCATAATGGGAGTCCAAGACTCCCTCTGTGTGTAAGCACATTAACTACCACATATTCACCATATACTTCATAGCTGTCCATGCATAGTGGGAGTCCAGGACTCCCTCTATGCATGAGCACATTCATCACCATGTGCTTCATAGCTGTCCATGCACAGTGGGAGTCTAGGACTCCCTCTATGTGTGAGCACATTAACCACCATGGAATCACCATATACTTAGCTGCCCATGCATAATGGGGAGTCGAGGACTTCCTTTGTGCTGTAAGCATATCTTAAGAAGAAAAGGAAAACAGTTTTGGGAACATTCAGGCACTCATGTGGTTTTCATGTAGATGTGCTTAGATGTGGTTATGTGGCTTACCTTCCTTAAGGGTCTTTTTGGAAACTCCTGTGGCTTTGTCATGTGTTTTTGAGCACCGACTCAAATAGTGTCACCCTTTGGGAACTTAGCACAACCTTGGTAACTGTGTATGAACATGACATTAAATAATAAAAAAGATGTGGTGAGCAGGGTAAGGCAAATGTGTGATTAGATTTGAGTGTTTTTCCTACTATAATTGTTGTGGTAATTTTTTTTATACATAGAGCAAATAATGAAACAACATATATTACAATTATTACAGACAGGGGAAAACAAATATGAGATAAAGAGATCAACAACATATGATACAATTACAGACAGGGAGATAACAAATATTTATATGGTGATAAGAGCTAAGATGAGGTTGTGAAAAAATAAAAAAGGAGACAAAGACAATGTAGACTCAAAAACTGGAGAATGGGAGGATAGGAAAATGGGAAAATAGGAAAGTGAGAGATGGGAGACGGGAGACGGGAGACGGGAGACGGGAGACGGGAGA